>CM076579.1:1017728171-1018070455 GCA_034641835.2 Pinus albicaulis | reverse complement strand
GTACCTGTTTGGTCAATTTAGTGTGTCCTAAATTGCTGCATTTAATTGTCAATCCGGGAATCGTAAGCTGATGAAGTGCGGCGCACTATATGTGCAAGATAACCTCTTTCTTAACTTTTTGTCGTTTTTGGTCTTTCTAAGGTGAAATGGAAATTCTAAAGTGAAAATCAAGCTTGGTTATATTTGTTCAAGGAAGTGATTTCCCCTATAATGATTTACCAATCTTGAAACTTTAAAAGCAAATTGAAATTACAATGACAAAACTTAAAAGAAAGTAAAAGTGTACTGCTGAAATGAAAAGGTGCTGCTAATCTAATGAATCAAAACAGGAAACTAGTGAACATGAAAACTAAACTATTCTTGCTGTCAACTGAACACAAAAGAAACTACGCTATGGAAATTCAAAATTGCAATGAAATAAATCTAAATCAGATTACATCAATTCATTTTCTGACCCTTCATCATTAGACCAGCTATGACTTACGGAAGTAATCATAAACAACTTGTGTAACTGATATTTAATTCGCAGAAAGTAAACTAATACTAAACCATACACACATGATTCAATCCCTCGCCATCAGTCCAGCTGTGGCTTTCGGAGGCAACTGAATATGTCATACATGATTTAATATATCTAAGTTTGCAGAAAAGAAACTAATACTAAAATACACATTTCATAATGCAGCCCCTCACCATCAGTCCAGCTGTGGCTTTCGGAGGTAACTGAAGACGCTATGAGCAGCTTAATATATCTAATTTTGCAGAAAGGAAACTAATCCTAAACTACACATTTCATCATGCAGCCCCTCACCATCAGTCCAGCTGTGGCTTTCGGAGGTAACCGAAGACACTATGAGTAGCTTAATATATTTAAATTTAACTACTAAATCAGATAAACAAAACTGAAACATACAAAACAAGACTGAAGTTAAACAAAAGCTGTGGAAAGAAAACTAGCAGCAGAATAATGTCAGTTTCATATCATTAGCCAAAATACTATGAAAATGCCCCGGGCTGTCTACCTAAAACCTGCACAAGAAACCTGATCAGTGATTTAACAATCATAAAAACATGAAAGACAAGAATGCAATGGAAATTATAGAAATGTATGAACAGAAATGAAACAACTATGAAATATGAACATGTAATGGATTATGATACAATGACTTTTTAAAGAAATGAAATGAAATATATATACATTAATACACAGAACCTCGGCTGAGCAGGGGCCCTCTACACAGCTCCGGTACGATCCTCAAACACGAATTAAGTTATAAAACAGAGTTTTCTCACATTAAAAAGCAGTTCATTACAGACTGGTAGTATTACGGCTCAAGGCAGCGTAATCACTACAAAGCTAACATAACAGAGTACGCACATCAACTATCAACTAACAACTCAACAACTAACTCTACGTGCGTATGCAAACGCTTTATATAAAGCAATAAAATGTAACTTTCTCCTGAAGTTTATGATAGCAGCCAGCACGTAGACCACTAAGGCCACGGATATAGGAGTATGGCCATGTTGGAAAACGGATCTATGGAAGGTGGGCGCTTGAATTCAACTCCAGAACTTTGCACAGATGTCAACTAACCTCCGCAAGCTTAGAAACGGCCGTATGGATGTTTATATGCCACGAAACAGAGTCCAGCCGACATAGAACTCCATAGTTGACTTCCACGTGGATGGCTTTGACCGCGGCTTTCTTTGACGAATTTACTTGAACCAATAGGACACGGACCATGTCCTCGTCATTCCTAGCCTGCCCATGTGGCTCGTTTCCTTCGTAGACACCTGTAGCATAGATTTCCACAAAATAGCTGCGGAAAGTTGCAGCAGCTGCGGAAAGTGGCAAGTTTCCGCAACTGTATGAACAAAATCTAAATCAAATAGAAAACACAAAAACATAATTAAAAACCATGTTAGATACCCTTTTGCACATGATATTGACAATTTTGGAGGTTTAGGTGAGTGAAAAAGATGTGGAAAAGTGTATGGAAAAGAGGCAAATTCGGGACTCAGCATACCCCCACTGTGAAGGTGTTGCATGTCCTCATGCAACCAAAATTTTGATATTCTTTGTTCAATTCATGTGCCTTGATACTTCAGCCAACACATCTAACCCCCTTCTCTTCTTCTTTGGTACTGCTATCATTCTGGGTTTCTTCATTAAGCACCTGAATTTGATATTCACAAGTGCTCTGCTCAATTTTTGGCATTTCCTTTTTAGCTTCTTATTCTTCTTTTGCCAAATACCCAGATGTAACATAGTATTGTCATGGATAATTTTGTCCAGTTTGCCTTGCTCTTTGAATGTTTCATTTTCATTTTTGATATGCCGATTCAAAAGCTCAAGCTCAAAAATCTCCTGTTTTAATGACTGAACCAAATCATCCTGCAATGTATGAGGCTGAATAGAAGAGGTACTTGGGCCTGTGGCTGCCTTCTCCAAGGATTCTATATAATCATACACCTCCTGTTGTTTGGGGTCTACTTCCGGTGTCTTTTTCATTGGGCCGTCCTCAAAATGCTGCAAGGGAGAATTATGTTCAAAATTTGGCTGAGGAGAACTTTCATCAATATTTTGCTGAGAATAAGATGGAGTACGCTCATTGTCTGATTGGGAGTGAAAGGAGTCAGGTTCACTAACTGACTGAAATGGACTATGGTCAGTTGGAGACTGTTTAGATGTCTCCTCACCCAAATCAATGAAATGAGGACCTTTAATTTGTGTTTTTCTCAGTTTTCCCTTAAGCCTGCTGCTTCTCCTCACATGCTGTGGTACACTACCCTTTTGTTCTTGTTTTCCTGTTTTTGCCTTCTTGGATAGAGATGACTGTTTTTGAAGAAAAATTAATCTTTCAGATAGATTTTGGTGATCTTCTTCTTCAGAAGAAGAAGTTTTATGGACAGCCTCAATAATTTCTTTCCCTTTTGATATTGTTGGCTTCTTAGCTTTAATTTCCTTCTTCTTCCTTTTTACCAATCTCTCTTCCCTATCAGTTTTCTTCATAGTAGTAGTAGAAGTATCTTGGATTTCATCTACTGCTCTTTTCCTTCTACTTCTTTTTGCTGTGCTAGCTGCGGGAATTTCCTGTGTAGGAGCAACTTGGGTTTCAACATTTATTTTCTTTCTTCTACTCCTTCTAATTGGATTACCTTCAGGAATTTCCTGAGGTTCTTCAAAGAAGTTTCTAACTAGGAATTGTTCCCATGTATATTTTCTTTCCTTTAGCTCCTTTTCAATCAGAATTTTTATAAGCCCATGGTGATATAAATGAGGCTCTACATCTCCTAGGTGTTTTTGCACAGTCACAGCCATTTTCTTCAAGCTATTGAGTAGGAAATAAGGAAGATTGAGAGTTTGGTTTTCAAGAAAATTCATCAATAGCCTAGTATGATACATGTACATAGAGCCAAAACGGCCTTCACATGTGATAAATTTCTGAACAATGAGTAGTAAAGTGGCCCATTCATCTTTTATTGCATGCACAGGGATTCCTCTTTTGAAAACAGTGATATCCATACCTTGATTTCGGAGGATTATTCTCCATGCCTCATCACCGATACTTTTATTTTTGAACCAACGTTCTCCTTCCTGAAGAAGGTCTGTGGCTGCTGCTATTGATGCTTCATTAACCAAAAACTTGAGGTCTCCCACTTCTGCTTCCGAGCCATCAAATGATCTTGCAAACGCTTTGGTAACTTCTCCGTGGTAACCCCTGAATTTCTGAATAAAACGCAGCCATTTAGCTTTCCTCAACATCTCTTTTGCTTGTGGAAATCCCTCTATAAACTTCGGTCCTTCCGGCTCTGCCCTTAATAATTTTCCCATTTTACTTCTCTGTGCTTCACAGGCTTGCCTCTGTGAGGGTTTTAAGTGGAAATGGAACGATGGAATACATAGAATCTAGCACAATACTGTGGGGATGTTATCACAAAACGGAAATGAGCATAAGACTGTGGGTGGATATACGGGAATGAGAGTGAGCAAAAGGAACGGAATGGAGTGAAACAGGGAGTGAGAATGAGTAGCGTGGGGTTTTGTAAACACGACAGAGACACGACAAAGAGGTTAACACAGTATAATGCATTCGGCCGCATTTTGAATTTTGGTGGCTGTGTAATAAATATAAACACGTTTCAATCAATGATTATGAAGTTATGCGGCTTGTAAGAGTCCTTTGTTAACTCAAATACGTATCATTATCTACGGTGGGATATTTGAACATGAGTGAGAGTCGGAATTTCAATGATGAAACCGTTGGTGAATAAATGCAAGAGGATAAAATAGAGATCGTGGAAGGTTACGGGACTGTCAATATAATCATTGCACGTTATGGGTAGAGCTCATAGTTTAAAATTACATAAAAATGTGTTTTTCAATACTATTTGAAATAAACTTTATTCATACCTTTGGAATCCTTGCTTTTGCCCTTGGTCTTCAACTGATTGATCTTCATTAGTGTCTTGAATGTTCCATTGATCCTCTCCCCTGCATTTTATTTCATAATTATGGAAATAACAACTAACTGTACATTTTCTTTGAAAGCAGAGTAGTAGCTGCGGAATCTGCTTCTGGCTGCGGAAACTGGAGTCAGCTGCGGAAACAGATGTCAGCTGCGGAAACTGACACAGCTATTACTTGGCTCAAATAGAAATGAACAAATGACAAATGACCAGGTGGAAATGGTCATAAAAAAGATTTTTATTGATGGAATGGATGAAATGAAGTGGAATGAAGTGAAATGAAATGAAATGAAATGAAATGAAGTGGAATGAAATGGAGTGGAATGAAATGGAGTGGGTGGTGAAATGAAATGAAATGAAAGACATATTTTTTTTTTTTGGAAAATATAGAGTGTCAGGTGTCCCTGATTTTCACCCCATATTTTCTGTATAAGACTGCCAATCAATGATTGGTTTTCAGGCTTATACCATTTTTCTTCTTCTTTTTTTTTTTTTTTTTTAAAACTTGAAAAACAAAAGCTAGCTTGGTAGAGAAGAAGGATTCTTCTGTACCAGCCTGATTGCAGAACTTTCTTGAAACAACTTGACAAAATCCTCTTTAGAGAGTGGCTTATGATAAAATTTCAATCTATGGCCATTCACTATAAGAGGAGTTTGAAACTCATCAATGGTCTTGATTCTTACAGCTCCATTGTTAAAGATCTTGTCAATCTCATATGGCCCAAGCCAATGAGTCTCAAATTTCCCTTGAAAATCTTTAAACTTGGAGTCAAATAACAATGCCCAATCTCCTTCTTGAAACTTCTTCTCTTTGATATATTTGTCATGCCATTTAGTTCTTTGATATTGAACTAGATCAGTTCTTAGAATTGCTTCTCGTCTGATCTCATCTAGCTCATTCAACTGCTCCATTCTATGCTTTTGGGCTTCTGATAAGTCCATCCCCAACTGAACTGCTATCTTGAAGGTCTTGACTTGGAACTCAATGGGAAGCAAGACTTCTTTCCCATAAACAAGTTCATAGGGAGAATGTCCTGTTGTATTCCTCCATGTAGTTCTGTAGGCCCACAAGGCTTCTAGAAGCCTTTCTACCCAATCTCTTCTATGTAGATGAACAGTTTTGGTGATGATACTTTCAAGAACTTTGTTTGTGGACTCCACTTGACCATTTTCTTGTGGATGGTAAGGAGTAGATCTTCTGTTCTTGATTTTGTATTCTTCCATCAACTTTTCCACCAAATTGGATGTGAATTGGCTCCCCTGATCTGTCACAATTTCTCTTGGAACACCAAAGCGAGTAAAAATATCCTCATAAAGAAAATGAACAACCGAATTTTCAGTAGCAGATACTAATGCTTTAGCTTCTACCCATTTAGTAACATAATCAGTGCAAACCAATATATACTTCTTTTGCTTAGATGGTGGATTAATAGGTCCAATGAAATCTAAAGCCCATTTTTCAAAGTGTTCAATGAGTACCTGTGTTTGCAATGGCATTTCATTTGAAAGGGTAGGTTTCCCTACTCTTTGGCAGCTATCACACCTTTTGACATATTGTTTTGCAACTTTGAAGAGAGAAGGCCAATAATATCCCAAGGAAAGGATTTTATAGGCCGCCCTTTTGTCCGCAAAGTGTCCGCCGCATGGTTCATCATGACATGCCTTAAGAATATCAGGCATTTCATCTTCCCTGACACATCTTCTGATCACAAGATCTGGCCCTGTCTTAAACAATTCGTTAGAAATCCATGAATATTTTGAACTCTCCTGAATAATTTTTCGTTTTTCACTTGGAAATAAATGTGAAGGTAGTTTCCCTGTAACCAAATAGTTAGCAATATCTGCATACCAAGGGGTCTTAATAGTTACTGCAAACAAGTATTCATCAGGAAATTTATCTTCTACAGGAGAATCTTCTTTAGTATTCCGAATCCTAGACAAGAAATCAGCTACTGTATTCTGTTTTCCTGGTCTATCCAACACAGTAATATTGAATTCTTGCAAAAGTAAAAGCCATCTTGTCACTCTGTCATTAGTAACAGGTTTGTTCATTAAATATCTAATTGCAGAATGGTCAGTATGAATAAAAGTTTCATAGCCTGTTATGTAATGTCTAAACTTATTAATTGCATGAACAACAGCTAAGAACTCTTTTTCAGTCACAGTATAATTCAACTCTGTGGGAGTCAAATTTTTACCGGTGTAATAAATGGCATAAGGAATTAAATCTTTTTGACCCAACACAGCTCCAAGAGCTGTATCTGAAGCATCTGTAGAAATATGGAAAGGAAGTTTCCAATTTGGTCCTCTCAAGATAGGTGCTTCAGATATTCTTGTTTTCAAAGTTTCAAAAGCCGATTGACAATCAGGATCCCATTTAAATTCACAGTCTTTTGTAAGCAACTTGAAGAGTGGAGATGCTATTTTAGTGAAGTTTTCTATAAATCTTCTATAGTAACCAGTAAATCCTAAAAAACTTCTAACATCTCTTTGACAATTTGGAATAGGCAACTTGGAGATGACTTCAACTTTTGATCTATCAACCTTAATTCCATCTCCCGAAATATGATGTCCTAAAACAATCCCTTCAGTAAACATCATAAAGCATTTTTCATGGCTTAATGAAAGGTTTGTTTCTTTACATCTTATAAGAACTTTTTCCAAATTTTCTAATGCCTCTTCAAATGAATTACCATAAACCGTAAAATCATCCATATAAACCTCTACACAATCATGAATTAGATCAGAAAAAATTCCTAGTACTGCTCTTTGGAATGTTGCTGGTGCATTACATAACCCAAAAGGAAGCACTCGGTAGGCAAAAGTTCCCCATGGACAAGTAAATGTGGTCTTATCTTGATCTTCAGGTGCTACCCGAATTTGATTATAGCCACTAAAACCATCCAAAAATGAAAAGTACTTTTTACCTGCTAATGTATCTAATACCTGATCAATAAAAGGCAAAGGAAAGTGATCCTTCAAAGTTGCTTTGTTCAATTCCCCGTAATCAATGCATACCCTCCATTTACCATTCTTTTTAGGTACTATAACCAAAGGAGAAACCCATCGGCTATCTGAAATTGGATAAATGAAGTTTACATTGAGAAGTTTTTGGAGCTCTTCTTTCACTATCTCCCTAAGATTTGGATTCATCCTTCTTTGAGGTTGTCTGATTGGTCTACTGTTTTCCTCAATATAGATAAGATGGATGCAAGTCTTAGGATCAATACCCTTCATGTCAGTATACTCCCATGCAAATGCAGTAGAATGTTTTTGCAAGATTCTGGTTAGTTCTTCTTGTTGTGACTTCTCCAGATGTTTATTAATATTCAATGTCTTTTCTGGAAAAATCTCAATAGCAGAATTACCAAACTCTTCCATAGAGTAAAGAGACATTTGTCTTAATGATAAATATTCTATGTCAGATTCCAACTGAAATTGTGTGGGGTCATATTCTGAAGTTATCTCAAAATTTTCTAATGTGTTCAGAATTTGACTATCCTCACTAATTTCAGAAATGGTAAAGACAAGTTGTATAGTGTTCTCATCATCGACCCATTCATTGTCTCCTATTTCTGTAATTGCTCTTGCAGGAGGATACAAATTGAATTTCTTTGTCGAATTACCATTAGAAATGTACATGTCACCAGATCTACAACTAATAAAAGCATCAGCTGTGGCCAGCCAAGGTCTTCCTAAGATAATTGGATGTCCTCCTAGATTACTTTTGGGAGTCAAAATCATAAAGTCTACTGGATATTCCCAAGAATCTAAGGAGACCGAAATATCTTCTAATACACCATCTGGTTTAATAACCGATCGATCTGCAAGTTGCAATAAGGTAGGTGTAAAAAGAAGGTTAGGAAGTTTTAACTGTTCCATAGTTTGTCTACTCATAATGTTGATAGCAGCTCCTAAGTCAATCAATGTGTTTGGAATTTATATCCCATTTATATGTGTCTTGACAATTGGACTTCCTGGATCTACATATTTCTGCATGGTAATTTTTCCCATCATAATGTCTGCAATCTTTCCTACCAGGTGGATTCTTCTTGTGTCCTTTAGCTTCCTTCCCGGTCTTTTGAAACTCAACTCCTTTATGGTTTTTGCTAGAATAGGAATTTCTCGAATGGCTTGTAGCAATGGAATCTTGATACAAACATTCTTCAATTCATCTAGAAATTCATAGTTAGGCAACAAGATTTGTTTTTCCACCCCCTTGTCAATTTGTAGTCTTTCCGGAAAAGGAGGTGTAGATGAAGATACAGGTTGCTCAACTATAGGAGTTGTGGATGTTAGCTTTTCTTTTTCTTTTTGAATTTTGAAGAGATTCTTCCTCAGAACCCTTATTGACTTGAAGAGAGTCCTCCTCAGAGGTATCTTGCTCTTGAATGTCTATAGAAGGTTTTTCTAAACTCTACCAGATCTGAGTTGTACATCGTTGAGAGGAACAATCATATAGGTAGGAAATTGTTGTCCTTCTACCATATAAGTAGTTTGAGGATTCTTATTGTTAGGATTTGGCAATGGCTGAGCTGGAAGTTGATTTGTCTTCTGCTGGTATGGGAGCATGAGTTGAGGATTTGAATTTTGTTGAGAAGGTTGTTGTTGTGGAAATGGCAATGAAAGTTGTGGATTTGGGCTTGGAAGTTGTGGAGCTTGTTGATTTTGAAAAGATGGAGGATATTGATAAAATTGAGCAAATCTCCCATAAGAATTTTGCATCCCTTGTACCCATGGCTGATATGAATTTTGATGTTGGGGCCAAGGTTGTTGCCAAGGAGTCCAATTTGGTGGGGTTTGAAGATTCATAGGGTTATTAAACCTTTGAGATTGTTGTCCCTGCCAAGGTCTCCTTGCGACAAAACAGAGAGATTCTATTGAATTTGGATCTTCTTGAAAAACAGCTTTGAGTCCAGGGATTGAAGGACAATCCTTGATCTCATGATTTTCTGAGCAAATCATACATGTTTCTACAACTTTTGTATCCAAGGGACATTCCCTTAAAGCATGTTTCTTTCTACATTTCGGACAAAAGATGGCTAAAGCATCTGTTTCTGCTTTCTGCTTGTTTTGGATTTTAAGGGTGTCTAGTTGTTCACTAAGACTCCCTAAGATATAAGTTTTAAACTCGTCAAGCATATTACCAATCTCTGCCCTACTTACTGATCCAGTTGCAGATTTGTTAGCCCTAATAAGAGAAGAATCCCTAGGCCCTTTTCCAGTTTTAGATTTTCCCCTTGAGAGATGGATACATAGTTCTGTTATATCATGAAATGGAAGTTGAGAAATGTCTCCTTTTCCCATCATGTTTAAAATGTCTATCCATTCATCTCTAATGGCTTTTAATAGGAGGGCTTTCAAGGTTTCATTATCTAAGTTGCTCATCTTTGCTCTTTTCAAGTTGAATTGAAATCTTTCAATTAAGTCTTCCAAATTTTCATCTTCTTTTTGCATCATTTTGAATACCTCATCCTTGTGATTGGTGGGCATACAATAATCCAAGCATCTATCCAAAAATGTTTGTTTCATATCATTCCAAGTCCTGATAGATTGAGTGGCTAATCCCATGAACCATTTCAAAGCAGATCCCTTCAATGTTGAAGGAAACAGTTTGAGTTTTTGAGAATCTTCCATATAGTCATAAGTTCAGCACACTACTTCAAACTCAAACAGAAATGTTTCAGGATCCTCACTTCGTAATCCATAAAAGTTAGGAAGAACAGATGGTGAGATATTTTTCATTGTTGCATGAGTTTCCTCATCAACTATAGGGAATCCAAGAACATTGTCCCTATTTCTACCGTTATTTCCTTCACCATTGTTATCTTCATTATCTCCTCCTCCTCTACCTCCACCTCTATTTATTACTTCCTCTGCCATGATAGTTTCTTTAGAGACCTTATAGTCCTCTAGTTCTTCTACCAAGGAAGGATGAGAGAAAGTTTCTTTGTTTTCTAAGTGGGTTTTAGTAGGTGGTATAGGAGAATCCTCTAATTCAGCTGTTCCTTGACTTCCAAAAAAATCTTAAGGCTAGGGGTAGATGATGGTGAATCTGGTCTATGCCTTGAAGAAGATGGAGTTGTGAAAATCGAAATCTTGGCTTTAGCTATAAACCTTCCCCTAGAATCTCTTGCTCTATGCATGTCATTTTTATTTTTATTTTTTAAAAAGTTGGGCTAATAATTCTCTTTCTGATCTTCCAGATCACACTAGGTGCAAGAAGAGAGCATACTTAAGAAATTACTAAACCAATAACTTTCTTTTCTGATCCTCCAGATCACACTAGGTGCAAGAGGAGAGCATACTTCAAGAAGTTATCAAGTTTTCCCTTCTTTTATGATTTTATGTTTTTTTTTTTAAGAAATTGGCTACCTAGTTACACTTCCCCGGCAACGGCGCCAAAATGTTTGGTCAATTTAGTGTGTCCTAAATTGCCGCATTTAATTGTCAATCCGGGAATCGTAAGCTGATGAAGTGCGGCGCACTATATGTGCAAGATAACCTCTTTCTTAACTTTTTGTCGTTTTTGGTCTTTCTAAGGTGAAATGGAAATTCTAAAGTGAAAAGCAAGCTTGGTTATATTTTTTCAAGGAAGTGATTTCCCCTATAATGATTTACCAATCTTGAAACTTTAAAAGCAAATTGAAATTACAATGACAAGACTTGAAAGAAAGTAAAAGTGTACTGCTGAAATGAAAAGGTGCTGCTAATCTAATGAATCAAAACAGAAAACTAGTGAACATGAAAACCAAACTATTCTTGCTGCCAACTGAACACAAAAGAAACTACGCTTATGGAAATTCAAAATTGCAACAAAATAAATCTAAATCAGATTACATCAATTCATTTTCCGACCCTTCATCATTAGACCAGCTATGACTTGCGGAAGTAATCATAAACAACTTGTGTAACTGATATTTAATTTGCAGAAAGTAAACTAATACTAAACCATACACACATGATTCAATCCCTCGCCATCAGTCCAGCTGTGGCTTTCGGAGGCAATTGAAGATGTCATACATGATTCAATATATCTAAGTTTGCGTAAAAGAAACTAATACTAAACTACACACTTCATCATGCAGCCCCTCACCATCAGTCCAGCTGTGGCTTTCGGAGGAAACTGAAGACGCTATGAGCAGCTTAATATATCTAATTTTGCAGAAAGGAAACTAATACTAAACTACACATTTCATCATGCAACCCCTCACCATCAGTCCAGCTGTGGCTTTCGGAGGTAACCGAAGACACTATGAGCAGCTTAATATATTTAAATTTAACTACTAAATCAGATAAACAAAACTGAAATGTACAAAGCAAGACTGAAGTTAAACAAATGCTATGAAAAGGAAACTAGCAGTAGAATAATGTTAGTCTCATATCATTAGCCAAAATACTATGAAAATGCCCGGGCTGTCTACCTAAAACCTGCACAAGAAAACTGATCAGTGATTTAACAATCATAAAAACATGGAAAACAAGAATACAATGGAAATTATAGAAATGTATGAACAGAAATGAAACAACTATGAAATATGAACATGTAATGGATTATGATACAATGACTTTTAAAAGAAATGAAATGAAATATATATACATTAATACACAGAACCTCGGCTGAGCAGGGGCCCTCTACACAGCTTTGGTACGATCCTCAAACACGAATTAAGTTGTAAAACAGAGTTTTCTCACATTAAAAAGCAGTTCATTACAGACTGGTAGTATTACGGCTCAAGGCAGCGTAATCACTACAAAGCAAACATAACAGAGTACGCACATCAACTATCAACTAACAACTCAACAACTAACTCTACGTGCGTATGCAAACGCTCTATATAAAACAATAAACTGTAACTGTCTCCTGAAGTTTATGATAGCAGCCAGCACGTAGACCACTAAGGCCACGGATATAGGAGTATGGCCATGTTGGAAAACGGATCTATGGAAGGTGGGCGCTTGAATTCAACTCCAGAACTTTGCACATATGTCAATTAACCTCCGCAAGCTTGGAAACGGCCGTATGGATGTTTATATGCCACGAAACAGAGTCCAGCCGACATAGAACTCCATAGTTGACTTCCACGTGGATGGCTTTGACCGCGGATTTCTTTGACGAATTTACTTGAACCAATAGGACACGAACCATGTCCTCGTCATTCCTAGCCTGCCCATGTGGCTCGTTTCCTTCATAGACACCTGTAGCATAGATTTCCACGAAATAGCTGCGGAAAGTTGCAGCAGCTGCGGAAAGTGGCAAGTTTCCGCAACTGTATGAACAAAATCTAAATCAAATAGAAAACACAAAAACATAATTAAAAACCATGTTAGATACCCTTTTGCACATGATATTGACAATTTTGGAGGTTTAGGTGAGTGAAAAAGATGTGGAAAAGTGTATGGAAGAGGCAAATTCGGGACTCAACAGTACCCTACGTACTCAAAACAACTGACGATCATGGGAGAGGCTCTCAATTAATTTGTGTTGGTGGGCTCCAGCCTTAGGATTATTCCTCCTTTATGAATCCTTCTCTGTTCTCTATTATCCTCTCTTTGTATACCCTCCTCCTGCATATATTCTTTATCTTCCTCCATAGTGTTTAGTGGCCAATGAAACCCTAGGGATAAGGTGAATGGGAATGGGGAGTGAAGATGGGTCTAGGGAATATAGATAACTCTAGGAAAATTTAGGGAGATGGGGGAAGTGATTATGAAGCTTTGGGAGGCGATGGGAAGTCAAATTTCAAAGGAATTGAAAATGAGAATTTAATTACAGGTTTAGGGAAGGGGCTGCCTAGGAATGTAGAAGCCCAGACTTAGGTTTTTAGGGAAAGAGACTTAGGGACTTGGGAATTATAGAGTAAGGGTAGGGATAGGGTTTTTAGATGTGTGGGAAGGGAATGTAGGGTATTAGGACATCAAATTTGGTAATTAGGAGAAAAACTAGGGTTTCACTTAGGAACAAATGCCAATTTCACTTAGAATCTAAAATACTATGAAATCATTCTTTAGAGTGCAAGGAGGCAAAAAAATGAATGTACTTACTTTCAATAAGTGTAAGAGGCACTTGTTGAATTTTTTGAAGAGTTTGGAGGTGTTTTGTTGAGTTTTGGTGTCTGGAAGGGTCACTGAGAAAAAGCACAACGCATCGGGCAAATGCGCAGTGCCTTGCCTAGAAGCACAGTGCCAATGGAGAATAAGCGCAATGTTTCCTGCTCTAAGAGCAACACCACTTCTCTAAGCACAACACCACCCTATGAAAGTGCAACACTAGTTAAAAACTCAACCTCTGACCGTTTCAATCGACTTTTACGGCTATGAGAGTGCAAGCTCGATTTATGAAATGAAAAATTAGCTTCTTTGTGATGTATTGGCGGTCTTTATACTTCATGATTTGAATGAATTGGGCCTTGGGACCCACTTTTTATTTCTTCACTTTCACTTTAAAATATATTTTTTTACCTTTGCACTTGACTTTTTCCTTGACAAATTGATCATCTGATGACTTTGAGAACTCTTTGATTTGACATTTTTGATGTTTTGGCATGTTGGAAGTCTGAGTTAGCAGCTTGGGAATCATGATACTTATTACATTTGAATGACATAAATATACATAGTGAAAAATAAAAATTACATATGAAAACCAAAATTACATGCTGAAACAAGAAATTTTATTCACAAATCATCTTCATATGGTGAAGAGATGTTATTGGACCATCCTTTACTTGCTGGTCTTATGTAGTGGAAATGAAGTTTTATAGGACCATGGAAACCATAATGAACTAATGGCAACCTTGAAAAACCCTAAAAGACCTAATGAGACCTTGAAATACTGAATTTCAAGATGACATGACTGATATTGACTTTATGGATGGTGTACAATCAGCAAGGTATGAAAATATGCCAGCAAGTAATCAAATTTGAGGAAGTGTGATGTTTTTGGACTAGGGCTACGACCAGTGACTAAATTTTTTCATGACATAGTGGAATGAATAAAAATTTATGGGTGGTACCTTAATATGATATGGAAAGAGAATTTTTTATCACTGATGGCAGGATGCAAATACCGACACTAACACCAGGCACTATAGTAACTCTTTACCAATCCCTTTTTTTGTATCAACAATAGGATATTTAGTTATCTGTAGGAAACATTTGGGGGTATGGAGGACCGCATTGAATGAAATTTCCAATTTAGGAATGACTACTAAGGAAGCCACTATGCAGCTACGAATCCTTTCATTTTGGGCATGAAAAACATGTCACTTGCATTGCTCTTGAAGTGACCGTGTGAAGCATACACAAACTTGTGTTAAGGGTATAACTTCTCTTGTCCTTATACAATTCAATTCAACTTTATTTATAAATGAAATGCCGATACTCTGAGGCAATACATAAAAAAGATTTAATAATACAATAGACCCAACCAGAAACATGGGTGGAATTACCTAAGTTGGAGATAAAAAAAAATAGCTTCCTCAAACTAGGAAAGAGTAAGTGCTCTTTTCACGAAAGCATTGGATATCCGCTGGAAATTGATGTTGAGACTCCAGCTAAAGAAATATTTGAATTGGAAAAACTTTTACCACCACATATCTATAACCTTGGAGGGGGCGCCTGAAGAGCTTCTATTCAAGAGGAGCAGCGGGACAATTTGAAATTGTACTAGTGCGCAGAGGTGGTAGCATGGGAGATAGGGAGGTGAAAAGACGTCAGGGGAGTGGGGACGTGAGGAAGGGGTCGTGGATTTTATGTAAAAAAGGGAGGTTGGAGGTGAAAGGGTGTGGGGAGGTGAGGGATCGAGGGGGATAGGGAGGCTATGAGGAGTGGGTGTCGATGGAGTGCCGGAGTGCGGACGAGGGAGGTGGTGGAAGTGTAGGTGATCAGTGAGAGGGAGGGGCAACAAGAGCAAGGAGAAGGCTGCGGGAGTGGTGAGGGGGAGGGGCTGCAGGAGTGGTGTGTAGGTTAGCCGACGAGAGGAGGATTTAACGGGAGGGAGAGTTAGTGGGAGTGAGGGAGAGGGGGACGGGAAGGTGAAAGGTCATTGGGGGAGGGGAAGTAGCACGAGGCTGCGGGGAGTGGAGGGGAGGGGGAGCAGCACGAGGCTGTGGGGAGTGAGCAGGGATAGCAGAGTGAGGGCGGGGGTGTGTAGGGAGCTGCAGAGAGTGCAGGAGCAGTGGAAGCCAGCGGTGGAGGGGAAGGGCCGACGATGGATGGGTCGACAGGAGGGTCGAAAAGTGGAGGGAGGCTAACAAGTGGAGGGAGAAACGGTGGAGAGAGATGATGGGAGTGGTAGCATATGGATTCCACGCAGGTTGAGGGCCAAGAGGCCAAGGTGGAGCGTGGATGTGCGGGAGGAGCAAAATTGCATGTGGGAACCAAGAAAGAACTCCCTCACACCACCACGGTCCGTAGTTCAATATTCATACCTTTCTTCCACTGCCACCAATAACAATCCAATGGTTCTTGTCGTAAATGGGATTTAGAGACCTCAGCGAGGGAATAAACCTTCAAATCAGACCCCAATGTGAAGCTCACTTCCATTAAAGAGGAAATCGTAGCATAAAGAAATAGTGTTACTGCACCATTCAATAATTCCCAAATTGATGCAAGTTTCTTCAGATTCAACAACCTCGACGATTGATGCAGGTTACAATGAATACCACAGTAAGAGAACTGCACAGTAACACTTGGGCAGAGATTAGCGCAGAGAGATAGACTTGATTTTCGTAGAAAAAATTAAGATAAATTTGTCCAACAGATTTTGGGCAGAGATTGCAACGAGAATATAGCTGAAAAATCCACTCTGTGGTAAATGCAATGCTTCTGCCAGAAGGACAGTGCAAAAGGTAGAGAGGACGGCTAAAATAGTGTACAAAGGGTCAAATATTTAATGGTCAAATGAGAGAGAACCCAGTTTGAAGAATACCAATAAAATAATGGTGGGAGAGGGCCACACATCATGGCTCTGATACCATGCTGAACTAAGCCATAGTAAACAAACACAGAGATGAAAGAATGCACAACAATGGAAGAGATAAGCATGAGTTGCATTATTATTCACAAAGATGCATAAATATAATACATTAGGTGACCCTTGGTTTCACATTCCAAGTGGTCTCTTGGACTCCTTTTGTCCATTAGCCTTCCACACCTACCCATTGAGGATTAGGTGTCCAATAGCCAAGAATGAGTCTTCTACAATGCTACATAATGAATTCTGGTAATCTCTGAGTCTGGGATGCTTAGTTTGATAAACATTTCTGATTTGCTAAATAGTAACTTCAACATCTACAAAAACAAAAATTTCTGAAATATTCATGTCTTTTGTTGTTTTTAAGCCAATCAACAGAGCTTCATAGTCAACCACATTATTAGTTGCTTCAAATTAAAGTTTGAAAGAAAAAATGGAACTCTCTTTCAAACGAGAAATGAGAATTATTCCTGCACCAACTCCTTCTTTAGAACATGAGCCATCAAGGTACATTTGCCACGGCTTAGAACCCTCATGACTGATCTATTTTTTAGCAGGCTTCAAAATCTGAAAATTTTCTGCGGATATGAAAAAATTATCCATATGTAAAATGCTTGAACCAACATCAGTTGTTCTAGCATAAATTGGATGATTAGTGGGGTCTTTTTTGTCACTAATGATATATGCCAGCTGAGCTTCTCTATAAAGTCTTCTTTTTTCTCCTAAAAAAACAGGGACAATAGCATAAGTGAAATCCATTTGAAAAGTTCCTCCCAACCTTATAATCCATGACCTAGAAAGTAATATGCCAAATCGAGGAGCACTGACAGCTACAACAATATCCATCACCATCTCTCTCATGGGTAACTGAAAAATTTTTACTACAAGATCTTTTATGACACCAAGGCATTGTACTTTCCGGGAATCAAAGGAGTAGAGATCTTGGTATTCTCTAGTTACTTCAAGACCTAGTTCAGCCATGACTACCTTTGGCATTAAATTATGTGAGGCTCCAGAGTCCATTAGGAAATTATGCAAGATCTTATCATGAATATTCAGAGATAGATAAAAGGGAGGAGTAGAGTCATCTTTGTCTTCTGCCAATGGACCTAAAATAACAGTGGTCTTGTCATCTTGAAGGTTAACAAAATTAGAAGCTACTTTGATAGGTGGAGGCTGAAGAGATATCATAAAAGTCTTTTTGAAACCATCATTTTCCATGAGCTCTACAAGAGGAACAATAATTTTTATCTCTTGTATCTCATTCTCAAAATTGAAAACGTGGGGCAGTTTGTGAGCAATTTTTACCTCAAGTGAAGTAAGGTTAACTACTACCGGAATTTCTGGTCTGATTGGTTCATCCATTTTCTTTTCTACTGGAATTTTAACTACGTCCTTATTTTTCTTGGGTTGTGCAACAAGCTTTGAATTATCATCAATATTCTTTGATATGAGATTGTATCTGCTTTGATTATCATTTGCAATCATGGAATGATTAGATCTATCTTCATTATTTTGATTATATGACATGGAATCTTCATACTCTGCTTGTGTAAGATGAGTAAGCCCTTCTTTATCTCTTAGAAAATTGATATCAACACCTTTCTCCAACCTTTCAGCTTCCTCTTCATCTTCAAATATAGCATTCTTCAAAGGGGGCTGCACTTTTTGATCATCAACATCTCTTCTTTCTCTCTTCAAATTTTGAGGAACATTAGGTCTTCTAAACTACTGCCTATTAAGCTGATCAAATGAAACATTTCCAGTATTAGCTGGTCTTGCTTCCATCTTGAGCTTGGAAATCTTAGTAGTCAGTGACTTGACCATCTTGGTTAGCTCATCTAACTTAGGATCTATGTTAGAAGTTCCTGAAGATGAAACTTTAGCTTTTTTCTTTCTTTTTTCTCTGTCAATCCCTCCTTTAAGCCTATCAGCTGCTAATACATTAGATTCTACATCCAGTGCATTAAGACGCATTTTTGTTAGTGTTTTATATCTTATTTCTCTCAACAATAAACAAAAATCAGGATCAAAGTCACCAACATAAGTGATTTTGGTTGAAGCTTTAGTATACTTGATTTTAGTAGGTATTTTGATATACATCTTATTGAATCTCTTAGAAAAATCAGAAACTGACTCTCCTTTTCTTTTTATCACACCAAATTCAGTGATATAATACAAAAAATATTTCTTATCACCTCATTTCCTTAAAAAATTATCATCTAGGGTTTAAATTCCAGTGGCACTATCATCTGTCAAAGATATGAACCATTTCCTAACATCACCCTCAAGGCTCTAAACAAAAACTCTCATTTAGACATCTTCATGCTCAATATTTAGATTGTCAGCATAGGCATAAAAATCAGCAAGGTGTTCTTCAGGTTTTACCTCTCCCTCGCCATTAAACTTAGGCATGTATTTGAGATAATATCCTGCAGGTAATGCATTCATAGGCCAAGATAAAACCAAAGGGGCAACAATTGCATCCATCTGGTTAGGGGGTGGGTTTAGACCTGCCAAGGTATGAGTTGTTGGGATTTGTGGAACAAAAATTGGTGGATTGTAAACAACAGATGATGAATCACCAAATTTTAATGTAGAGAATGTTTGTTGGTTGGAAAACATGGGAGGTACATGATTTTCTGCAAAAATCATGGGATAGAGTTTGCAGGACTTATTAGGGACAACCTTTGAGAAAATAGTAGTAGAGGCAACAAAATTTCGTTTACTCTTTTTCTTGATTAGATTTTCAGGGTCAGGGACTGGAATTCTCAAATGGGAATATGGGTTAGCCCTAGTTCTAGTCCTTCTAGGAGCCAGAACTTCAACAATGGAGTCGCCAGGTGTAAAGCTGTCTAAAAAGACAGCTGGAACTGTACACCTTAGAAACAGACTTATAACTTTGTCATTCACCCAGGGATAGACTTCAATTCGCCTCCCCGGAAACGCCGACAAATACGTTAGCGCAAGGAGTCACTCCTTGAATGTAAAAGGAGTAAGCCTTACACATCATATTTCATTTCAAATTTAAAGGTTTTGAGTGGTGGGATGGCTTCTCAAAGAGTTTGAAATGATTTTTATTCTTTAAGAATTTCATGCATTTGACAAGTTGTGGCAAGTATAAATTGTATGGGTAAATTGGTAGTATAGGGAGTAGAGTACAACAAATGAAAGGAGATGGATAGTTGGTACTTTAAGAAATATCATATCCTAAATCAGTCACACAACTATAATGATGGATCTTTACACAAACATTTTTTTAGGTAAGGTAAACAACATTAAAAAAGTGGAGTACATGCATAAATTATTTCACAAATCCTTTATGAAATATTCATTAGCATGTTCTACAACATATATATGTTTGCAGGAAGGTCGAAAGTAGATAATTTACTATTATATCATCTACAAATTTCTTACTCACACCTTACTAGCTGCTAAAACTCATAAATTAGAAGAAATTAACAAAGAGAGAAACACGCCATACATTAGATAGTTCTTGAGTCACAAAATCCTCCAGCATGAAGAGAAAAATGGATTTTTTATTTATTATTTTAAGTCTTCAGGTAGACCAACATCCAACCCTGAAATGGTATTTACAAATGGTATATATAGAAAGAGAGGCACCAACTCCATATCTCCTAAAAATAAGGAAACACTACTCCTAACATTACATAGGTGTCATAGGACATTAAAGTTATATCCCATTGAAATCTAAGTGAAAAGACATATGTAGATGAAAGAAGAGAAGAGAATTTGGGCTGAATTGTTGAGTATGCTGACATGCTTCCCCTTTTTCTGTTGATTTGTCTCCTCATGTATTTGGTTCTCAAATAACCATGTGTCTTCATTAAATATGACTTTCAACAAACTCATAACTCATAACTCATGACCTTGAGCTGGAGGTGTAGGTGCGCCTGCCCTGTAAAATAGAAAATGGTCCCATGATTGATTTATTTTCCTTAGTTTTTCCTCAACTAACACTTTAATGAGAGCTTGATGATACAAGTTGTATTCTGAAGCAGATGTGTGTGTTTGAGTCCTGGTTGACATCTTTTTCAGGCTCTTCAGCAAAAAGTATGGCAAGTTGAGGGTATCCATACCTGCAACATGAAACAAAAATCTCATATGATAAAGAAACACTACAATATACCTCCTCTCACAAGTGAGGTAAATTTTGATGAGCTTAATAGCTTCAACCCATTCATTTTTAAGGAAATTGTTGGGAATACCTTTGGCTGAGTTGGGATATTTGTGTTCATCTTTAAGGAAATTTTTGAGGTATCATCCAGTGATGAATTGGCCTTTAAACCACCTTTCTCCTTCCCGTGGAAGGTTGAATGCCTCAATAGTTGAATCTGTTGATACCATAGACGGTTGCTTCTTGTCCATTGAAAGAATGTGAAAACTCCTGAGCTACTCCTAAGTGAGAGCTTCCCAGTCTTGAGCACAAAGGATACCACCTTGCTTGAACAAACAACCTTCTCACATTCGAATTTGCATCCACTAGGTCAGCTCCTTGTGGTACAATTCATTTTAACTTTCCTCCTCTTTTAGTCATCTTTAGTATTTAATAAGTATGTCTAGTGATATATGATAGGTGGCAAGGCTAGAAGAGCTCACCTAATAGGCATTGTTGTGTATTCTATGAGATCTTGTCTAAAATATAAGACTCCCTTCTCAAGTTTCTCACTAGAAAATTTCGTTCTCCAACAGCTAAACTTAAAACTGATAGTCTTACTTCCTTCTCGGTGGTTTAAAACAACTACATTGGTTCACACTCCCATGCAAGATATTTTGATTATGGTAAGTATCCTGGACCATCACATGCATCATTTGATAGTAATTATGATCTTCATATGGTTGTGTAGCTTCAGATGGCATGCTACAAGTGGCTGGAGATGAGTCGATCTGTGACTCGAAGTCACCTCCACTATATGCTGATTATTGGCCTAAATTTCGGGCAGCGTCTATGCATGCTCAACCAAAAGGTCATCACATTAAGGTTGCAGATCCACGATCTTTTCCAATGAAAATCACGTACTTTAACATGAAGGTAAACTGACTTAGCTGACAAACATGACATAACAACGACTGGCTGTGTTAACTGTGGATTGACACCTAGATGCTACACGTATAACCGTGGATCTAATTTTAACATTAATGATAGTAAACCCTACCTATCACATGACTTGAATCATGAATAAAGATTTAAAACATATTTCAAAACAAGAACACGTGGCTTGACACAATGCGAATGTGCTTTTATTTTATCTTTAAAAAAATAGGGGAAGTTACCAGAATTTCTGGTAGCATCGGATTAAAGAAAAACATACACAAAACATAATTAAACAGACTGTTCGAAAAATGCTAAAACAGATGCTATCGGAAATTTCGGTAGTAATCAAATTTTTTTTTTTAAATTTACAAAGTCTAATCCTAAAAACAAAAAAATTAAAATAGACTGATGACTTAGCCAAGAACCGTGCTAAAAACAGATATATGTGATTCCATAGGTTTGTAAATTACTTTCCACCCCTAGATCCTGAATTCATGAATTCCATTTTCATAAAGAATTATCTGATCCCAGCTCGTCTGAACCTGCTTGCATACTCATAACCTCGACTACCTCTAAATTCTTGTATCCAGATGTAACTACACCTTGTCAAGAAAATATGGCCCAAATGAATATCCCACCCATCACCTGGTATATGGGCTTTGACGAATCTATACCTCTAAAGATATTTTCACCCTCACCACGCCCAGATTCTCAAATCCTCAGATATCTAACCACACTTCAAGGTAATCTAGCCCCAGATGCCCGGATACAATCTGTGCTTGGAAGGGGCATTCAACCCTGATACAAAATGAAATTTTAAAGGTAATCCGACCTTGGATGAAATTCAAGATTCAAGTAAAGGAACAATTCCTTGTTAGCCCTAAACCCCAGATATTCGAATTTTAGCAAAATATTAAAAAAAAAATCAAGGAAAATTACAAGGATTACTTAAGACAAGGGAATTTTCCTAGATACCAAGTTTTTGGAATAAATGGCCAAGGTCTAATCATATATTCTCAATAACACTAAGCCTTATCTAGAGTGAATTAATAGGGTACTATCAAGGCCAAAAATGCATCAAATCTAGAATAAAAGAAGTGCATGGTACTAAAGTACGATTTCCCATATTCAACGATGTTCTAGATGAAATATGAAAGGTAGATCCTTTGTGATATCTATTTCAGGTCCATTAAATTCTTCAATTAATATTGATTTCTTCACTTATTAGCAAGGAGGCATGTAGGTTTACATGTTTACACAAGAGGGCTATAGATTTTGTTTTGAACAATGAATCTAAAAATGTTATAGCAATACATTTAAGTGGGCATAAATCCATATAATTATCACATCATTCATAGGTTGATCATCAATCTCTAACCAAAGACTCACTCAATACACAACATATAAATTAAGCTTGTAACATGTAAGAACCCAAATTCATGGGTATGGAAGTAACCTTCCTAATTCATAAACACATAAGATAATAGGTTAACTAAGTGAACTACATAAAATCAATCATAATATGTAAGTGATCCCACATTTCATGAAGATGGCAACAATCCTAAAGTTCTAACAATTTAATATCACCATATATATATCAAAGACAACTTGCCAACCATGAGTATGCAATAATTTCAGGAAACCTTTCATGACTCGTAAAAAACCATACATCAATTAGTAACATATGTCATAATCTATAAACCAAATATGCATATAACTTACACTTATATGAGTTATATTAACTAGGAATTGAAGGAGGTAATTCACAGTAATGGTTGGGTATAACACTCAAGAGAAAGAGTCCATCATAAGGTGGTTCATCATCCAGTTAGAAAGCACTTAATAGACACACTGTGTTTCATTAGTCTAATTGCAAGCACCCAAATATTTAATCTAGGGATTGATTCAACTATGAGGGTGATTCATGAGCCAGTTAGAAAGCACTTACCAAACATTAAGTGGTTCGTCAATCTAACTTCAATCACCCAGTGATTTAACCCAGAGATTGATTCCACTATGAGGGTGGTTCATCAAACAATTAGTAAGCTCTTAACAGACACTAAGAATCTCATCAATCTAACTGCAAGAATTCAGTGATTTAACCCGGGGATTGACTCCACAATGAGGGTGGTTCATCAACTAGTTAGCAAGCACTTACCATGCACTAAGTGGTTCATTAGTCTAAGTGCAAGCACCCAATGGTTTAATCAACTCTTCAATATGCACTTATTGGTTCATCACCAAACAATAAGCACTAAGTAGTTGAATTCAATCGTTGAACTTTACATAAAAAACACAGGCTTACATAAGTATTTCAGTGGTCTCAAACCTAGTCACCGAAATAAACACCAAAATCCACAAAACATCAACTCAAGATTTTAGGGCACAAGCTCAAATGCATATCCAACATTGATCATTCATTCACGTTATCCTCCAGAGCTTCCACTTTGTCCATAATGAGTTAGGAGTCCTTCCAAATGAATATGAAAGCCTGATTAAACCAACATGAGTGACAGATAGTGTGAGAGCTCTTGTTTCCTCTAATGTGAGGATGTATATATCCTTCTCAGCATTTGTTTGTGAGTTCTATAGAGAGAGATAGCACCGCATTATTCCTCTTTGTGTGTTTCTCTAGAGATTAGTTTGGATCATTGGCACCATCTTTTAGAGGATTGTGTCCTCCATCTATGAGAAGGAAAAAGGAATGGGCACCACCTTCCCTTCCACTTACCTAGTCCAATCGCGAAATGGTTGTTAGTTTCTCTGCCATCTCAGTTCAACCCCAATCATATCACATTAAACATGTTTGACAATGGCTTATATTAGTTGCACACAACTTTTCAATCTAATTTAGTTGGTATGGGTCACAATTGTTCAAACTAAGCGGGCAAGAAAGCAACTTTAGGAAAAATCAGTGAGCATATAAGCTCCCCTCAAATTTAGTATCTGTAAGGTTGTCCTTTCTTCATTTTCTTTAATTAATTTAAATAATAAAAAAATAAATGTTCATATTTCCAATGAGTCGTGGTTCGCTATGTTGGTGTTATAGTCACAATTACTATTACAAAGAGTAGGGGTAAAACAAGGAATGTTACAAACCCCACCTGCTTAACGAAACATTATCCTCGGTGTTTTATAATAAAAAACAAAAATTGAGCCTTATATCTATAGATATCACATCATGGAAATTTTCCATGTCCTAAGTTTTCATGTACAACCATTTCTCCCATTTCCCTCAAGGCTTCCATAGGCAACAAATTCATCTCATGACTTCCTGGGAAACACCCAATGCATTTATGAACCCAATGAGTATGTGCATGGATCCTTCAAAGCCAATTTACTTAGGTTTCCTCTTCCTTATCATCACACTCCTCCCAAGTTCAGGTATCCCCTTCTCTTCCTCCATAGTCCTTCATGCAATCCATTCCTTGGAAAGGTTTCCTTGCACAATAATATTTTTTATGGATTACGTAACCAAGGCATCCATCTAGATTTCTCTAACAACACAACACATTTGTCATGACATATCTCATGGCGATCAATATATAACATGAGGTTCCAATGTCACCATAATCGCTTGGTTCCTAGAGTATTAAGCTTCACTACCCTTCTGTTGCACCACTCTGATATTACTTGTAAGTAGCATCATATATATTTGTTGGATAGTTCAACAGTTCACCTATATCAGAAACGTTCGGTTATTATGGGATTAATCATAATAATTTTAAATAATTTAAACCACAATTTCAACAGATTATTTGTTTAACTGATACTTATCTTTATGGTTATTCTTTGCTTCCTTTAGCTCCATTGATAATAAGTCCATCTCGCATTCTTTACCGAATAAGCTCTATCTTCACCAAATAAGCTTTGTCTTTGCCGAACAAACTCTGGCTTTACCGAACAAGCTCCTACTTTATCAAATAAGTCTCCCTCGAGCTCACATCCCATTAAGCATGGGGCATATTACTTCTCCCATTAGCTACTCACTTTTATAAGCCTAGTTGACCACCATTCTGAGCAGTCTAATTGTCCAAAGTTTTTACTGCATGGGATCCCATCAGTTACCCACTTTTACGGGTCTAGGAAAACCGCATCCTAGGCAGTCTACTTGTCGAAATGGACCAGGAAACCCCCATTCCAGTTAGTCTACCTATCTAAGGGCTTTCCTACATGAGGTAATCATTAGAGTCTTATAACCAAATATTTTTTTGGCATGATTTAATGTAATTTGCAAGGAGTCTTATGGCAAGCAACGGTCTTACGTGCTCCACTACAATACTTATGGATTTTTATAGTTAAGGTATTGGTTATGAGTTTCTCCCGTGAAGTAACAAAGTATCATAGGGCTACCATGTCCCCACAACAATCTTCTTCATGAGCTCCATGCTTCATCATTTCACTTGTGTTACAACATTTAACTTCCATAAGATATACTAAAAAATTTCAAATCAAAAATTTTAATGCCCAAATTTTCTTCATTCAAAAGCCCGATCTCATAAGCATGATACTTTTAGTCATGTTGTTGATCTCCCTTCCAGGTGGTGTTATTATGTCATGGTGGCTTCTATTTCATACCCCATTTCAACATTTTACTTTCAATTTGAGCTTCCAATCAGCCACACAATTGTCATTGTTTCATACATACATTATTTTAATTGTAAATATACACAACATCCTAAAGTGATCTCAGATTTATTGCACATATAAAAATTTTATCAATCCACCTAATTTCAAATATATTGAAATGAAATTATCATAGGATCATATGTGTGCATCAATTTCATTCTTAGCATTTTATAATGCAATCAAATTTTATTTCAATAATCCAATGAATCAACAATGAGAATTATGTATCTTGAATTCATGAACAATTTAGTTCTCTGTTTAGTTTAGCATGCATTAAAATTTTTATTGCAATCTTTCATACTAAAGGCTACCTTCCTTAGCCAGACCCCTTCCTAGGTCACTACATACAACACATGCATTTATTTTGAAACAACAAACATCAAATTCAACTGAAAGGAATTCTTACCCAGTTCCTTTCCTTTACCTTTCCTCATTACTTGCCTTACTTACTTAGCCACCATTACAAGCACTCTTAGCTCAAGCCTCTTGAAGGAGTGTTTAAGACCAAAATTTTCCCTTTTTGACAACATCCTTAAACTCCATTATCCTCCCTTTTTACCATAAATATCTCAATAAGGTGTCATTTTACAAGGCTATTGGAAAAAACAAGTATTTAATCATCTTTTATTCATAGTTTCATTGTTATTTATTATTTGATTTAGTATTTTCCCAAGTTACCAAATTGCATCAATTTTACAGCTAATAAATGATTTTGCAACTCATTTGAATAATTTGTAGGTTATGAAACACCATGTGAGGAACAAAACATATAGACAGGTAGCTAGCAGCTAGCACAACATTATCCACCTATTCCTCTAGTCCAACAAGATGATGAGGATGTCGTGTGAGCAAGTGAATGGGGAAGGCAAACCAGCGAAAAGGAGCCAAAGACTAACCAGGCGAGAAAGGAGATCGATGATAAGCATTAAATTGATGTTTTTCCTCATGATTTGATTCTCCGATAGAAAATCATGAAGAATCACTATTGCATGTTATCTCATGCTATTTTTAGAGTTTATGTCGAGTAGGATAGGCTTAGAAATATCCAAACAATTTATTGAAGGAGGTTATAAAACCTATCTCTTGGCACGACGATGACAGACTGGTTATTGTTTTGAAATAATCTTTGCAATTATTAAAAGTGATATTGTTTAGGCCCCCCTTGGAGATGTAAGGTTTCATTTTCATTTCTATTTCAGTTTTATATTTCAGTTCTGTAACGTTATATTATCATAACTAATCTTTCCATTTTGATTCTTCAGTAAATGCTTACAGAGTTTGCGAAAGTTTTCTTTCATAGATCTAATCATTTCATTGTGTGAAGTAGGATGAAAGGCATAAATAAAAAAGAATCTATACACACATGGAGATTTTATAATGGAACTATATAATTTCGAATTGCAATTGGAAGTATAATTCTTTCAAGGCTTTAGTAGTATAATTTTAATTTCTCAGTGTGGTACTTTAATTTTTCAATTAAGACTTAGTTTCATTTCTGCCAAGTGTGAAGTAGATTTAAATTTGATTTTGTTTGTGTGATATTTATTTCTGCATTTTAAGATTAGTTTAGTTTTTTTTCAAGTGTGAAGATTTATTTTTTCCAAGTGTGACATTTATTTCTGCACTTAAAACTAGTTTTATCTTTATGTTAGTGTGAACTTTCCTTTTCTGCAAGAGTGACAATCTTTTTATTTTGAATTTATTAGATAAAGCATGTGCATAAAAACATCCTAATTAAATTTTAAAATGATTCACATGATAATGAATCCTAGCACAAATGGCGCACATATACTTCATTAGTTTACAAGTCCAGATCGATAATTTATGAAGTAATTTAACATCAATTAAGTTACCAAACATTTTGGCGTCGTTGCCAGGAAAGTGTATATAGGATTATTTTCATTTGAAAAAAAAATGATAAAAATACATTTATGCATAGAGAAAGAGATTCTAAGGGTAGATTTATAATTAGAGGTAGGATTTCAATTCCAACATCACCATTCACTCCACCAAGACCTCGTAGTGCCACACCATCCAACGAAACTCGTATTCCATCATTCACAGGTCAACATAGACTTCCTGAGGTACTTAGATCTGAGATCCAACATAGGGATTCACCAACTTCCTCTACTGAAGTTGTAGTAGAAGAACCTACATCCCCAACAAAAGAAGTAATATTTCTATCTCCAACTGGAGAACAACTTCTAGGACAAGAACTAGAAGTCCCTAGTGAACATGAAGGAGAAACTTATTTTAACATTCCATTGATAGAAGAACCAGAGGAGGAGTTAGAAAATCCAATAATAGAACCTTATATTAGCTCTGAAGATTCTACAATGGCAGGAGAAGTGGAAGGAGAGGTACACACTGTGAATGGCGAACATAGGATTGGAGGAGGAAGAGGTAGATGAGTAAATAGAGGAGGAGGTGGAGGAAGAGGTATAAGAGGTGGTAGAGGAGAACCAAAACGTTTTGGATTTCCCATCTTACATGAAGATACCACAACCACAATGAACAATATCTCACCCTCCATCCTCCCTAATTTCCATGGAGTAAGGAATGAGGATCCTGAAACATTTCTTTTTGAGTTTGAAGTTTTGTGTAGTTCTTATGACTACTTGCTTGATTTTCAAAAATTGAAATTTTTTCCAGCCACCCTTAAAGACATAGCACTTAAACGGTATATGGGATTAGGAACACATACCATAAGAACATGGGAATAAATGAAAGATGTGTTCTTAGAAAAACACAAAGATTATGGTATGCCTCATAACCTTAAATATGAAGTCTTTAAAAAGATGCAAAAAGAGGATGAAAATCTTGAAGATTTGGTTGAAAGATTTTCTTACAATGTTAAAAGGGCTAAAATGTATACTTTAGATGATGAAAATTTGAAAGCTTTTTTGCTGAAAACCATTATATATGAGTGGGTAGACCTTCTCAATTTAATGGGAAAAGGAGATGTTTCACAATTATCATTTAGAGACATTTGTGAACTTTGTACACATATTTCAAGAGGTAAGGCTAGAATCGGGAAAAATCCAAGAGACCTTGTTATGTATAATATTAATAAATATGCACTTGGAACAATAAATAGAGAAGAAATTGGAAATTTTCTTGATAATTTCAAAATAGATATTTTAGGGAGTATTAGTGAACAACTAGATACCCTTAATATTCAAAACAAGAAAAAAGATGAAAATGTTGCACTATCAATATTTTGTCCTAAATGTAGAAAGAAACATGCTTTAAGAGAATGCCCTCTCAATAGTGTGGAAATATGTTCTATTATGCATAAAACCATGACACAAAGGTATGCCCTTCAATTCCTGAACTTAAAGCAATCTTGCAAAATGAAGCTGAAACAAGCCAAGCTGAGTCACTTTTTTTTATTGGTAAAAGACCATGGCAACAACAACAAGGAAATATGGTACAAGGTCTTAACCCTCAATATATACAACCTTATAACAATTGGAATACCCTAATGCCTTGGAAAAATTGGCCACCTCAAAATCCATTATGGACACAAGGTTGGCAGTGCCCTCCTAGGAATCCCCAGTTTAATCAGTTTCAACTACCATTTATTCCATATCAACCTCCATATTATCCTCCCCAATCAAATTATTTTTCACAATCTCAAATACAAACTCAGTTTTATAATCATCCACTTCCATTACCACCCACATCATACCCCCAAAAAACCAATCAACTACCTGTTCGGCCACTTTCGAACCCAAAGAATAAAAAATCACAATCTGTTTACAATTTAGAAGGTCAGAATTTCCAAGATTGCATGATAGCTCCATTAGATCTAAATAATTTACAAATTAAATATGGTAGAGTTTTCGAAAATAAGTTACCATCTGTTGTTATTCAAGAAGAAGATGAACTTATTGAGAAAGAAACATCTCTTAATCAAGAAGAAATCCCTCTGAAAGAAAGCACCCTTGTACATTGTATTGATACTTCAATAAACTCAACTCCCATTTCAGAACAACCTTATTTTTCTGTTCAAAATCCACCTTTTCCTGAAAGGCTAAAAATTGACAAAGGAATAGAGAAACAAATTGTGTTGCCTAAATATGACATGTTAGATGAACTAAAAAATGTTTGCATCAAAATTCCTTTGTTGCAAGCTCTAAAGGAAATAACAATATTTGCAAGGACAATAAGGGAGTTAAGCATTAAGAAACCAAGAAGAAAAATAAATTAAATTAAAAAATTCCAATTAGTTGGGAAAATTGCAGATATTATGATGGGGAAACTGACAGTTCAAAAATATCTAGATCCAGGTAGCCCCATTGTAAAAAAACAATTAATGGTATCGAGATTCCAAACACATTGATCGATTTTGGATCAGCTATCAATATCATGAGTAAACAAACTATGGATCAATTAAAACTTTCCAATATTAAATACACGCCAACGTTACTACAGTTAGCAGAAAATTTTTCTATCAAACCAGATGGTGTATTAGAATATGTATATGTCTCCTTAGATTCTTGGCAATATCTCGTTGATTTTATGATTTTAACTCCCAAGAATAATTTAGGAGGACATCCATTGAGTCTAGGCAGACCATGGTTTGCTACAACTGATGATCTCATAAGTTGTAGATCTGGTGATATGTTTATCTCTGATGGAAGCTCTACTAAGAAATTCACACTTTACCCCCCTGCAAAAACAACAATAGAAGTAGAAAGTGAAAATTGGATAGATGATGATAATGAAGACTTTGGTATAAAACCAGTATTTGCTACCTCACAAATAGATGAAGGAGATGAGATTTTAAATTTGATGAATAATAGTGATTGTTCCTCATACTGTGAATAGGATTAAGGTTTTCAAAGACAATGCAATGTTGAATATTTTATCATCTGATCAGATGGCTTTACATTCTATGGAAAAATTTGGCAATTCTTTAATAGAAATATTTCCGGGAAAACTTTGAATATTAATAATAATTTGGAAGAATTTCAAAAGAAAGAATTGATAAAGATATTACAAGAACATTCCTCTGCTTATGCCTGGGAATACATTGATCCTAACACTTATATGCATCATATATATATTGAAGAAAATGCCAGACCAATTTGAAAACCTCAGAGGAGGATGAATCCAAATCTAAGGGAAATCGTTAAAGAGGAATTGCAAATATTGTTGAATGTGAATTTCGTTTATCCAATATCTGATAGTTAGTGGGTATCACCATTAGTGATTGTTCCAAAGATAAATGGAAAACGGAGAGTATGCATCGATTATAGGGAATTGAATGAATCCACCTTAAAATGTCATTTTCCACTTCCCTTTATAGATCAAGTCCTTGATACATTGGGAGGAAACACATATTTTTCATTCTTGGATGGTTTTAGTGGATATAACCAAATCCAAGTAGCTCAATAATACCAAGACAAAACCACTTTCATCTATCCATGGGGAACTTATGCTTACAAAGTACTTCCTTTTGGATTATGTAATGCATCTGCAACATTCCAAAGGGGAGTTCTAGGATTTTTTTAATTTTTTTTTTAATTTTTATTTTTAATTTTTAATTTTATTATATATATATATATTATTTTTTATTATTTATTTTTCTGATTTAATTCATGATTTTGTGGAAGTTTACATGAATGATTTTACGATCGATGGGAATTATTTTGAGGAAGCTCTCGAAAATTTGGAAAATTTTGTCATTAGATGTAAGGAAACAAACCTCTCATTAAGCCATGAAAAATGTTTTATGATTTTCAATGAGGGAATTGTTTTAGGCCACCACAGTTCAGGAGATTTAATTAAAGTGGATGCATCTAAAGTAGAATTTATTTCCAAATTATCAATTCCTACTTGTCAAAGAGATGTTAGAAGTTTTCTTAGTTGTATTGGTTATTACAGAATATTTATAAACAACTTCACCAAGATAGCCTCTCCACTTTTCAAATTGCTTACAAAATATTGTGAATTCATTTGGAATTCTCATTGCCAAGAAGCCTTTGAAACATTGAAGGAAAATATTTCTGAAGAACCCATCTTAAGAGGACCAAATTGGAACCTCCCTTTTCATATTTCAACTGATGCTTCATATACAACGTTAGCAGTTGTATTGGGACAAATATTTGACTCCATATGCCATTTATTACACGAGTAAAAATTTTACTCCTGCAAAGTTGAATTATACTGTAAGAGAAAAGGAGTTTTTAGTTGTTTTACATGCCATTAATAAGTTTCGACATTATATCATTGGTTATGAAAATTTTGTTCACACAGATCACTCTGAAATTCGATATTTAATGAATAAATCAATTACTAATGGCAAAGTTACAAGATGGTTACTGTTATTACTAGAATTCAATATTACCATTTTGGATAGGCCTGGAGAAAAGAATACAGTTGTTGATTTTCTATCTAGAATCCAAAATGATAATAAGTATGTTACTATAAAAGATCATTTTTGTGACAAATATCTGTTTTTAGTATCTATTAAATCTCCTTGGTTTTCATATATTGCTAATTATTTGGCTACAAGGAAGTTACCTTCATAGTTCTCTCTTCAAGAAAAAAGGAAAGTTATTCAAACCAGTGCATCTTATTCATGGATAAATGGATAATTGTAAAAAACATGACCCGAGTTAATAATTTGAAGATGTGTCAGAGAGGATGAAGTACCAAAAATATTAAAGGCTTGTCATGATGAACCATGTGGAGAAAATTTTGTTGATAAAATAACTTCCTATAAAATCATTCTCTTAGGATATTATTGGCCTTCCTTTTCAAAGATGCTAAAGAATATGTTAAGAGATGTGATAGTTTTCAAAGAATGGGAAATATTGTTCCATCAGATGAGATGCCTCTACAACCCCAGGTACTTATTGAACCTTTTGAAAATTGGGCTTTGGATTTTTTTGGTCTAACTAATCTACCATCAAGACAAAAAAGATACATTCTTATCTGTACATATTATGTCCCGAAATGGGTAGAAGCTAAATCACTTCCTTTTGCTACTGAAAATTTTGTAGTTTCATTTCTTTTTGAGGATATCTTCACTCATTTTGGTGTCCCAAGGGAAATTGTGACAGATAAGGTACTCAATTTACATCCAATTTGGTGCAGAAAATAATGGAGGAATACAAAATCAATTATCATAAATCCACTCCATATCATCTCTAATAAAATGGGCAAGTTGAATCAACTAATAAAGTACTTTCAAAATTGTGGGTATCCATAGAAGGGATTCTACAGAAAATCTTCGAGAAGATTTATGGGCATATCGTACCACATGGAGAAACACAACAGGGGATATTCATTATGAAATTTTTTATGGGAAACAAGTCATTTCCCTATTGAGTTCCAAGTAAATACATTCAAAGCAACAATTAAATGGGTCTTGATATATCAGAAGCACGGAAACAAAGAATGGAGCAATTGAATGAACTTGGTGAGATATGACAATATGATATCCATAGAACCAACACAATTCAACACAAAATCTCTAGATGGCATGATACATTTATCAAAGACAGGAAGTTACAACTGGGTGATTGGGCATTACTTTTTTATTCTAAATTTAAAGATTTTCAAGGAAAATTTCAAACTCATTGGCTTGGTCCTCATGAGGTTGAAACTGTCTTTGATAATGGAGCAGTGAGAATTAAAACCATTGATGAAGAAAAAGTAACTTTCCTTGTAAATGGTCATAGATTACGAATATATCATAAACCATTGACAAAGGAAGAGTTCATTAGAAATCTACAAGATAATATTGATTTGAAGTTGGCCAGACGTAGATTGCAAATTGCTTTCTATTTTCTTAAATTAAAAAAAAAAAAACAGAGAAAAAAATACAAAAATTTGTATAAACACGAAAACCAACATTGTTGGCATGTGTATACAAAAAAATCTAGTTTGAAAACCAAGAATTCTTGGTGGCCTAGATTTTCTCTAATTTCCCTATTTTGTCCCATTTCTTTTTATTCCTCTTTTACAAAAAAAAATAAGACAACTGCAAAATTTTCAATAATTTGCAGCTCTCATGAAATTCTTCAGCTGACTTAACAGATTACAACCAAAGAAAATGGAGATCACAACTAAAGCAACCCGAGCAACCTACAAAAGAACAAATCAACAAATCAGTAAGGAAAAATACAAGGTATGAAAATATTAGTCAAATATTAAAAGAAACATTGAATTACGATATAGATTGATGATTATACCATTTTCTCCACCATATCACATAATAATTACTCTTGCTATGACATGACATTGGTTCTCACGGTTTAATATATGCATGTCTTATCAAAAGGGTATGAAATAGTTATTAAAAACCTTGCTATCATTTGAATTTACTCCACTTCCTCCGCTTATCATCCCATTTCCTCTACATCCCATCACATTTTCTTCACATCATATTACATTTCCTTTAGCTCTGTTTCATTATCGAAAAGACCTCAACTGCTACCCAAATTCTGTCCCCATCCTTGTTACACTCCATAACCCTGTCAAAAATGGAAATTAGGGACTGAGACTTCCTCAACATGGGCGTTATTTCACGTTCTGAGCCAAATGGAACCAAGTTCCTTGAACCCTATCCATAAGTGAAGCAGAAATTGCCGAAGGCACAATGGTTACAATTATCTGAGAAGTTCGATGGGTACAAGAAATAAGTCGCTAAATCATTTGCTCGGGACTATGATGGGATAAAAGTAGAAATTGGGGATATCAAGTTGGTCTTGACATAATCGTTCATGGCAGAAGCTACAAGATTACTAAGAAACGGGGAAAGTTGGTTTAAAAACTAAAAAATCAAGGAAAAAGAGCGGGAGGTCTTCCTTAAAAACCCAGGTATGGACATCTTTGTTTTCAAGAAAGGAACTACAATAATAGCCATAAAAAGTAAATGGATAAATTTGTTTTTGATCATTTAGAAGTTTATAACCTATGAGGGTAGATTTTGGAATATGTTATTTTATCATGCTCGGTTGTTGATGCATTTCACTAGTGCAAAAGAAATCAATTTACCATATTTCCTACTCTGTAGTCTAAGAAAAATGGTTGCTAATATCCAAAGGAAAATACAATTTATTGATAATGCTCTGTATCATCATGGGTTAGTAAAGATTTTGATTGAAGCTCAAGGAGTAAAGGGGATAGTTGGGAGGATTTTCTAGTTCAAAATCATTTCAAGGAGGTTGAGCGAGATGAACCCAGTTCCAAAACAAGGGAGAGTCAACGAAAATTTTCTTCAAACCCTAAGCTTCAAGAGAAAGATTCACCTGCACGTGAAATGAAAGAACATAGAAAAACAAAAAAGGATTATGATGATGAAATTCCTATTGTAAATGTTTTAGAAAAACTTAAACAAAAGAACGATAAAAGGAAGAAACTCATCAGTACAGATGAAGGCCCATCAACAAAAAGAACAGATCAAGGAAAAGTTAGCAAGAAAAAAACGTGCTCCCACTAATGAAAAGTCACCAGTAAAGCTAAGAATAAGTGCACGACTTAAGAAACCAACCAGTGAATAGTATGAATAGCCTCCAGGGTTTATTGATTTAGAAGCGTAAGAAGAACTGAGAGTACCATCACCAATTGCAAGTCCAGTTAGGAAAACCCCTGAAATTGAACCTGTCCAACAACAAATCTATGACTATATAGAGTCTCTTGAACAGAAAGCCAAAATAATTGTTGAGTCCTCATCAAATCAGGAAGAAATTTTAAATGAAGAAGTTAATTTCAGTCCTCTAGAAGAAACGAGATTTGAAGATGCTCCTAAACAAGAAATTCATGAACTAGAAGTGTTAAATAAGTATTTGAAGTAGAAACATGAAGCAATGAAAGTACAAAATGACATTCAAAAGACTCAAATTATAATATTCTTCTACATCTTTGCCACCAGTAGAATAAAAACAAGAAATTGAAAGCTAAAAATAAATTTCTTAAGAGCAAGGCCATAAGTTTGCAGTACATGATCTTAATGAAGAAACCAAGGATGGAAGCCAATACCAAAAAAACAAAGAGAAATAATTTAGATGTTCTTTCTCAGGCCTCAGAGGTATCTCAGTGAAGAGAAGGGTTACAAAATTTTAAAATTTTGACCATGAGGACATGCAATATCTTCTGTATGGGGGAATATTGAAGACCAAAATTTTCCCTTTTTGATACCATCCTTAAACTCCATTCTCCTCCTTTTTTACCATAAATATCTCAATAAGGAGTAAAATTAAAAGGTTATTAGCAAACAAGGGTATGTATTCATCTTTTATTCATAGTTTCATTGTTCTTTATTATTTTATTTAATATTTTCACAAGCTACCTAATTGCATCAATTATATAACTAATAAACGATTATGCAACTCATTTGAAGAATCTGTAGGTTTCAAAACACCAAGTAAAGAACGGAGCATATGGAAAGGTAGATGGAACCTAGCACAACATTATCCACCTATTCCTTTGGTCTAGCAAGATGATGAGGATGTCGTGTGAGGAGGTCAATGTGGAAGTCAACCCAGCGAAAAAGGAGTTGAAGACGAACCAAGCAAGCTAGGAGCTCGATGATAAGGATGAAGCTAATATTTTATCTCATGATTTGCTTCTTTGATGGCAAATCATGAAGAAACACTATTTCATGTTATCTCATGTTATTTTTATAGTTTTTTTCGAGTAGGATAGGCTTAGAAATATTCAAACAATTTATTGAAGGATGTTATAAAATGTACCTCTTGGCACAACGATGACAGACTGGTTATTGTTTTGAAATACTCTTTGCAATTATTAAAACTGAGCTTGTTATTCCTTTATGCATTGTGTTTAAATGTGTATTTAGTATTTGGTGATCGCTACATACCTACAACTCATAGCAGGGCCCCATACGAGATGTAAGGTTTCATTTTCATTTCTATTTTAGTTCTGTAGCAATATATTATCATAACTAATATTTCTGTTTTGATTCTTTAGTAAATGCCTATAGAATTTGCTAAAGATTTCTTTCATAGATCTAATCATTTCGTTGTATGAAGTAGGATTAAAGAAATAAATAAAAAATGATCTATTATGCACATGGAGATTTTAGAATAGAACTATTTAATTTCAAATTGCAATTAGAAGTATAATTATTTCAAGGCTTTAGCAATATAATTTGGATTTGTCAGTGTGATACTTTAATTTTGCACTTAGGACTTAGTTTCATTTATGCCAAGTGTGAAGTAGATTTAAATTTGATTTTGTTTGTGTGATATTTATTTTTGCATTTTAAGATTAGTTTACTTTTCTGTCAAGTGTGAAGATTTAATTTTTCCAAGTGAGACATTTATTTCTGCACTTAAAACTAGTTTTATCTTTTTATGAGTGTGAACTGTCCTTTTGTGCAATAGTGATAATATTTTTACTTTGAATTTCTTATATAAAGCATGTGCATAAAAAAATCCTAATTCAACTTAAAAGTATTCACATGATAAGGAATCCTAGCACAAATGGTGCACATATACTTCATCAGTTTACAAAGTATTGGTCGATAATTTATGAAGTAATTTAACATCAATTAAATTACTAAACAAGGAGTCCAACTAACTTGTAGCATACATGATGTTGCAATTTTAAAAAATCCATGAAATTATTACAACTTCATGTATTAGTCACAAATTTATCAATTCATTTGCATACAAGTTTCAATGAAACTTTTGTAAGGCCATTTACATTATGTGTCCAATTTACAAATCCTAATATTGTCCTATGCCTTTTAAAGTTAACTTTAAGCCTTTATTGTTTTGGTTAAGCCCAAAGACCAAGAATATGATATGCACATTAGCAATGGTAGTTAACCAACAAGAGAGCATTCTTGCACACTTTCTCAATGGATATTCCATGTGTTACATGTCATTTTGTCACCATTAGGAAAATGACTGCCAATCTGTATCTCTCGCTATCCGATGAAAGTGTCCCAAGCATTCCCTTGCAATGGTAGAAGAAAAACAATCCCAAATACAATAAGAATCCTAGATTGCATTGCTCAAGAAACATACTTTTAGGAACTTGCACGGATTCCTAGCCAATTTATGCGCAATCGTAGTTTCTACTATTGATGCTTGCGCACATGTCTGCTCTGTATTCCACTAAAAACTGCACAAATGACTTAACACGAGTAAAAATAAAAAGTGATTTCTAGAAGCCTTGTTTGAGGAGTATTTCTCAACCAAAAGGCCCAGAGCCTCTACATACTTGGGCCTCATCCCTCTGTTCATGGATAAAACTTCCTCCCCTTGTGGAACCCTAAAACCTCATTTTGAGGATCTAAAACCTAAAAGTAATACAAGCAACTATTTTTTTCCTAATTGCACTTGTCTTAATGCTATTTTTAAAATTCCTTGATCTTTTTCATAATTTATAATTGAATATGAGTTTAAGCTTATGATATATGCAATGTTGAAATTTTCATTTGTTTTGGGTTCGTCTTTTTCTACACTACGATTTTATGCTTGGCTTGTTTCTGTTCATGCAGATCTCACTTCGAAGCAATGAGGAAAGTATTTTGAAAGCATCAGAAGGACTTCCACAGGAATTTTGTAGAAAGGTAAGAGCCTCCTGCATATCTCATACTTCATATTTTAGTTGTGAGTTAAGGAAATGTAGCAGTTACTTGTTTTGTTTGTTACTAGATCTCTTAGGAATCTAGGGAGATAGTTCTTTGCTGCAAGAGGGATTTATCCATCATAACAAATTGTAAAATTCACTGGGGAACAATTTTTTCTTCATCTTCTTTTCCTGTGACTTTTAAAACTTATTTATGTAGCCTTATCTGGCCCTGTTTTGAATATTGAAAGTTTGAATTTTATGAATTTTTGGCTTTGTTCTGATTTTTTCTAATTTTTTCTTGGCTTGCACATTTTACTCTTAGCAACAATGTACATATATATGCACTTAGTCTTTAGCAACAGTGTGAATGTGAACTAGATTAAATTGATTGCCTGCGAAAATACTTGAATTTTTTGAAAATTGAAGTTTTCATTTGCTCAGTTGAGGGACTTTTTATTTTTATGCTTTATTACATTTGTTTTCATCTTCCAAAAGTGTGTTTCAGTACAATTGGGCATTATGGAGGGTCTTCTTGAGAAATTCATATTTTTACAATTTAGGGTTAAAGGCTTCATTTGATGATTTTTTGATTTATCAAAGGAAATATTAGTAATTGTTGTGTTTGTGTCTATTTTTCTCTCTTCAGCCAAACGATACTACTTTAACTTTGTTGTGAAAATTCATTCAGTTAATGAAATTAGTGTTGTTTCAAGATTAAGTATTTTCCATTTATAAAAGTGCTTCTTTATCTGAATTCGAATCAAAATTTATTCTTCTTTTAATAGTGAAGTTTCTCATAATTATAATTTAGACGATATCATGTTCATAGAATTTATTTTAAAGATTCATTTTAAAAGTTTTGTTGGTTTTCTTGTTGGATTTTGAAATAATTTTGGGTGTTGTATGTTAAGAAATTTTTTTTGTGATCTTTGATTTTTTGGGTAAATTGAAATTCAAAAGTTAAATTTCTCCATTTGGGTCGATTTGAAAGTGAAAATTTTGCATTCTTGAAAGAAACTATAGTGAATTTATAATTTTTGCACGTGCGTGAATATTGAAAAGATTCTCTCTTTACTATAGCTAGAAATTAATTGAACAAAAGATTAATTTTCGCATATTTGCTGCATTAGGGTTGGAAGTTGAAACTGATATCATTTACACCACATTTTTGAAATAAAATTTAATCAAGAAGGAATTGTAAAATCAATCAAGTTTGTAATTCACCAAACAATAGTGGTTATAGGTTAGAAGACTTTTTCTGAGGTCTATAAACATAGCAACTATCGTTTCTTGTGTGCAACACATTATGTGGGTAGTCATTATTCCACATACGTAAGTATATGGGAACATTATCGATGTACCTCTAGGTATATCAGACGATGTTCCATGTACGAAAATTATATGGGGCTGCTTCCTATCATACAGGCTCGCATTAGACAACACTAACACAGACTGTACCTCCACGTACCTCGAGTATATTTTGGAGGCCACCTTCTAGGTTGCATACCATCCATAAGTAACTGATCGATTGCTTTGTAATCTATGATACACTGAACACAACATTCAGGGAGATTTCGTGCCCATACATAAATCCTTGGTTTACTAAGGTTGTATATTGTTGTTCACAATGCCTTAGTAATCCTTGATACCTAGTTACCCTTTTTTATTTTTGTTATTTATTTGATTGAATAAAATTGGAATACACTTTAATAAAATTCATCGTGGCTGATTTACCAAGAAATTCACATATAATGTAGGGTCTAACCATTAATATACACCTAGTCAATTGGAGAATACTAAAGTAGAAAGGTTGAAATTGACAAGATATGGAACCTTATATCAACCTGAGAAATATGGAATTGTAGAATTGGAAACAATAGAGACTGAAGTGATCCAATCACACATAAGTGAATTAAATGTGGTTCATTTGGGTCGGAAGTTACCAAGATTATTCAAGGAGAATCTGATACAGGATAAGTTTCAGACACATAGTTAACTGAACCAAACGTTGAAGAACCTGAATTTGACATTTCTGCGGAATCACCTTCAGTTGCTATAGCCCCTACTCCTGCATAGACATCACCTTGAAGAAAAACTATAACTACAATTGGTTTTCCTCTTGGTCTTATAAGTATTGAAGATATTACTGAAGAAGAGGAGGAAGAATCACCACATACCCCTTTTATTGTTGGTGATCCAAGAGTTTTTCCAAGAATTCCTTTTGATCCTTTTCGACAAGATCCTTAGTATTTTACCCCTTTGAACTATTTAGGCTAAGGTATTCCACATTTCCACACTCCTTTATATTTTTCACCTAGACGAAACAGGTTAGAAATTCCTCTTGTGGGCCAACCTACTGAAATTTCTATGTATGTGAGCTCTCCAGAGTCTTTATTATATGGTGGGATTTCAATTCTTGCTAGGTACTAGTCACTTTGTAGCACTTTTTCGGGAGCCACTCCCTCTCCTAAAGTTTCTACTTGGTCATCGAGTTTACCTAACTCTATTTCTTAGAGCATGAATTCCATGCCTGACATACCTTTGGAATCATACCAATATATTAATACGATATATGGTAATACAAGTAATCCTCAAGTAACCCCAAATAGCATTTATTATCCACCTGGGGGGAAACCATATTATCCTCCACCTGGAGGACAACCTTTTGTCAGAACATATCCTACAGTTGTAGGCCAACCTTTTTCCAGAACTTATACAAATTTTGGTCAGTTACCTCATGTCAGTCCAAGTCAACCTTTGATTAGTACTCCTTATCCAGGAATGAATACTATTTGGAACCCCTCTTATGTTCAACAACCTATTAAAGTTGCTCCAAAAATTCATATTTATCAACCTATTCAGCAACATGTTTAGGGGATTCTACAAATACCTGTCCAACAGTCTATCCAAGGGATTCCGCAAACACCTGTTCAACATCCTATCCAAGGAATTCCGCAAACACCTGTTCATCAACCTATTCAAGGAACTCCATAAGCGTATGTTCAAAAAACTATCCAAAGTAGTCCTGAAACTTCTGTTTAGCCTACTGTCCAAACAATTTTTCAACAACTGGTTCCAAGTACACCTCAAACGCTTGTCCAATCTATTCCACAAGTGACCTTCCAAGCTACACCTTAAATACCGGTTCAACAACCTACACAAACTATCCCTCAAGAATTTGTTTATAAAACTGGTCCTACTTTCCTGTCTACAACTCAGATACCTATCAGACAACTGAGTGTAGGAATGATGCAAATATCGTTTCAAGGTCAACCTTTCCAATGCAAATCTTTTCAAGGTCAACCTTCTTAAGGAAAACCTTTATAGGGGAAATTTTACTCAGTTAAAATGGTACAGGGTCAAACATATCAGAATCAACCTTTTCAAAATCAACCATATGCTGGTCATACTTTTCAAATTCCATATAAACATGTTATGTCTTACCCTAGTTACCCTGGAGGAATGCAAATACCAACTGCTCAATCTATTACAGGATATAGTGAATATCCTCCTCCAGGGGTTGGAATTAATCCTCAAGGTTATCAGTATCCAGAGCAAGAATTCAACTAACAACTACCCTTCATAACAACCCTAGATTTGCCATATTTATTTGAGTTTACAAATGATCCTATTTATTATTATCCATTTTGGTTGTCTATTCCTACCAAAATGCCAAGTGATATTCCACAATTTGAAGGAAAATCGAGAGAGGATCCATCAAATCAAGTCATGAAATATCATTTATGGTGTGCTTTGAATTCATTTATTGATGATTCTATGAGATTACGCCTTTGCCAACAAACTTTAACAAGTTCAACAACAAAATGATACATTGAGTTACCACGAGATTCTTTCCATAATTTGAAATCCTTGGAGACAACATTATTGACACATTTTCAGTTACCAATTTGATATGACATTGGTACTAAGCTTTTGACTTCATTAAAACAATCGACATCTATGTACATTTTGGACCATATACATGAATGGAGATGTAGGCATCGTTTAGTGAAAGTTTATATTCCAGACCAAATATTACTTTAATGGTTTACTAAATATTTACTTCTTGATATTACGGAAGAGCAGGTGATTTCTTGTGCCCAATACCTAGACCTTGTCTACTCCCAATCTGGCACTTTGAACAAAAATATCCCAAATCAACTTTGCCCGACAACTTCAGATCAACCAGATTCAACTCCTATAGAATATCACATCGCTGATAGTCTAATTGGTTCTGTCAACCAACAGTCACAGAGTAAATATTCTAAGAATAATTCTAAAAACACTCAAACTTTGGCTATATAAGATTCACCTAGTGAAAACATTTCTCCTAGAGTTACTTCTGAAATTAGTGCAGTAGAATCATCTACTAGGAAAATTCAACAACCCATAAGTAAGAAAAATGGAAAAGGTAAAGCAAAGTAAAATCCTTCTCAAAATGAAAAACCAACGAAAAATGAACTTTCTAAAGAGAAGAAGAAACCTCGGTACCCTTTTCTGATCTGTAATGAAGATCATTATACAAAGGAATGCCCCCATCGTGTAGAGGTTAGTAAATTTTTAAAAGGTTCTCCCACACTTGCTAGTTTGAAGGATATTTTCCCTTCTCAAGACAGTAAAATAGTTACACATAATCCATCCTCATCTTCATCGACATATATCATGATGATGTCTTCATAAGTTTCAGTAGCAACAAGATCTAAAGATTATGGATCTAAAAATCCTGTAGCAAACTGAAATGATTCTAGTCAATATATTTAACCTTCCACATCAATTCCTTCTCCTTTTGAACCTTTACAGATTGAGAAACCAAACCCTAACATGGTGATCCGTCTGACTCCCAAAGGTGTTGTTCGAAAGTCAGCCTTTAACCCACATGCTAGAGCTGCTCATAATTATAACATTGTTGAAGACCTAGCAATGTCCTCTTCAACAATGTTCGCTCTTTAAGTGTTGCAAACATTTCCAACACAAAAAAAGTTACTATTGTCATATATTGGAGCAACTGATCCTCAAGACTCTAATCTTATAATATTTTATCTTGAAATTCATATACCTAGACTCCTGCACCAACAGGAATTTGAAATACCAGTTTTTGTTCAAACTAAACGAGTCTTTCATATAGTAATTGATGAAAGAGCTTCTACATGTATTATTTCTATTGCCTGTTGGGTGAAAATGTGAAGTTGGGTTACACTTTTTGCCCTTTTTTGAGAAAAAAATTTCATTTTTTTCGGTTCTTCAACTTTCTGCAAACTATAACAATTTTTCTGTGTAGAATTTCATTTTGCGATAAAAATAAAAGTTGTGAGAAATTTTGTTAGCTTTCTATTACTTATTTTTTGAAATTTTTTTATGCATATTTGATATGTCAACTTAGCGTTTCTTTGAGTGTGTGTTTCTTAACAATCAAAGGATTCATAAGAAGTCATGTTATGACGCAATGTTGTATTCATTGAAAATTTGTGTTTTTGAGAAAAAAAAATGTGTTACAACAATCTAGACAGAGTCTACTTTGGTTTCATCATATTTACAAAGCCAATGGATGCATATCATAATTACTAGAATTTTTTGAACTGGTCCAATACTAAAAACTGCGTATTTTGGATATGTTTTGCGACGCAAGAAATTTCTTAACATATAAGTTATAAACTAAAAATCTAAAAGCTACCCATTAGAGACGACGAACCAATGTAATGCCCCATAATTTTTTCAATTTTTTTTACAATGTATTTTGGGAGATACAAAATTTTGATGTCACTGAATCACAATGAACCTCAGAAATTGTTTGCACCCATTTTATTAGAAAAATAATTAAAATTAGTAAAAGTTTATGAAATTCCATAAAAGTTATATTTCTTGAAAGTATATTCAATTTTGAAAATGCTTGTCTTAGTTCCGACAGTTAATTAACAACCTTTCATGGAGTTTAATCTGTCCAAAGTTGCAAAAACGTATTCATAGCTTGGTTTTTGCGTAACTGGTGACGCATTAGTTTGGCCGAACTTTGATTAGCAGTTCGGCCGAACTATGTTTTGTGACGACGACTCGTTAAGTCTAACGAATTAATAGTTCGTTCGAACTTTTAATCAAAATTTAGGCCGAACTATTAAGTAACTTTCCATTGGCCGGAAAGTTTTGCGGAGCCCCTACTAAAACACATTTCGCGGCAATATAAATTGCCGCGAAATCATTCACAATTTTCGCACATTTCGCATGTTGGAAATATTTGGGTTCTCCAACTATTAATAAATTGCCTACCACTCTCAAATCATTTGACGGGAGAGGTTTCCATCCTTATGGTATTTTGAATGACCTACCAATAAAATTAGAATTTTAAATGGTTGCAATCGAGGTAGAAGTTGTTGATGCTCAACTTGATTAAAAATTTTTACTGGGTCGAAGTTGGACCTATGCAATGTGTGCAGTGGTATCATTATTATTCCATGTGATATTATTTCCTCATCAAGATGGAATAATAGTGAAAGTTTACTAGTTATCTTATTATTCTTCTGATCCTAACTCTATTGGTAGCGTGCCTTTTAAGGGGAAAATGACTACTCCTTATGAATATATTAGTGTTTTTTTGCTTAAGGATTCATCACTGATGGGAAAATTTTCACTTCCTCCACCAAAAATTTCGTCTAACGTTTCCTAGGTCAATATGATCTCATCAAGCACTGTAGAATCATACGATCCTTGGATTGTGCCTTTAGAATTTGAATTGAACGCATATTGTGACCAAATGCCTCTTAGCCCATTTGAATTAGTTTATCAAGAAGTTCAATCCTTTTATAACCCGCCATCACAAATTTGAAAATGATCGAGGTAATGCGATATTTTTTGAGTATTCTCAACGTCTTGGGTGGAACCAATATCTTTTCCTGATCTTTTCGATAACATGTTTCCAACAGATAAGAGTATCATGGAAATTATGACTTTGGATGAAATGCCTTGAGATGACTATCATCATTGTTCATATTTTCTTCCCAACTTCAAAACCATTGAGAATAACTTCTTTACATTTTTGTCACTTGATGTTGTAGATAATCTTGAATGTCATATATCGATTCTTGAATCCAAATCTGAAAATAATTTTGGAGATATATTTACAACCATTCGATTTAATATCTCAATAAAATAAGGTATTATAGAGAACAATTACATAAGTGCTTCATGTTCACTTGAATACATTCAGACTTACAAAGCCCTATTCCAAGAATTCCACGATATTTTTACTTGGTCTTGTGAGGAAATTCCAGGAATTGACCCAAGTATTGTTTTTCATGAAATTAAGACTTACCCTGCTAAACCTATCACACAAGATTATGTCTAGTGCATCCACGAAAGGTTGCTGCTATCAAACCTGAAGTTGAAAAACTTCACAAAGTAGGTTTTATCTATCATGTTCCCTTGACTAATTGGGTTTCCAACATTTTTCTTGTTAAATATGAGCAAGGGACAATTAGAGTATGCGTCAATTATAAGGAAATTAATAAATCTTGTCTTAAATACAACTATTCTACTCCACATATCGATCAGATAATTGATGATTGTGTCGGTAATGAAATTTTTTATTTCATGGACGAATTTTCTGGGTACACTCAAATCAATATAATCCCCATGGATCAACATAAAACCATGTTCATTTGTCCACGGGAAAATTTCGCTTATTGAAACTTCCATTTGGACCAAAGAATGTTGGCGCTACCTTTCAGTGGGCTATGTCATACACTTTCCATGATATTAAGCATATTTTACAACCCTATTTCGATGATATACCAACTCATTCAATACAATGTAAAGATCATCCACTACATTTAAAGGAAATATTTATCAAATGTTGACATTAAAATATATGCTTCAATCCTCACAAATGTGTTTTCTGTGTACAATCTAGTTGAATACTAGGAGTTGTTGTGTCAAAAGAAGGCATTCATGTTGATCCCCTTAAGGTAGAGGCTATTCTGAATTTGCCTCCTCCTTCCAATTTTCACCAACTCCAAAGTTTGCAATGGAAATCAAAAAAATTTCGTCGATTCATTATGAATTATGCAAACCTAACTAAAGGTTTTACTTGAATTTTGAAAAAGGAAATTTCTTTTGAATGGGGTGAAACTTCTCAAAAGGCTTTCAATGCAATCAAACATGCATTAACTCATATACCTTTGTTGCATCCTCTTGATTATCATCGAAATTAATTTTTGTATTTAGTTTTATCTGATGTTACCATTAGCATGGTTTTAGTTCAATTGGATAAAATTGAATTATGAACATGTGATCTATTATTTAAGTAATAACCTTACAAAAATTGGAATAAAATATATTCATATGGATAAATTTGCCTTGACGGCTATGCAAGCTATCCAAAAAAAATTTCACTATATTCTATTGCATAAAACAACAATGATTTAGACAATTGCTTTGGGGAAAATATTCCAAATGGATAGTTATCCCTGCAAGAATTTGATTTAGAATTTATGAAATCTAAGTTGAAGAAGTCATTGGTGTTTGTTGAATTGATATGTGACTTTCCCTATTTAGAAACATAAACTATAGCAAAGGATTCCCTTCCAGACGAATCTCTCTTCTTTTCAGTACATTGGACCCTTGGTATTGAGACATCGTTATTTATCTCCAAACTCAAACTTTTTCGTCTGAACTATCTCGAACTGATCGTCATTGTATTCGGTATCAATATCAGCAATACAATATTGTTGGTGATAAACTTTATCATTGTGGTGCTGACTCTACTTTTAGGTGTTGTTTGACCTATGATGAAGCCGAAAAATCCTTAAATTACTGTCATTATGGAGCATGTGGCAGTTTTATGTATGGTTTTCCACTGCCCAAAAAATCTTTCTCGCTGGGTATTTCTGGCCTTCAATGTTCAAATATTGTATAATTGTAGTCCAGAAATGTCATAAATGTCAAATCTATCATTTCAAAATGGGTGTGCCTCCTGCTCCTTTTCATCCAATCATTGTTGTTGGTCCTTTTACGAAATGGAGCATCAATTTCATTACATGTAACCCTCACTCGGTCGGGGAGCATGGGTATATTATCCTAGCTATGGATTATTTTACAATATGTGGCAAGGTGATGCCTACTTATAAGGATGATGGTGAAATCACTACTCTTTTCATATTTATTCATGTAATTTCCAAGTTTGGCGTTCCATAAGCCATCATCACAGTCCATGGAAACCATTTTCAAAAATTTATCATGAATAAACTAACTACAAAGATAGGCTTGCATCATGATATATCAACTCCATATTATCCGCAAGAAAATATCCAAGTAGAAGGTGTGAACAAAGTTTTAACTACTATGCTTCAATGGATTATAGGGATTCATAAACGGAATTGGCATTCGATGCTTTTCTTAACTTTTTGGGCATATTGCACCTTAGTAAAAACTGCAACTGGATTTACACCCTTTCAGTTGGTTTATGGATTGGAAGTAGTCTTACCCATTAAATGCGAAATCCTGTCGTTAAAATTAGCAATCAAGTTTTTACCTGCTACTTATGTAGAGCAAGACCGTATTTTATACTTTGTATGCTTACATGAAACTTGTCATGATGCTGCATTATCTATTGAGACTCATAAAAAATGAGTTAAAGCACATTTGATCAAAATATAAATCCTCACACATATTCAAAAGGTGACTTGGTCTTGGTTTATGATCAAGAGCATGATAAGTTAGGAGCCGGTAAATTCGAGCCTATGTGGCATGGTCCCTACATCATAAAACATGCATTGGAAAAAGGGGACTATGAGCTAGTTGACTATGAAGGTGTCCGTTTAGGGAAACCCATAAATGGACTTTACCTGAAGAAGTATTATGCTTAATTCATTGCATGAGTACCTTGTACATTGTTGTATCATATTATGTGTGTCAATTTTAAATCTTTTTACAATCTTCTTTTGCATCCTCTGCTTATCTTATATTACACTTGATTTTAATATGTCGATGCTCCCTCAAAATTACGTTGGCTATACTGATGGCGCTAGTCATAGTACTCAAAATTTTTCTTCCGCAACTTGGGATATTTATTCACCCACTAATGAGATAGTAAGCCTCCATGGAATATGCCTTGGTCGAATAATGAATAATATTGCAAAATATGGTGTAGTTATTGAACTATTATCTAATGTCATTTCATTTGTTATCCGTTATTTAATCATTAGGTTGGATTCTCAACTCATAGTATTACATTTAAATCATGTTTATTCAGTAAGAAGTTCCACAATGTTAAGAATTTTTTTGTGGGTCCCTCTCTTGGAAAGATAATTTGATTACATTAAATATCAACATATTCCAAGAAATTTAAACAGATTAATTGATGCATTGGCTAATTATGTGTTAAATTGACATTTGAAACATTTGTAAAATAAAAGCAATAGTAATTCATACATTATACAAAATAAGCTAAGAAAATAGAAGTAGCTTTCATTAGTCATATTGTGTGTAAAAAGTTTGGATTTACAAAAAATAATCCAATACATATGAGACCTCGTGGCCTTTGTTATCTGAACATGCCGATATATCAAAAAGAAAAACCTATACCTATGACTGTAGCTAAGCATGATGAACATGATAGAAAACTATGGCACGAGCCACTCGTTGTAACATACAACTAGTCGGTCCAGGCACTCCTACTTTGTGCCTCTGGTAACGAAGAGGTAAATCATCAATCTTGATATCTGGGATATCTAGTGTCAACCTCTCTAAGTAAATCTCTATCTCAATCAAAGCCTCTGTTGCTTCGGGGTTCTGTGTTATAGGAGTTTTTGGATGCTCGTCACGTTAGTCAAATCGACACATCGATGTCCGTCTGAATGGGACCACATATGCATGATTATTTTAAGATGATTAGTTTTGGATGTAAATATATATACAAAAAACCAAAATGATAATTTCTTACCTATGTCACCCCATTGCATTCCTACATGGAGTGGGATATTTGGATATCCGGTGTAGTCGATACCCACATATGGGTAATCCTCAATCATAAAAATATGGTGATGTAGCCATCTAAAAAATGCAGGGGTATATCTAACAATTAGACCATCACCATATTTGTGGCGAGCCATCAATGTAACCCAATATAACATGCAAGGTTCTCGTGGTCCTCCCATTTCCATGGATACATGTGGACAAAGAAGAGGAATTATATCCAGAGAAAATGAAATAATTATGGCACCATATCCAAAGTTTTTCATCTTGCCATTTTTTGATCTAGTGAGTTTCTCTTTGATGTTGACAACAACTCCTTCACACCATTTGAATATAGTAGCCCGCAAGAACTCTAGTGAAATCTGAATCTGGGCTTTGGTAACCAAGTGGAGCGCAACACTTAGACATAATCGAGCAACAGTAAATGCGATGGTCCTCAATGTAATTATCTCAATGGTCTTAATATCAATTCTTCCATTACCATGTTTGGACCCGGGAACACAATGTTGTGATAGATAAGATTTTTTTGTTCCACCACCTGGTCTGCTCCCAAATAATTAAATATCATTCCCACAACATGACAGCCGAGTTGGGAAATAAATATCATTGGCATCTATGGTGATCATTTAATCTCCAATCAAAAAAAAAAAAAAATCTTTTACATTCGAAGCTCTCACTAACCATGTCAGTAAATCCATGCCTGGAATCATAAAAAAATTGAGCAAACCATAATTTCTCAAAGCCTGCAATGTTGTTGGGTCATTCAAATCCTCTACATCTTGAGCTTCATGTTCTCTATCTCTCCATTCCATTTTTTGCACTTCAAAAGCTTGAAAACAATGATGGAAATTGATAAGAAGAATAATGTGAGAATTTTTGCAAAAAAATTGGGCTTTTTTATTATTTTTTGAAAACCCTTGGCGCCTTGAGTGGTCTCTTGTTAGGGACAAAGCAGATTTTCGTGGTTCCCTTTCACAGGAAATGCACAAATCATGTTTTTCAGTGATGCAAAAAGGTTCAGGATGCGCGGTCCTGATGAAGAAGGACTACACATGCCGAGGGCGAAAATTTAATTGATAAAAACCTTTTAAAAGCACTAAAACATTGGTGAAATGCAAGATACAAGCTATCAAAATGAAGAGAATTGAATAATCTCTTACCTTAAGAGAACAGTTCATGAAATTATGCACTAGTTTGATCGTGATCCACTTCTAAATTTTAGGGTGAAAATGCACTCTCTAAAACTCCCAATGGTAAAAAACGTAAATGATAAAGAAATTTTTACTTTTTGAACTTTTCTAAGAAAAATAGGCCTATTTAAATTTTAAATTTTAAATTTATTTATTTATTTATATTTATTTTTCGTTAGCTTCTAAAAATAATTTTTTTTAATGTTTTTTATTATTTCTTGAGCAGTTATTATGATTTTTACCTTTAAGCTATTTGTTGACTCTTGAAATATGAAAATATTGTCGAGTATGATTATTTGTTCCGAACTCGTTAAATAAAATGAAAAATGTCCACTTGATATAAGTTTACCCCTTTTACGTATCATGTGGACTATTTACGAAAAAAGTATACTTTGACTAATCATGGTCAAAATAGTTCTATCCTGCATTATTTTACCCTTTTCCGGGCCTAAGAGACTAAATTTATGAAAAAGGACATTTCAGAGTTTACTTATGTTTTTCTCCCGACTCCCTAAAAATGAAAAATACCAAGCTTTACTTTCTTTGAGCTCGTTAAAATTTCACGTTGAAAGAGATACCTGAATTTTCTTTTTGTTTATTTTCAAACTCCTTAAATATGAAAACATCAAGTTACCCCTTCACTGGACTCGTAAAAAGGAAAAAGTGCGGGACTCATCTATCATGATGAGACCGAACCACTCCTTCCTAGGGTTCGTTAAACATACTCTGAAGGACTCATCCGAAGGATGAGCTTACAAGACAAACATATGTTATTATCCTCAAGCTTGCATAAAAAAAAAGAGGTACTTGCCAATAATTATCGAGGGGAATTAGAAAGAAGCGTTTGTTTTTGTATTACAGAATATAGTATGTTGCTCTTGAACATGACACTCTGTCACCTTTATATCTAGGTTGGGGAAACCATTTGTCTCTCAGTTGATCGTGCCTCATTGAAAGTTTTCAATTTGGTTTTGGGTTTTATTTTTGAGTCAAATTCTACCAAGTCAAAATCTCATGTCGCCAATATGTTCAAGAGAAGTTCAATCTCTGTCAAAATTACCTTGAAATTGATAGCCCTCAATCGCATCAGCCATCATTGACTCAGTCCTGAATCAATCCAAAAAATTTTCTTCAAAACTTGACATGATTTTTGTGTCGTAGGCCCTTTTACGACATGTCGCTTCCTATCAACTTCAGCTTATTATCTAGGAAGTTGATACAAAAACCTCCTTTCGTACCTTGGAGCTTACATGCCTTAATGGTAGGTTTCTCGCTTTCGATGACATGTTCTCATAATTGACCTTTGATCGATGATTCTATGAGTGTTTGACTTCAAGAAATTTAATCACACTTCATATATTGTATTGGGGTACCTTGAGAACCATTGTTATTATTGGTGGTTTCTCTCGCATCTATTAATGGTTCACATCATTGACCATAATCACGTGGTTTATACCATGTTCGACTTCGAGACATTAACTCGCATGGTTAGATTCATACTATGGATCTATAGAGATGAAGACCAAGACCGTGGATCTAGTTTCATCCGTCCAAGTTGTGTGGAGTTTTAAATATTCATGATTGTAAATATTGATCCATGTTTAATGGTTGCGTCCCTAGTATGTCTATTGTTGACAAGGATTTTTTGTATATTTCTATACTAATTCATTGAGATACTTTTGTTCTAAGTATGGGAATGCCTACCTCAGTGATAATTATATGAGATATTGTATTGTAATCCTTGATTGTTTGTTTTAGGTCTCCAACCATAGTCTCTAATCCAAAATTTGGCATGATAAAGCACTTCAGTCCTCAAACATATTTTCTAACTTGTCAATTTTGGGGGCAATATGTTACATGTCATTTTTTCACCATTAGGCAAATGATCGCCAATCTGGATCTCTCGCTATATGATGAAAGTGTCCCAAGCATTCCCTTGCAATGCCAAAAGAAAAAAAATCCTAAAGGAAACAAGAATCATGGATTACATTGCTCAAGAAACCTACTTTTAGGCACTTTCGTGGTTTCCTAGCCAGTTTCTTCTCAATCACAGTTTCTACCATTGATGCTTGCACAAATGTCAGCTTTGTCTTCCACTAAAAATTGTGCAAATGACTTAACGTGGGTAAAAATAAAAAGTAATTTATAGAATCCTTGCTGGAGGAATATTTATCAACCAAAAGGCCTTGAGCCTCTACATACTTGGGCATCATCCCTCTGTTCATGTAGCAAACCTCCTCCCTTTGCGGAACCCTAATCCCTCCTTTTGAGGACCTCATCCCTTGAGAAGAGGATCTCAAACCTCCTCCTCTTGGCTTATAAATTCAACACAGACCAGAGGACTAGGGAGGACTTCTCAATGTAAACTTGTGTTGTTGGAATATAGCTGGAAGGCTTGTCACCTAAGGGGAGGATTGAAGACTTTTAAGAGGAGGCTTACATCATCAAGGCAAGGTTGTATTGCTTCATCTTGTTCTAACATTAATACAAGCAACTATTTATTTCCTAATTTCACTTTTCTTAATGCTATTTGAAAAATTCCTTGATATTTTGCATAATTTATAACTGAATATGAGTTTAATCTTATAATATATGCATTGTTGCAATTTTCATTTGTTTTGGGTTTCATTTTTTCTACACTATGCTTTTATGACTAGCTTGTTTCTATTCATGAAAATCTCACTTCGAAGCAATGAGGACAAGATTTTGAAAGCATCAGAAATACTTCCACAAGAATTTCATAGAAATGTAAGAGGCTTTTGCTTATCTCATGCTTCATATTTCAATTGTGAGTTAAGGAAAGGTAGCAATTACTTGTTTTGTTTGTTACTAGATCCTTTAGGAATCTAGGGAGATCGCTCTTGTCTGCAAGAGATATTTATCTATCATACCACCACGTGGCATGGTGTTCTATTTGATAACCTCAATATATAACCAAAAAATAGATCAAGTACAATTTGTTATTTACGCACCATTTACATAGTCATAATATTTTAAAAATTAAATTAATTATCCTCCTACTATGATGGTTCTTAACAAATGACCTTTCAAATGAACTGAAATCACTATACCCATTTCTTATTTTCTCATTATTCACATATTCATAACATATAGATTATATATCAACCAAGCACTATTTCAGTTAGGGAAACTTCCTTCTTGTTCTATTTTCAAAATTGTCACATTGTTTTCCATTCTATTCAAGTGGGTCCAGCCAGGCCCCCTTGGTAGATCCATTAACTTAATTTCCCCTCTAATGAAATTTACCACATGCACATAATTTCCTCATGGTATTGAAATTCTAGTTGTGTTTTATTCATCTCTTCTCCATGGGATTCTTTCCTTTCCTTTCCAAAACCCAAAAAACTAAACTACAAAAGGAAGGAAGAGAAAAATGAAAAACAAAGGAAAACAACAACAACATATGATAGAAAACACAAAGCATGTCCATGCTCAAAACCAACAAAACAAAAACATGTATCCAACAACACATGAAGAAGTGAAAAATGTCTCGATTAACAACACATCCAACATTCTATATTTACATCAACAATAGCACTTAATACATGCACAAAATTTTATTAAGAGTCTTTCCTAAGGTTTACAGTAACTTTAAGATCCAAAAAATATTTCTAAATAGTTCAAAAGGAATTTCAGTATTCCAGAGAGCTTGGGGGTATGCTCCCTCATATCTCTCTACATTATTGGTTGTTTTTTCATGTGTCTAGAGTTTACATGAGCTATTATTCTTTTGTTCTTTGTAAGAGCATGCATGGTGTTGTCAATCCTAGAGACAGCCTTGAGTTGCGAAAGGCCAGTGCCTCAGACATCTTATGTAGCAAGGAGCAAAATGATATAACATGGATAAATGGTAAGACAAAGCTCTCATGCTATTTCTTTGAAAATAGGAAATTTAACTTGAATGGGACCAAAAATTCCAGAAGTTAATAACAGAGAAAGCAATATTGCAGAGGCAAGATGTGAAACTCTAACACGAAATGTAGCAGACAATTCAAAAGCAGCTTAACTGCAAAGAGGGTTGGATTCTAAACACTTCACAGAGATTGGTAATCATAGAGTATATATTTCATTTGTAGAATAAAGAGGATACTAATTGCTGTTGAGACAACATCTAGAAACATATACCAGCATGTAGTGGGCTTGGTAAAATAAGAATCCACACATGAAGACAACATTTGTAAATAACATCTCATAGCAGTCAATATAGCAGAAATGTGGATGAATTGGAAATGAAACAGTATGTCACACCTGAGCCATATTTAAAGTGCCGAAAAGCTTATGAAATAAGTATCGACAAGGATAAATTTATATCAAAAACAGTGGGCTACTCGCATTCCAGAATGTGACACAAGATAAATGGATATAAACAAAATTAATGGCTAAGCTACAACACATAAGAAAGAAGTACACACTGTAAAACACCAAGATCAGAATCCTCCTTAAAGATCAAAACTCCTTCTTATTGAAAACCCAACAGGCTCTTCACATTTGTATTAAAACTTTCGCAAAAAGCATACAATACATCCTTTTATAGTCAATTCTTCAGAAAATTTGGAACCTGTTTTTCTCTTTGGATTTTTCTTATATAGACGTCTTCATAACTGAGCGAGAAGATATTTTTGGGAAAAATATCTCCCTCGCATGACCAAAATTTGTTAAAGGTCCTTATCAAAGTAAAAAAAATTATGATGAGGAGTAAAGGCCTCTCATCATGGACAATCAGGCACTCGACCGTTTAAAAAAAAAAATATTCAAACAACAGTCTGGTAAACAGTAAAATGCTGAAGTGGAATATGAAGCCCACTTGAAACTTAAAAAGTATCTAACTAAGTAAAAAGTAAAAAGGCCACTGAGGCCAAGTCATGAGTTGACAGTGTTCACAAATGTGAAGGGGTTGAGGCAGTTGCAGACGCTGGTGGTGGAACGTTTGCGGACGAGCTGGCGATCTGACTGGCGAACTGAGTGCATCTTTGCTGGCTGTCTGCTGATGGTTCGGGCGTTGCTGCGAATTTTTCCACCCTGACATAGGCCTCCGTGAGGTCGTTGAAACTTGCCTCGGTGGGGAGCTTGTGCTTTATAAGATGAATAAGGGCGAACTCTTGGCGGAGAGATGAAACAATTGTTTCGGCCTTTCAGCGAGTGGTTTTATCCGACAGGATGTATGTCCGGTCATTTTCTTCTTGTAGGCGTGTCTTATACTCTGTCAACGGTCGTAGCACGGAAGGAGTGGTTGGGTCCCAACAAGATGGGAGTCCAGCTGTGGTAATCTCATCCCATACTGCATCGAAACGACCTATGTTTGCTACCACCTGTTGCAGGGATCTCGAAGCTGTAACTCGGGCCGCCTCCTTGTTAATGATTTTCTGGCATTCAAAGACTTCCATGAATCGACTTGGTATGCCATGCTTCTCCACCTCATTAGATTCCAACTCCTTCAAGAATGAAATATAGTTTCTGGCGTGCTGGGCTCTGTCAGACAAGTTGAGGTCTGCCTCCTGCAATTTCTTGTTGAGATAGGGTATAGCAGATTTGTTTTCTCCCATCGTTTTTAGGAAACCCCACTGTTCCATCACCACTGAGATTATGTCCGACCAGATTATACCTATCGCTTCACTGAGGGTGATATTTCCCTTCATGCGGATTTTGAGGTCAGTGATGGTTTTCTGCTGGTCGGCTCTTGTCTTCTTTTCCTGCTCGATCTCTTTCTGCAGTGTCTCTATTTTCCTGCTATTCTCAGCCAGGAGATTTTCCAAATCAGTGATCCTCTGCCTAGCGGTGGATGCCTGCTTTTATAATATATCATTTGCAGCTTTCGCTGCATTCAGTTGCTCTGACAGCGGACTTGTCTCTGGTGGGGTTGTAGCAGGCGCGCCGCTGTGCGTGTCCCATGTGTTCTGTAGCTCCGTCAACCTACTCTGCAGAGTGGCGATTGTTTCAACCATTTTTTCTTTGTCCTCCCTCTCCTTTGCCAGTGTGTTAGCCAGTTTAGCTTTTTCCTTCTCTGCTTGCGCCAACTCGGCCGTCTGCACATGGTGGGAAGTCGGTATGCTGACCTTACCTTTCAATGGTGCGACCTCCTTTTGTGATTATTCTATCAAAGCGTGCTGCGGGTTTGTTTCTCCCGTATCCTTTCCCTTGATTAACTCCTGGAGGCCGCGTATTTGATTTGCCTGGGCGCGAGAGTTTTCTTGTTCATTCTTTAGGGTCACCCTCACCTGTTCATGCTTTTTCTCTAACTTTCTCAGTGCAATGGTGACCCGCATCACCTCGTCCTTCAACATATCACCCACGACCTGATATAGGTTACACATATCGGTTGCTGGCACCTTGGCCATGTCAATAGCATGTTCGAGCACCCGGTAACTAGTGGCACCTGTATCGGGATCCAAGATGACCTCAGCCATAGATAATACTGGGTGTTCTGTGTCCACGTTCATGGTGGAAGAAACCCTGGTGTGATATTTATCTATATACCCTTCCAGCTCGGCTTTGTACTTATCCCTGATCGTCCTATTTTCCTGGTTCCTTGCAACTGCCCTTGATGAGGTATGATCTCTGATGGCCTATGAGACTTCCGAGAATTCGGAAGAGGTGGTACTGTCTCTCAGCACTTTTATCCCGGCTTTACTCTTGTCCAGTTGACCATACGGTGTAAATGGTTCTAGCAGTTGCTCTTCCCTTATGACTTCTACCTCACTGGAGGCTGTTTTCTGCCTTTTGCGAAGGGGAGAACCTGCTCCTGAGGTACCTACTTCTTCTTCGACTCGACCTTTATTGACGTCCTCTTCTTCTTCCCCTGTGGCAGATGAATATGTCTCCATCTGCGAAATCAAAGGCCAAGTTTCAAGGTTAGCCCTCCACTCCATGAACGGCCTTGATTCATGTATATAAGGTGTGGACTTGTTCCTCTTTCTTTTGTTTGAGATAATTTCCCGAGGATCATAGGCCCAACCCTTTCCCAGCCTTAGGTCCAGGCCTTGCAACATTTTCTCGACAATGGGAAGGGCATGTCTCGAATTCACAACAAAAGGGCCGATTGTGATGGGGAGTCTCAGGATGAAACCCTTCTTTGCAGGGACAAAATGGAGTTGGTCATCCTTGAGGGTCTGTCAAATGTACTCCAGCACATAGACTCGTCGAATAGGAAACACAGGAAGCTGGTAAGGGGAAACCTCGGCTCTGTAGACCCGAATTTCAGTGTAATTGTCAAATAGATACCAGTCCCCAGTGCTTTGGGATTTTCCGGCTTGTAGCCAGCTCTTCATCTCAGGAAAAACTCTAGGTGAGGGTGAATCGTGGATAATAGTATAGGCAATGGACATGAAATTATTTACAAAACTAGAATAACCCTCTCCCTTAGGTAATTGGCATACAGAACAATTCCAGTAAAAAACTGGTCAAGGTTGGGAATTCACGTCATATACCCTATCTAAACCCAAACCCTCAAACTTATCAGCGTGCTGATGTAAGAAAATATAGAAGACCATCGAGCAAAAGCGAAAGTGACTGGTTTCTGAAAGCTCTTGGAACTGGGTCCAAATGTTAGCAGCAAGGAAACCAGGGATATCTAACACTACCCCCTTTTGAGACATTAACCACAAGAAATAGACACATCTCCTTGTGATTTCCCCCAAAGTGCCTACACCTAAAAGACCAGCGATGAGAGCAAGGATTGGCTGCACTTCCTCTTGGAACAGACTCAGCGGGAAAGGGTCTGCAGCGGGAAGAGAAGTAGCTTGGTTGCTAATGATGGAAGAAATGAAGTCGTTTTTGTGCTCCGATGGAAGTTTGGTGAACTGGGAGGTTAAAGCCACTTCACTGAAACTGATATATGTGTCCCTAGTGGGAAAGCGGAGGGCTTGCCTGATAATGTCGTGGGAAAGAGAAAAAATCTTAATCCCTTAAGGAGAGGTAAATGTGCCTCACTGCTCATCGTAAGCATCTCTGAGCCAGCAAATAAAATCAACCACAAAATAGACTGGGGGGGTAATTTGATGGTATAAACCAGACACAACAACTCGGTATCGGTCTCTATTCCTGATATGTCTTCTAAAAAGCTCGGGTTTAATGCTGCTGATGAGAAAAGAGTATTGGGGATCATGGATTTCGGCTTGCAGGTCGATGAAAGGCTTGAACCCGGGAGGATTTCTGGTTTCTCAGACCTGAGGGGTTTCTGGTTCGGCTTTCTTGGGCGTGCCCCTTCCCATGATTGACATATAAAACTTTTAAAAGACGAAAGGAAAGCAGAGAGCAAATGAGGGACGAAATACCTGTGCAACAGGGAAATATACTCAGGAAAACGACGCGGGGGTGTTGATAGCGACTAGGTAGACCTAGGCACCGATTCCCACTTAGTTTATACCGTAGTTGGAAGACCTGTGACTTTTACTGGAGTAAACTACGGGAAGACTGTTATTTTACAACTGAGCGTTCTGAGGTAAAAAGGCGGATAGGTAAAATAAACGGGGAGAAAGTGTCGTAAGGACAGTGACAGTGGAGCACGCGGCGCGTAGGGATTGGGCGTCAGCTGGGGACAGGTGAACACCGCGTGCCGGGTTTAATACTAGTATGGGCCTCTGTACCAGTTCGCCTAGAGACTTACCTTACCTTTCTGCTGCAATGAACCATATGATTCTTGAAACCTCTTATTCGTGAGCCGGGTTAAATACACTGTGTACCAGTCTTTAGGGCCCACGTTCCGATCTGCCATGTTACTCTTTACCTTGGGCCCACCCCGTGATGCTTCAATATAATTCCGCGAGGGTATGGGTTTGTCCTCCCTTCGGCCTCTTAACCCCCGCGGAAATTCCCATATGGGGAATTTCCTCACGTGCACATTTGGGATGCGACTGATCTCTTAACGATTTTCGTTTTTTCGTCTTTTGCACCATGTATTTGCGCCTTTCTGCGGCACCTTTTCTTTTTTTTTTTTTTTATATTTTGGATCCTCCTTGTATACATGTTTTGATTTAAGCGCAATACTTGTCACATCCTCGTCTCTTTTTACCCAACCTTTTAAATGCTTCATCATCTACCCTAACATTCGATACATGTCTATCCAAAAGTTAACTCCCAAGAATAACTAATGGTAATTCATGACCAACATTGGCTCCACCTGGGGACGGCACGCTCGTCCTCGAGTGTGTCGAGAACTTTGCAGACCACCTGTTTATCTTCTGTGAACGCCATTCCTCTTCATGATTCATAACCACACACATTATTTAAGCAAAGATGAAAACAGACACTAATATACAATATGATACATCAGGCCCTCTTGGCCTGACTCAGAACTGGAAATAAGGCTTGAGAAACTAGCCGTTTACAGGGGCGTCGAGCAGATCTCCCTATAAATTTTCCAGTCTGAAGGTATTTTTGCCTCCTTGTTCTACAATTTTAAAGGGGCCGAACCAAAGGGGATCAAATTTTCCGTGCTTACCTTTATCAGCCCTTCTAATGTCCCATCTGAGCACCAGATCCCCAATTTGTAATTTTCTGTCCTTGGCACGTTGGTCGAAGAGATCCTTCATTTTCTCCTGTTATTCAACTAGCCTCTGATTCACCTGATTCCTCGTTTCTTCTAGCTCCACTAGCTGGTTGATTCTCCTGGTTACGTCATCCGGTTCTTCCTGACTTTCTTGCATGAATCGAGCCACTAGTAATGCTAGCTGCACAGGGAAAACTGCTGCCCTCCCATATACTAATTCGTATGGGGACTTCCCGGTTGCTCTCTTGCTGGTGATCCTGTTAGCCCATAGAGAAAATTTTAACTGGGAATCCCAATTTTTCTGGTTTTTATTTATAGCCTTCTTTAGTGCCCTCACCAGTGTTTTATTTGATGACTCCGCTAAGCCGTTTCCCTGTGGGTAATAGGCTGTAGAGTGACCTAGTGCGATGTTGTATTGTTGGCAGAAGTTGACAAACTTTGCGGATTTAAAGGCCTGTGCATTATCGGTCACTATCTTGGCAGGGAAAACAAGTCGGGATATAATGTTTTCTTCTATGAATTTCATCACCACGGTGTCTGTTGTGTTCCTGGCAGGTATAGCTTCTACCCACTTTGTGAAATAATCCGTGGTGGTTAAGATCCATTTATGCTGACCGCTGGATGGGGGGTGTACTTCTCCAATGAATTTGATTCCCCACTGCTGGAATGGTTCATCTACATGGACATGGATCATGGGAAGAGGTGCTAGCTTTTGTCTCTCAGCAAACCTTTGGCACTTCTCACAAGCTCTAACTCGGGTAAACACATCTCCGAATAGTTTGGGCCAGAAGAAACCAGCCTTAGGGTCTTGTGAGTAGTAGCCCTCCAAATATAATGGCCTCCACATATTCCTTCATGAAACTCAGTCATTAGACCTCCTACCTCTTCCTCTGTCAGGCATAGGAGCAGGATGCCTGAGGGGTCTCTCCAGTACAGCCGCCCGTTTGCAACCATGTACTTCTGTGACTTCAACCTCAGTGCTCTGTATTTAGCTTTTTCACAGATGGGTGGGCAGCTTAGTGTTAGCATATATTCCACTATTTCCTTGTACCACTGGCTGGTGAGGTATTTCATATGTGTCTTCTGGGAAGCTATCTCTACTCCCTGTGGTTCTTCTTTCCCTTCAGATGCCTCTTTTGCCACCATGGACAGATTTATACCCAAATCCTGGCAATTTGACTCAGATAAGATTTTGGCTAACCCCTGCCCCTTGATTAATTTAGTAGGGCGGATGTCCAACTCATACTCCTATATTTCTATCCATTTCCCTCTTTTACCTTCACTATCTCCCTAAACAAGGATATCTTTGATAGCTATTGTGGGCACAAATGCAGTGATGTGGGACTGGAGGATATACATACAAAAAATTTTGAGGGATTTCACCAGCGCATATGCCTGCTTCTCCAATATGCCATATTTCAGCTCAGCATCACGAAGCACCTGACTGAAAAAGGCGATAGGCTGCTCGTACCCATCTTCATTTTTCTGCAACAGAACTCCTGCTACTGTATGAGGTGATGCAAAGGAAAATATCATAAAAGGTTTGGTATACTCTGGTCCGGCTAACACAGGGGCTTCAGCAAACGCATTCTTAATCCTGGAAAAAGCTTCTCTTGATTCTTGTGACCACTTAACTTCGTTTTTCTTCTTTAGCATATCCGTAATATGCCTAACTATCTCAGCATAGTTAGGAATGAATCTTCTCAGGAAATTTATACGACCTAGGAATACCTGAACTTCCTTCCTATTTCTGGGGAGGGAAATACCGTTTATGACTTCCACTCTCTTAGGATCTATCTTTACTCCGTCTCTGGTAACAATATGTCCCAAGAGCTTGCCCTCTTCCAGTGCAAACAAATACTTTTGTGGATTGAGGGAGAGGCCGTACCTTCTGCACTTCTCAAAAGTTTTGCGCAAGTGTTCAATGTGTTCTGCATCATCTTTTGAAAACACAGTAATGTCGTCCAAATACACCACCACAAACTTATCTTGCTCTCCGATAAAAGTAATGTCCATGGCCCTCTGAAAGGTGGCCCCTGCATTAATCAACCCAAAAGGCATCCTGGAATACATAAACGTCCCCCATGGAGTGGTAAAGGCAGTCTTCTTTTGATCTTTTGGCAGTACAACCACCTGATTATACCCAGAGAATCCATCCATCATCGACATCCGGGAAGCTCCTACCACTTTCTGCAGGATGTGATCCATCTTCGGCAGTGGATAATTATCCTTTAAGGATGCTCTGTTCAGATTTATAAAATCAACACATAACCTTATTTCTCCATTCTTCTTCTGTACAGGGACTAGATTTGCTACCCACTCAGAATATCTCAATGGTACAATGATTTTAGCCTTCAGCAGTTTCTTAATTTCTTTCTCAATAGAAGGTAGCAATAGGGGATTTATCTGTCTGAGCTTCTGCTTATGTGGTTTTGCATATGCCTTCAGTGGAATTTTGTGCTGCATAATGCTGATATCGAAAGTTTTTAGGTCTTGATAAGACCATGCAAACACATCTTTATAGGACTGAAATAACTTCTGGTAAAGCTGTTTATATTCATCCGGGACCTTCATGGACAACTTCACGATCTTAGGGTCAACCTCAGTGCCAAGATTCAGATCTTCTACCTGATTCTCCTCCACAACTTTTCTCGGCTGTAAGGGAACATCATTCTTGTTAAACAACCTTTCTAAGGGCACTAATCCTCGAGGAATGACATTCCCTTTCAACTGCAGGAATTTGTGGCCAGCTACCTTTTCTTCCCACTTATCTCCTGGGGTAACCTCTGTCTCTTCCTCTTCACAACTATCAATCTCCATGTTGGAGAATTCCCCAACTGTTTCCAAAAATCTCTTCACTTGCTCTTCATCTTCAAATACTTGCCAATGTTTGATATTGTCTAGGATTGATGGCCGATATTGTACCTCAATTTCATATCTCAAGAGAGGATTCTGAGGTGGATGAAAAGTATTGGCAGCCACTGCAAGGGAGTCTGCCATTCTATTATGCTCCCGGGGCATGAACTGGATATTAAATGCCAAGAAGAAATTCTCCACCAGATCCCAAACTTCATTCCTATAAGCCCTTAGCCTAGGATGTTTGTCCTGACACTGATTTCTCACCTGCCTGACTATCAGTTCAGAATCTCCCAAAACCTTTAGACTTCGTATGTTCATACTCCTGGCTGTCTGCAGGCCCACTAGAAGTGCTTCGTACTCGGCCACATTATTGGTGGCTTCGTACTCTAGCTTGAAGGATAAAGGGACCCATTGGCCTGTCGGGGAAATCAATAACACTCCAGCCCCATTACCTTCCCTGGATTTAGCCCCATCAAAATGAAGTGTCCAGATTTATGATTCAGGACTTTCCATGAACTGTTCTGTCTTGATCTGGCAGAATGAAGGTTCATGAGCGTACTCTTGATCTTCCTCCAGCATTAAACATGAGAAATCCCCCTCCCTGCTATACACCGGAGAATTTACTGAATCATCTGCCTTGGTAACTGTCTTGACAAATATGGTTTTCCGATACAGCCTCCTCTCTTGACCACCAAATACAGGGATAGTGGCATAGGTCAGGTCAAATTTGATCGATCCCCCAATTTTGGTTCCCCAAGACCTTGACAGTAGCATGCCAAAGCGAGCTGGGATGTCAGCTACGACTATATCCATCACTACACTTTTTTCTGGGATCTGAGCCAGGTTAACCACTAAGTCCTTTATCATGCCCAGGCACTTAACTCTTTTGGAGTCAAATGAGTATAGGTCTTTGTATGGGCGGGTGATCTGTAGTCCTAGTTGCTCCATGACCGAGAGGGGTAAAAGATTATGAGAGGCTCCCGAATCTAACATGCAGTTGTGCAGCAGCAGGTCATGTATTACTAAAGACACATAAAAAGGGGGAGTGGCAGCATCCAATTCTTCGACATGTGGGCCAAAAACAACCATAGGTCTTTCTTCCTGAAGGTTCAGATTGTATGGAATGTTTATTACTTCTGGAGGGAGCATAAAGGACGTGACCTGGGACTGATATGCAGGTTGTTTTAACAACTCGATCAAGGGGACTGGGATTTTCACTATCTCAAGCTCCTTTTGAAAGCTGAAGGCAGAGGAGGGCTTATCTACTGACACCTCTTTTGGTTCTTTATCTCTGGAGTCTTTGTTCTGAGGGGGAGGTTTGACTTCTTTTAATATTGGTTTGACACTGGGGGGTGTAGCCACTTGTGAAGATGAAGGAATTTGATCAGCAGACTGTAAATATTGGTTAAGGGGCCTCTTACCTTTGTCCAGGGTCTTTTAGGAGTTGCTTCCTTCCAAGCAGGTGCTTCTTCTTGGGATGTGTCCTCCTCCTAGTCCTGAGTGCGAGTTCTCTTCCTGGAAGATCTGAGGTCATATCTCCTATTGAATTGGGCTTGCATGAAATCGATGAACTGCTTGCAGTAGTCATCAATCTCAGGGTCTTCAGTATCTTCAATAGCTTTCCCTTCTGTGTGTGCTTGCACCTCCATTTCGCCACTCTCATGTAAGGGACATTCAACTTCATCACTGTTTGAGAAAGAAAGGTATGCCTCTTCTTGCTCATAAGCAGTGTCTTCGGTAGAACTCTCTACTTTCCCTTCCAAGTATAGGGGGTGTGGTACCTGATCTTGCTGCTCCTTTTGTCCCCTTTGCAGTATCTGCAAGGGTGGCTTTTTGTATTGAGGGTTAAAGCCTCTGTTAGGAGCATTTTGGAAATTCTTGGAGGATGAATTCTTTGCCTCCATTTCAAGCTTCACCAGCTTGCTTGAGAGATTCTTGATCATCTTGTTCATTTCCTCAATCCTGTCATTAGCTGAATCTCTATCTTGGCTCGAGGTGGATACCTCTTCCTTTCCCCTTCTTCTTGTATGTTGCTCAAATTTTCCCTTGGATTTACCAGTGGAGGCAAAGTTTTCCTCAAGCTCTAGTGCATCTGTCTGAGCATCATCCAGAGTGGTTGGCTTTCTTTCTCTCAGAGAGAAGATGAATTCAGAGTCAAAGGCTACCACAAACACCACCTTGGCAGCAGTCTGGTGTGGTTTCATTTCGGTGGGAAGGCTCAGGTACAACTTGTTAAATCTTTTAATAAACTCGGCCACCCCTTCATTGTGTCTTTTCTTGAGTGTATTAAACTCATTCAGACAATGCCCGTGGTCTTTCTTCTCTCCCCATTTCTTGAGAAAAGTGTCTTCCATTGCTTCCCATGTGTTTATGGAACGGTCTCCCAACGTCTTGAACCACTTTCTGGCTTCACCGTCAAGGGATTGGACAAATAGTCTTAGGAATACGTCAAGATGTTCTACGTTGAAATTTTCTGCGAAGGAGCAGAAGACCTCAAGGTGCTTTTGAGCTTCAATCTCATTCTCTCCATTAAAACGAGGCAAGATCTTTAGATAATCATGTGGCAGGTCGTTCAGTACTTGGGGTAATGCCAGGGGGGCATATTTATTCAGCAGGAAGCCCTGAACATTTTCCATTGGAGGAGGGGGTGGAGGTAACAGAAGGATCTGATGTGTGAGTGGAGGAGGAGGTGGAAGTGAGGTGTGGATGATGATGGGAATATAATGAATAGCAGCTTGGGATGATGGAGACTAAGGCAGATTATTAACAACAGATACTTCAGTGACTTCTTTGATTTCTTCGGCCTCTGGAGTGGGGTGGAGTGTGTAGCGAGTGGTGTCTATTGACTCGGCCTCGTCCTTAACTTGGATGTTTCCAAGAGGTAAACTGTCTGAGTAGTAACCGGTTTCTCCCACAACGGAGTCAGAATCTTGTACTTGGGCCACTTGAGAAGAGGAAGAAGGAAAGTCTTCTAGAGAGAATTGTGGAATCTCAGTATGGATAAACTGTCTCTCCCTCCAATTTCTTCTATGTAAAATTATTTCTGGGTCAGACACAGAGGGAGTCTTTGGCTGGGACGTATCTGACCTGAGGTGTGGCTTCCGAGGAGCCAGGACTGCAATTAGATTTATCTGAAAAACGAATATGGAGTCGCCAAGGTGAGGGATATACAACTCTCAACTCTCCATGCTCACCTAATTGAAGAGTGAATAGGGTTTTGTCGAGGCCCAGGGATTTCAGTTATTCTCAATTTCGTTCCCCGGCAACAGCGCCAAAAAGATGTTGTCAATCCTAGAGACAGCCTTGAGTTGCGAAAGACCAGTGCCTAGGACATCTTATGTAGCAAGGAGAAAAATGATATAACAGGGATAAATGGTAAGACAAAGCTCTCATGCTATTTCTTTGAAAATAGGAAATTTAACTTGAATGGGACCAAAACTTCCAGAAGTTAATAACAGAGAAAGCAATATTGCAGAGGCAAGATGTGAAACTCTAACATGAAATGTAGCAGACAATTCAAAAGCAGCTTAACTGCAAAGAGGGCTGGATTCTAAACACTTCACAGAGATTGGTAATCATAGAGTATCTATTGCATTCATAGAATAAAGAGGATACTAACTGTTGTTGAGACAACATCCAGAAAAATATACCAGCATGTAGTGGGCTTGGTAAAATAAGAATCCACACATGAAGAAAACATTTGTAAATAACATCTCATAGCAGTCAATATAACAGAAATGCGGATGAATTGGAAATGAAACAGTATGTCACACCTGAGCCATATTTAAAGTGCCGAAAAGCTTATGACATAAGTATCGACAAGGATAAATTTATATCAGAAACAGTGGGATACTCGCATTCCAAAATGTGACACAAGATAAATGGATATAAACGAAATTAATGGCTAAGCTACATCACATAAGAAAGAAGTACACACTGTAAAACACCAAGATCAGAATCCTCCTTAAAGATCAAAACTCCTTCTTATTGAAAACCCAACGGGCTCTTCACATTTGTATTAAAACTTTCATAAAAAGCATACAAGACATCATTTTACAGTCAATTCTTCAGAAAATTTGGAACCTGTTTTTCCCTTTGGATCTTTCTTATATAGACATCTTCATAACTGAGCGAGAAGATATTTTTGGGAAAAATATCTCCCTCGCATGACCAAAATTTGTTAAAGGTCCTTATCAAAGTAACAAAATTTATGACGAGGAGTAAAGGCCTCTCATCATGGACAGTCAGGCACTCGGCCGTTTTTAAAACAAAATATTAAAACAACAGTCTGGTAAAAAGTAAAATGCTGAAGTGGAATATGAAGCCCACTTGAAAATTAAAAAGTAGCTAACTAAGTAAAAAGTAAAAAGGCCACTGAGGCCAAGTCATGAGTTGACAGTGTTCACAGATGTGAAGGGGTTGAGGTAGTTGCAGACGCTGGTGGTGGAACGTTTGCAGACGAGCTGGCGATCTGACTGGCGAACTGAGTGCATATTTGCTGGCTGTCTGCTGATGGTTCGGGCGTTGCTGCGAATTTTTCCACCCTGACATAGGCCTCCGTGAGGTCGTTGAAACTTGCCTCGGTGGGGATCTTGTGCTTTATAAGATGAAGAAGGGCGAACTCTTGGCGGAGGGATGAAACAATTGTTTCGGCCTTTAACCGAGAAGTTTTATCCGACAGGATGTCCGTCTGGTCTTTTTCTTCCTGTAGGCGTGTCTTATACTCTGTCAACGGTCGTAGCACGGAAGGAGTGGTTGGGTCCCAACAAGACGAGAATCCAGTTGTGGTAATCTCACCCCATACTGCATCGAAATGACCCACGTTTTCTACCACCTGTTGCAGGGCTCTTGAAGCTGTAACTCGGGCCACCTCCTTGTCAACGATTTTCTGGCATTCAAAGACTTCCATGAATCAACTTGGTATGCCATGCTTCTCCACCTACTCAGATTCCAACTCCTTCAAGAATGAAATATAGTTTCTGGCGTGCTGGGCTCTGTCAGACATGTTGAGGTCTGCCTCCTGCAATTTCCTGTTGAGATAGGGTATAGCAGATTTGTTTTCTCCCATCGTTTTTAGGAAACCCCACTGTTCCATCACCGCTGAGATTATGTCCGACCATATTATAGCTCTCACTTCACTGAGGGTGATATTTCCCTTCATGCGGCTTTTGAGGTCAGTGATGGTTTTCTGTTGGTCGGCTCTTGTCTTCTTTTCCTGCTCGATCTCTTTCTGCAGTGTCTCTATTTTCCTGCTATTCTCAGCCAGGAGATTTTCCAAATCAGTGATCCTCTGCCTAGCGGTGGATGCCTGCTTTTCTAATATATCATTTGCAGCTTTCGCTGCATTCAGTTTCTCTGACAGCGGACTTGTCTCTGGTGGGGTTGTAGCAGGCGCGCAGCTGTGCGTGTCCCATGTGTTCTACAGCTCCGTCAACCTACTCTGAAGAGTGGCGATTGTTTCAGCCATTTTTTCTTTGTCCTCCCTCTCCTTTGCCAGTGTGTTAGCCAGTTCAGCTTTTTCCTTCTCTGCTTGCGCCAACTTGGCCGTCTGCACATGGTGGGAAGCCGGTATGCTGACCTTACCTTTCAATGATGCGACCTCCTTTTGCGATTGTTCTATAAAAGCGCGCTGCGGGTTTGTTTCTCCCATATCCTTTCCCTTGATTAACTCCTGGAGGCTGCGTATTTGATTTTCCCGGGCGCAAGAGTTTTCCCGTTCATTCTTTAGGGTCGCCCTCACCTGTTCATTCTTTTTCTCTAACTTTCTCAGTGAAATGGTGACCCGCATCACCTCGTCCTTCAACATATCACCCACGACCTGAAACAGGTTACACATATCGGTTGCTGGCACCTTGGCCATGTCAATTGCATGTTCGAGCACCCGGTAACTAGTGGCACCTGTATCAGGATCCAAGATGGCCTCAGCCATAGATAATACCAGGTGTTCTGTGTCCACGTTCATGGTGGCGGAAACCCTGGTGTGATATTTCTCTATATACCCTTCCAGCTCGGCTTTGTACTTATCCCTGATTGTCCTATTTGCCTGGTTCCTTGCAACTTCCCTTGATGAGGTATGATCTCTGATGGCCTGTGAGACTTCCGAGAAGTCGGAAGAGGTGGTACTGTCTCTCAGCAATTTTATCTTGGCTTTACTCTTGTCCAGTTGACCATATGGTGTAAATGGTTCTAGCACTTTCTCTTCCCCTATGACTTCTGCCTCACTGGAGGCTGTTTTCTGTTGTTTGCGAAGGGGAGAACCCGTTCCTGAGGTACCTGCTTCTTCTCCGCCTCGGCCTTTATTGACGTCCTCTTCTTCTTCCCCTATGGCAGATGAATCTGTCTCCATCTGCGAAATCAAAGCCCAAGTTTCAAGGTTAGCCCTCCACTCCATCAACGGCCTTGATTCATGTATATAAGGTGTGGACTTGTTCCTCTTTCTTCTGTTTGAGATAATTTCCCGAGGATCATAGGCCCAACCCTTTCCCAGCCTTAGGTCCAGGCCTTGCAACATTTTCTCGACAATGGGAAGGGCATGTCTCGAATTCACAACAAAAGGGTCGATCTTGATGGGGAGTCTCAGGATGAAACCCTTCTTTGCAGGGACAAAATGGAGTTGGTCAGCCTTGAGAGTCTGCCGAATGTACTCCAGCGCATAGACTCGTCGAACAGGAAACACAGGCAGCTGGTAAGGGGAAACCTCGGCTCCGTAGACCCGAATTTCAGTGTAATTGTCAAATAGATACCAGTCCCCAGTGCTCTGGGATTTTCCGGCTTGTAGCCAGCTCTTCATCTCAGGAAAAACTCTAGGTGAGGGTGAATCGTGGATAATAGTATAGGCAATGGATAAGAAATTATTTACAAAACTGGAATAAGCCTCTCCCTTAGGTCATTGGCGTACAGAACAATTCCAGTCAAAAACTGGTCGGGGTTGGGAATTCACGTCATATACCCTATCTAAACCCAAACCCTCAAACTTATCAGTGTGCTGATGTAAGAAAATATAGAAGACCATCGAGCAAAAGCGGAAGTGACTGGTTTCTGAAAGCTCTTGGAACTGGGTCTGAATGTTAGCAGCAAGGAAACCTGGGATATCTAACACTACCCCCTTTTGAGACATTAACCACAAGAAATAGACACATCTCCTTGTGATTTCCCCCAAAGCGCCTACACCTAAAAGACCAGCGATGAGAGCAAGGATTGGCTGCACTTCCTATTGGAACAGACTCAACGGGAAAGGGTCTACAGCGGGAAGAGCAGTAGCTTGGTTGCTGGTGATGGAGGAAATGAAGTCGTTTTGGTGCTCCGATGGCAGTTTGGTGAACTGGGAGGTTAAAGCCACTTCATTGAAACTGATATATGTGTCGCTGGTGGGAAAGCAGAGGGCTTGCCTGATAATGTCGTGGGAAAGAGAAAAAATGTTATTCCCTTGAGGAGAGGTAAACGTGCCTTGTTGCTCATCGTAAGCATCTCTGAGCCAACAAATAAAATCAACCACAGAATAGACTGGGGGGGTAATTTGATGGTATAAACCAGACACAACCACCCAGTATCGGTCTCTATTCCTGACATGTCTTCTAAAAATATCGGGTTTAATGCTGCTGATGAGAAAAGGGTATTGGGGATCACGAATTTCGTCTTGCAGGTCGATGAAAGGCTCGAACCCGGGAGCATTTCTGGTTTCTCGAACCTGAGGGGTTTCTGGTTTGGCTTTCTTGGGCGTGCCCCTTACCATGATTGACATGTAAAACTTTTAAAAGACGAAAGGAAAGCAGAGAGAAAATGAGGGACAGAATACCTGTGCAACAGGGAAATATACTCAGGAAAACGACGCGGGGGTGTTGATAGCGACTGGGTAGACCTTGGCACCGATTCCCACTTAGTTTATACCGTAGCTAGAAGACCTGCGACTTTTACTGGAGTAAACTACGAGAAGACTGTTATTTTACGACTGAGTGTTCTGAGGTAAAAAGGAGGATAGGTAAAATAAACGGGGGGAAAGTGTCGTAAGGACACTGACAGTGGAGCACGCGGCGCGTAGGGATTGGGCGTCAGCTGGGGACAGGTGAACACTGCGTGCTGGGTTTAATACTGGTACGGGCCTCTGTACCAGTTCGCCTAGAGACTTACCTTACCTTTTTTCTGCAATGAACCATACGATTCTTGAAACCTCTTATTCGTGAGCCGAGTTAAATACACTGTGTACCAGTCTTTAGGGCCCACGTTCCGATCTGCCACGTTACTCTTTACCTTGGGCCCACTCCGTGATGCTTCAATATAATTCCATGAGGGTATGGGTCTGTCCTCCCTTCTACCTCTTAACCCCCACGGAAATTCCCATATGGGGAATTTCCTCACGTGCACATTTGGGATGCGGCTGATCTCTTAACGGTTTTCGTTTTTTCGTCTTTTGCACCATGTATTTGCACCTTTCTGCGGCACCTTTGCTTTTTTTTGTTTTATATTTTGGATCCTCCTTGTATACATGTTTTGCTTTAAGCACAATACTTGTCACATCCTCGTCTCTTTTTACCCAACCTTTTAAATGCTTCATCATCTACCCTAACATTCGATACATGTCTATCCAAAATTTAACTCCCAAGAATAACTAATGGTAATTCATGACCAACACATGGATCATGTGTTGTTCACAATCCCAACATGTCAATGTCCTTATTTTCTTCCCAATATTATGAGGTTTCTCTATGATGTTTTCATTATGAAACTCTTATATATATCTAGAGGTTGATGCATGTCACAACAACGCTTACATGTAGGACAATTTTTTGTTAGAAACCAGGACAATACTGAGAGGGGGGATGAATCAATATTGTAGAAATTTTAAAACTTCCTTTTACTTGCAATGACACAAGGACATCAAAAAACTTTCCAACAATTAATTTTATATGAGAGTGACAAGAAATAACATATGTATCAAAATGGGAATAGACAAATTCTTCAAATATTTCTTTCAATTTAGTCACAAGGCAAGCTACAACTTGTTGTTACAAAGTTCTCTAGCTACAACCAACATGAAGCAACTACTCCTTGATTTATAAGCTACAAGTGAAAGGAGCTAGAACCCTTGAGTTTATCAACCAATATTGAAAGGAGCTTCAATCTCTAAATATTTACTAGCAACTGCTGGAAGGAGCTACAACCCATGCTTTGAAAGCTACAACTTGCATGACGTCAATGATTCATATTTCATACAAATTTCATAATCAAATCATGAAGCAATCGCATTTTCAACATAAATTAATTTATCTCACAAAAACTCACTAAAATTACAAATACCTTCAAAAATCTATAAAAAAAAAAAAATATCACCTTCATCCACAATTCCATACCTCTATTCTTGCTTGTTCTCTCACACTCTTTCTTTGCAAATTTGACTCTGCTTATAAATAAATTTGGACTGGTATTTTTGGAATTAAAACTTTGTTATCTTAAGATCTTTATTTGCATGGACCTGTTATTTTTTCCTTTGTCTTGCTTCAAATATGTCTTCTAAATTTGTTCTCCTATTCTTCAAATATTTCTCTCTTGTTTCTCCTAAACTATTGCTATCCTCAATTATAGTGAGTTACAAGATTTAGCAAAGGTTCTTATTTTTTAGCGAGTTTCAACTTTGGTTGGACTTCCAAATTTGTCACTTAATTGTCTATTCTGCTAGACCGTTTCCAACTTGTTCATGCATGTGCATTTAACACTTTATTTTGGCATATGCACCAAATTAAAAGTTGTTGAATCAAGACTATATATTTGTATTTACCAAATATAGTATAACACAAAAATTAGTTTTCGACTCATCCATCCAGATAATTTTCGAATCATCCATGGTTAAGCCTTCAACATAGGCCTAAAGCACCTAAATCAATACTATCTATATGTTCTGCAATAAGCCCCAAAGCACTTTGAACAATACCAAACTCACCGACACCTTTGGTCACAACAACACATACAACATCAACAAATGTGTCTTGGCACACTTTTTGTTACTTGATAGAATGTCAATTGTCGGTAAATTTCATGTTTCTTGGGACTGTTACCCTGAATGACATCCTTTTAAACCTTCATTTTTCCTCCAGGGTTGAGCCTTCCAATTTTATTTATTTCTAGGTTTTTCTTCCATCTCACAGGATTTCATTCTGAGATACTATTAGATTTTACTTTCGAGATATTGCTTCTGGGTCGTCCAAGATTTTTCTTCTAGGCTTATCTCATTTATGACTTCTACAACTTTCCTAAATCTAACTATCGTGCACACCTAAAATTTCTTCTGGTTTACGTCACACTAATGCCACCAATTCTACGTGGCACCATTTGGGTGGTAACACATGTCACTTAATTTTGGCCCACTAGGGTACCCAAAAACACCAAAATTGTTTACCACGTGTCCCCATATATGTCATGTTGACATCATCACCAATCAATCAGATGATACCACACGTCCTATCAAAGAGGAGAGAGAGAGGGTCCCAATCCTTGGTTTACAACCATTTTCCTTTGTTAAAATTTTAATTAAAAGCCCACCAGATTGAAGTTCTTTTAAACTCTATTTCCCGGCATCCTAGATTCTTGGAGCCATGGATCTTTGAATATTGTCACCCATGCACACTTCTTGTTGCTTTCGAGGAAGCTTCCAACAAGTTTGTATGCCAGTGGCTCCAATATCTCCTTGAATCTTATTATCCTGGGTACCTGGCTCTAAGATTCTTGACTCCCCGGACCCTGAATGCTCGGCTTAAACCTCCACACATTACTTTTTTCTTTTTTCTTTTTTTGGGGTTTTTCCTCCTAGGACTCTCTAATAAAACTCTTTTTTTTTTTTTCTTTTTCTTTTTTTTGGGGGAAGAGGGGGGGGGGGGGGGGGGGGTTTCCCTTCTAGGACTCTCTAATAAAACTCTGTTTTTTTTTGCAGTGACACCATTCATAACTTTCTTCAATATGTCCTCCAACACTTTAGCTCTGCAATCTTTGGCTTTGAGGGTCCCTGCTTTGATTGGCTCTAACTTTCAATCCAGGAGGACATTTTTGAACTTCCATATACCACTAGTATTCTCTTTCAGATCTCTATCCACCTGAGTGTGTCCCAACTGTGTTTGAAGATATCTTATGATCTAGAAATGGCTTCAAATTCTCTATATTAGCGATAACTTTTCCTTTACCATTCTTTGAGTTGTTCTTCATTCTTCTTGCATTTGAATCTACTGTTTCCTTCATATTAATCACCTTTTCCATCAATGACAACAGATTTATAACATTAATTGATGGCAAGACCTTGATCAAACAATTGTGTCAAACAAAATAAACACAGAGTCCTCCTTTGGACTCCTTTGGTTGTGAATCCATCTGTATTGCACTTCTAACTTGTTGTGGAGTAATTTGACTTGCCATTTTTTTCACCAAGACATATCCCTTAGTCTGAAGTTCTTCTCCATATTTTGTTTGATAACCAATACTACTCCCCCTTTTGTTTGAATTTCTTCTTCTTTTGTTTGATCACCATACTACTTTCGCTTTGACATCAATGACAAAGACACAAATATTCTTCCCCTACCATAAATCTCCCCATGTCATGTGGATACTGTGGACAATTAGAGTATGCGTCAATTATAAGGAAATTAATAAAGTTTGTCCGAAAGACAACTATTCTACTCCACATATCAATCAGATAATTGATGATTGTGTCGGTAATGAAATTTTTTCTATCATGGACGAATTTTTTGGGTACACTCAAATCAATATAATCCTCGTGGATCAGCAGAAAACCACGTTCATTTTTCCATGGGGAAATTTCGCTTATCGAAAACTTCCATTTGGACCGAAGAATGTTGGTGCTACCTTTCAATGGGCTATGTCATACACTTTCCATGATATTAAGCATATTTTACAACCCTATTTCGATGATATACCAACTCATTCAATGAAATGTGAAGATCATCCACTACATTTAAATGAAATATTTATCAGATGTTGATATTAAAATATATGCTTAAATCCTCACAAATGTGTTTTTTGTGTACAATCTAGTTGATTACTAGGATTTGTTGTGTCAAAAGAAGGCATTCGTGTTGATCCCCTTAAGGTAGAGGCTATTCTGAATTTTCATCCTCCTTCCAATTTGCACCAACTCCAAAGTTTGCAAGGGAAATAAAAAAAAAATCGTCGATTCATTCTGAATTATGCAAACCTAACTAAAGGTTTTACTTGACTTTTGAAAAAGGACATTTCTTTTGAATGGGGTGAAACTTCTCAAAAGGCTTTCAATGCACTCAAACATGCATTAAATCATATACCTTTGTTGCATCCTCTTGATTATCATCGAGATTAATTTTTGTATTTAGTTGCATTTGATTGTACCATTAGCATGGTTTTTAGTTCAATAGGATAAAAATTGAATTATGAACATGTGATCTAGTATTTAAGTAATAACCTTACAAAAACTGGAATAAAATATACTCAAATTGGCCTTGGCGGCTGTGCAAGCTATCCAAAAATTTTGTCACTATATTCTATTGCATAAAACAACAATGATTTAGACAATTTCTTTGGGGAAAATATTCCAAATGGATAGTTATCCTACAGGAATTTGATTTAGAATTTATGAAATCTAAGTCGAAGAAGTCATTGGTGTTTTTTGAATTGATATGTGACTTTCCCTATTTAGAAACAGAAACTGTGGCAGAGGATTCCCTTCCAGACGAATCTCTCTTCTTTTCAGTACATTGGACCCTTGGTATGGAGACATTTTTATTTATCTCCAAACTCAAACTTTTTAGTCTGAACTATCTCGAACTGATCGTCACTGTATTCAGTATCAATATCAATAATACAATATTGTTGGTGATACACTTTATCATTGTCGTGCCAACTCTACTTTTAGGTGTTGTTTGACCTATGATGAAGCCGGAAAATCCTTAAATTACTGTCATTATGGAGCATGTGGCAGTTTTATGTATGGTTTTCCACTGCCCAACAAATATTTCTCGCTGGGTATTTTTGGCCTTCCATGTTCAAATATTGTATAATTGTAGTCCAAAAATGTCATAAATGTCAAATCTATCATTTCAAAATGGGTGTGCCTCCTGCTCCTTTTCATCCAATCATCGTTGTTGGTCCTTTTGCAAAATGGAGCATCGATTTAATTACATGTAACCCTCACTCGGTCGGGGAGCATGGGTATATTATCCTAGCTATGGATTATTTTACAAAATGTGGCAAGGTGATGCCTACTTATAAGGATGATGGTGAAACCACTACACTTTTCATATTCAATCATGTAATTTTCAGGTTTGGCATTCCATAAGACATCATCACGGTCCATGGAAACCATTTTCAAAACTTTATGATGACTAAACTAACTGCAAAGATAGGCTTACATCATGATATGTAATAATCCCAATTTTTGCAGCTCATGGGAATATTGCATTTTATTATCAGTTTGCTTTATTCATGAATAAAAGTATGTGAAGGAGGTTTATTACACTCCTAACTTGAGAATAAATACATGCCCAATGTGAAAGAGGACAAATCTGGGCTATTATATTAAACACCCCTAAGTGTGAATAGGGGAAATTCATTAAATGGGTCAAACTTGGCCCCACCTACAGCGCAGTTGGAGGGAAGCTTATCCATCAAGCACAACGTACTTCTAGAAGAGTATCTCTTGTGTGAAAGAGGATAAGTTGAAGAAGGTGGTTTAGGGTTTTTGCAAGCCCTCATGTTATAAAAAGAAGGAGAGGCAGCAAGCAAAGGTTGTTGAAGAATTTTGAGAAGTTGTTGCAGCAACTCAAGTTTCTTGGCTGCTTAGCCTAAGGGAAGAGGATTTCCTATTTAGGAATCCTCTCTCCTTCCATGGAGTATCTCTTTGGAGGGGATTGTGATGCATATCTCCACTATCCAGCATTATGGCCAAGCTTCATCTCTATAGCAGTTTTGGTCCTGTTGAGGGTTTTGCAACTGCTTGTGAGTTGCAGCAAGTGGGGGAACTAGATCTACAAGATCTAGTTGTTTAGAGGAGATTTCTTTCAGGGAGGGTGTCTTGTGACCACCCGGAAGAGGATCTTACTCTCATTTCACTTTCAGATCTATAATTATTATCTGTTGTATCAGTTCATTCCAGATACTGCATAGTCTCTTCCACAAACTGCGTTGTTTTCTTGTACATGTTTCACTACTGTTTGTATCTCTTATTGTACTTGCTCTCTGGTGATTAAGGATTGCCTCTCCCTTTGAGATTTGTAAAGTAGCTTGCTGATCTATTCATGTTCAGATATGATATGTAATGTAATGAAATCCATCTTCATAAATCTCTGAATTTTTCTGCAGTTCAGTGTATTAAAAGCTAGATCTACACTTTGTTATGCAATATTTTGATAAAACCCCAGGGGGATCTTGTTAAGAAGGCTGAGCAGTTTCCAGATCTGGTATGGATCTGATATTTCAGTTATTTATCAGTTTTATATGTGATTTTTAACCTACAGCAGCTGAAGCTCCTCATATAAAACGCTGTCAAGTCTTTCTGCAACTTTTCCATGTGTTTCAGCTATAATTTCTGAAGGATTCTTGCTCTTGCTTCATGTAAATTCTAATGCTTCTACAAGGGAAATTCATTATGTATATGATTTATTTCTGCCATACTGTAATATTAGTTTTATGGCTGATTTCCAGTGACTTCCAGTAGAAACTGTGCAATTCCTGAAGGAGGGTTTCTCTACTAATTCAGCTCTCTCCTTTAGCTGATTTTTAGCTAGTGTTGATTGTGGGAGATCTGTTTAAGCCCTCTAAACTCATTTGTTTTTGTTGAAACTCTGAATGGAGGTCCCACACAGCCTAAAATAAGGGAAACCATCCCTTTTCTACGTTATTTCTACATTGGCTTGCTTATACAGCGTCCTCCTTGAGCTTATTGCAGATTTTCCTAAGAGTGGAATTTCCCGCTTCTTCCTTGTTTGGTTTTTTCTTCTATTTTGGATCCATTGTTTAGATATGTAGATCTAAGGTTCCTAAGAGCAGAAAAATATAAGGGGAGTGTGTCATTCCCACACTTGCTGTGTTTCACCAATCTTCTATAGATAGAGTCTGGAACGGGTCAGGAAGCCTCTGGATTTCACCCTTCCTTGTGAAGGTGATGCATCTGGTAAATTCCCCACTAGTCTATCTCTGGTTTATATCTATTGGTGTAATTTCATATTGCTGTGATTCCATAGTGTAATATCTTAAGATATTCCCTACTGAACCTATCTTTCCCCATTTGGAACATTACAGTGGTATCACAGCATGATCTTTGGCACAGCCTGTGAGATCAAGCTACCAGTGATTTAAAGAGCAGAAGTAGAGATCAGATTGATGGAGAAGATGAGGTTATTCTCATAATTTTTCATATTTGAGAAGGGCCTCTCCCAAGAGGTCAATCAGAAGAGATAAAGAAGAAGCACTGAGACTCCTAGAGGGTTTCGAGAAGAAGCAAGTTGCAGTAAGAGCTGCATGAGATTTCAAGATGAAGAAGGAAGCCCTAGCACTTCCTATCAGCAAAGAAAAATACCAGAGAATCCTAGATCTCCTCATAGATCCACTATGCCCACTTTATTTGAAGAAGGTGAAAGTATAGCAATGAAGAAAGGAGATGCAAAGAAACTCCTAAAGGGTTTCAAGATGAAGAGGAAGAACCATACACTTCCTATATTCACAAGGTAGGGAGAATGACTGAAGAATAGATCTCATTGCTTCTTTTTCAAACATTGAAGAGTATTGAAGAGAATCTCAAGGAGTTTGAGGAGGAGAGGAAGAAGATGAGCTACAAAGAGACATCTCCCAAGGAAACAAAGGAGAATGTCAATCTTGTCACTTTGGGCAAGAGATCTCCATTTTCACTATCTAATGCTAAGGAGCTTGCATCTAGAGAAGAGGCACTTGCATCTTTGCAAGGTAGTCTTGAGTCCTTATCATACGGGGTCCCATGCATGAATCAGGAGATGCATGAGGAGGAGAAGGAAGATTCCAACGCTGGTATACTTGAAGAAAGAAGGCCATCATTCTTACCAGCAGTTGGAGGCATCATTGATCTGGATGGAGGAAATCTTGTGTTCTGTCAAGAGGTTCCCACATAACAGTTGATCCAAGGTATGCGTAAGATTTCAGCACATATTATTTCAAGATCTATGCATAGCCAAGGGTTTGATCAAAGTGCTGATTTGAAGCAAAATTATATCACAGTGTTGTCACATAGTGGCTATGACAAGAGGATTCATCATTATTGGAGCATGTTGGAGGTATTGCTACAGATCCAAAGCTTCACTGGTTTTGGAAAACCATACATGAGAGGAAGGTCTCACTAAGAGATCTCAACAAAGATGCATTTCATTATTCCATGAGATGCAAATGTCTTCAGTGGGTAAAGGGAGATGGTATTCTGCAAATGGAGAATGCCATGATTTTGCAGCAGATCACTCAACTTCCATATTTGAGTGAGTGGATGAGGATGGTGAGAAATGGTCACATGATCACTTCCAGACATATATGGACCAGCAAGCTTGGTTACGCTGGTTGCCCTTGGGATACTCCTATCACTCTCCAAAGGTACCTATTTTTCTGATCTATGCCTTGAAGAATGGTCATGAGATGAATAAGGAGGCATGGAAACGCTGGTTGCTTGGGGGTGAGCATGTTCTCTACCCAAAGATTCTCATTCTCTTATCTCATGCTTGGTACATCATTAGTAGATTATATGAAGAGGAAGCATGGATGATGTGATTGTTATAAGGAGATTTGGACATCACATGCGAAATCTTATGTCCATGTATTCACCTATGCTTGAAGTATGTCTCATATGTCCACATGCATTTCTGTTGGAGGTATATTTCAAGCATGAAAGTTGGCTTGGGAGGAGGGATGACTCCCACATGATGTGGTATGAGGGAGCTTTCTTGTACGATGTTGATGAGACATTTTACATGTTCATCATTGTGTTGTTGCTCCAAGATCCACATGTTGATGAGGCAAGAAGGCTGCAAAGTCCTTGTTGCTATGGATGCTTTTCGGTGAGTATGTTTGCTGCCCAATAGCTCAATATTTTCTGAATCATGCCTTGGATTTCAATGTTATGTTGCAGCAAGAGAAGGCATGTACAATTTTGTTTCACTTGAGAAGGTATGGCCACCACATGACATCTCCTATGTTTATGTGTTTTTCATGTTGAGAAATTTGGCATGATCATCTCAAGATGTGCAATGATGATGGTACTTTGTATTGGGTTGATGTGACATATCATATGTCCATTAGCATGGTTTGGTTTCATGATGCACATGAGGAGGAAACAGGGCAGCAAGATCCCTTGTTGCTTTTATGTTTTTGAATGAGTATGGTGACCACCCCATGACTCATAATTTTCTGGTTCATGCCTTATCAAATATAACTTGCAGCAAAGAAAGGCATGCACATCATCTTTTGGGAAGCATGGCTTGTCCATCTTACATGGAGGAGATGGAGGATGGCAGCAAAGGGCCTTGCTCTGGTGGTTGATTTTGGGAGAATATGGTTTGACATATTTTGTTTACCCATATTACTCCTTTCCTTCTTCTTTGCATAACGCTGAAATGATGGAGTTTGGATCCAACAAGGCCAACAGGGCTAAGAATGGAGGCATAGCAATGCTTATTCAAGTTCACAAACATGGAATGGAGGAATGTTCTGCATGATGAAGCTTTTCCTTTATGGGAGGAGCCACCTTACTTTATGTCTCTCATGTGTTTGTGATGGTGTTGGACATCATGTATTTGTCATCTTGTGCTTCATGGTAAGAAGAGGACATCTAACCTCACAGTTGGAAGTCATCTCATGCATGGGTAGAAGACAACTTTGGAACCAAACATACATAATCTATTGCAGCAAATGGAGGAAGCCTTCCTTATGTGGATGCTATTTGGAGGGAATAGATGGCTTGCATCTACAATAAGATTTTCTTGAGGGCAAGCAACATTTTGTCGAGGGAGACTGTAATATTCCCAATTTTTGCAACTCATGGGAATATTGCATTTTATTATCAGTTTGCTTTATTCATGAATAAAAGTATGTGAAGGAGGTTTATTAAACTCCTAAATTGAGAATAAATATATTCCCAATGTGAAAGAGGACAAATCTGGGCTATTATATTAAACACCCCTAAGTGTGAAAAGGGGAAATTCAATGAATGGGTCAAACTTGGCCCCACCTACAGCGCAGTTGGAGGGAAGCTTATCCATCAAGCACAACGTGCTTCTAGAAGAAGATATCTTGTGTGAAAGAGGATAAGTTGAAGAAGGTGTTTTGGGGTTTTGGAAAGCCCTCATGTTATAAAAAGAAGGAGAGGCAGCAAGCAAAGGTTGTTGAATAATTTTGAGAAGTTGTTGCAGCAACTCAAGTCTCTTGGCTGTTTAGCCTAAGGGAAGAGGATTACCTGTTTAGGAATCCTCTCTCCTTCCATGGAGTATCTCTTTGGAGGGGATTGTGATGCATCTCTCCACTATCTGGCATTATGGCCAAGCTTCATCTCTATAGCAGCGTTGGACCTGTTGAGGGTTTTGCAGCTGCTTGTGAGTTGCAGCAAGTGGGGGAACTAGATCTACAAGATCTAGTTGTTTAGAAAATATTTCTCTCAGGGAGGGTGTCTTGTGACCACCTGGAAGAGGATCTTACTCTCATTTCACTTTTAGATCTGTAATTCTTATCTATTGTATTAGTTCATTCCAACTACTGCGTAGTCTCTTCCACAAACTGCATTGTTTTCATGTACATGTTTCACTATTGTTTGTATCTCTTATTGTACTTGCTCTTTGGTGATTGAGGCTTGCCTCTCCCTTTGAGATTTTTAAAGTAGCTTGATGATCTATTCATGTTCAGATCTGATATGTAATGTAATGAAATCCATCTTTAGAACTCTGAAGTTTTCTGCAGTTCAGGGTATTAAAAGCTAGATCTACACTTTGTTATGCAATATTTTGATAAAACCCCATGGGGATCTTGTTAGGAAGGCTGAGTAGTTTCCAGATCTGGTATGGATCTGATGTTTCAGCTATTTATCAGTTTTAGATCTGAGTTTTAACCTACAACAGCTGAATCTCCTCATATAAAACACTGTCAAGTCTTTCTGCAGCTTTTCCATGTGTTTCAGCTATAATTTCTAAGGATTCTTGCTCTTGCTTCATGTAAATTCTAATGCTTCTACAAGGTAATTTCATTATGGATCCAATTTCTTGCTACCATACTATAATATGAGTTTTATGGCTGATTTCCAGTGACTTCCAGCAGAAACTGCGCAATTCCTGAAGGAGGGTTTCTCTACTAATTCAGCGCTCTCCTTTAGCTGATTTTCAGCTAGTGTTGATTGTGGGAGATCTGTTTAAGCCCTATAAACTCATTTGTTTTTGTTGAAACTATGCATGGAGGTCCCACACAGTATAAAATAATGGAACCCAACCCTGGTATGTGTTATTTCTACACTGCCTTGCTTATACAGCATCCTCCTTGAGCCTATTGCAGATTTTCTTGAGAGTGGAATTTCCCGCTTCTTCCTTGTTTGGTTTTTGCTTCTCTTTTGGATCCATTGTTTAGATTTGTAGATATAAGGTTCCTAAGAGTAGAAAAATATAAGGGGATTTTTTCATTCCCACACTTGTTGTATTTCACCAATATTCTATAGACAAAGTCTGGAATGGGCCAGGAAGCATCTGGATTTCACCCTTGCTTGTGAAGGTGATGCATCCTATAAATGCTCCACCAGTCTATCTATGGTTTATATCTATTGGTGTAATTCCATATTGATGTGATTCCATAGTGGAATATCTTAAGATATTCCCTACTGAGCCTATCTTTCCCCATTTGGAACATTACATGATAGCTCAACTCCATCTTATCTGCAAGAAAATATCCAAGTAGAAGCTACGAAAAAAGTTTTAACTACTATGCTTCAATGGATTATAGGGATTCATAAACGGAATTGGAATTCAACATTTTTCTTAAATTTTTGGGCATATCACACCTCAGTAAAAACTGCAACCTGATTTATACCCTTTCAGTTGGTTTATGGATTGGAAGTAGTCTTACCCATTAAATGTGAAATCCTGTTGTTAAAATTAGCAATCAAATTTTTACCTGCTACTTATGTAGAGGAAGAATGTATTTTATACTTTGTATGCTTAGATGAAACTTATCATGATGCTGCATTAGCTACTGAGACTCATAAAAAATGAGTTAAAGCACATTTGATCAAAATATAAATCCTCACACGTATTCAAAAGGTGACTTGGTCTTGGTTTATGATCAAGATCATGATAAGTTAGGAGCCGGTAAATTCGAGCCTATGTGGCATGGTCCCTACATCATAAACATGTATTGGAAAAAGGGGACTATGCGCTAGTTGACTATGAAGGTGTCCCTTTAGGGAAACCCATAAATGGACTTTACCTGAAGAAGTATTATGCTTAATTCATTTCGTGAGTACCTTGTACATTGTTGTATCATATTATGTGTGGCAATTTTAAATCAAAATACAATATTCTTCTACATCCTCTTCTTATCTTGTGTTACACTTGAATTTAATATGTCGATGCTCCCTCAAAATTACATTGGCTATACTAATGGCGCTATTCATAGTACTCGAAGTTTTTCTTCCACAACTTGGGATATTAATTCACCCATTGATGAGTTAGTAAGCCTCCATGGAATATGCCTTGGTCGAATAACGAATAATATTGCAAAATATAGTGTAGCTATTGAACTATTATCTGATGTCATTTCATTTGTTATTCATCATTTAATCATTAGGTTGGATTCTCAACTCATAGTATTACATTTAAATCATGTTTATTTAGTAAGAAGTTCCACAATGTTAAGAATTTTTTTGTGGTTCCCTCTCTTGGAAAGATAATTTGATTACATAATATCAACATATTCCAAGAAATTTAAACACATTAATTGATGCATTGGCTAATTATGTGTTAAATCGACATTTGAAACATTTGTAAAAGAAAATAAATAGTCATTCATACATTATAAAAAATAATCCTAGAAAATCGAAGTAACTTTCATTAGTCATAATGTGTGTAAAAAGTTTGCATTTACAAAAAATCATCCAATACATATGAGGCCTCGTGGCCTTTGTTATCCGAACATGCCGATATATCAGAAAGAAAAACCTATCCCTATGACTGTAGCTAAGCATGATGAACAGATAGAAAACTATGGCACGAGCCACTTGTCGTAACATATGACTAGTCGGTCCAAGTACTCCTACTTTGTGCCTCTGGTAACGAAGAGGTAAATCATCAATATTGATATCTGGGATATCTAGTGTCAATCTCTCTAAGTAAATCTCTATCTCAATCAAAGCCTCTGTTGCTTCAAGGTTCTGTGTTATAGGATTTTTTGGATGCTCGTCACGTTAATCAAATCGACACACCTATGTTCGTCTGAATGGGACCACATATGCATGATTATTTTAAGATGATTAGTTTTGGATGTAAATATATATACAAAAAAGAAAAATGATAATTTCTTACCTATGTCACCCCATTGAATTCCTACATGGAGTGGGATATTTGGATATCCGATGTAGTCGATACCCACATATGGTTAATCCTCAATCATAAAAATATGGTGATGTAGCCATCTAAAAAATGCAGGGGTATATCTAACAATTAGACCATCACCATCTTTGTGCCGAGCCATTAACGTAACCCAATATAACACGCGAGGATCTCGTGGTCCTCCCATTTCCATGGATACATGTGGACAAAGAAGAGGAATTATCTCGAGGGAAAATGAAATAATTATGGCACGATATCCAAAGTTTTTCATCTTTCCATTTTCTGATCTAGTGAGTTTCCCTTTGATGTTGACAACAACTTCTTCACACCATTTGAATACAGTAGGCCGCAAGCACTCTAGTGAAATTTGAATATGGGCTTTGGTAACCAAGTAGAGCACAACACTTAGACGTAGTCGAGCAACAGTAAATGCGATGGTGCTCAATGTAATTACCTCAATGGTCTTAATATCAATACTTCCATTACCGAGTTTGGACCCGGGAACACAATGTTGTGATAGATAAGACTTTTTTGTTCCACCACCTGGTGCTCCAAAATAATGAAATATTGTTCCCACAATATGAGAGCCGAGTTAGGAAATAAATATCATTGGCATCTATGGTGATCATTTAATCTCCAATCAGAAAAAATATTTCATTGGCATTTGAATCTCTCACTAACCATGTCAGTAAATCCACTTGAGATTCATGCCTGGAATCATTAAAAAATTGAGCAAACATAATTTCTCAAAGCCTGCAATGTTTTTGGGTCACTCAAATCCTCTACATCTTGAGCTTCATGTTCTTTATCTCTCAATTCCATTTTTTTCACTTCAAAAGCTTGAAAACAATGATGGAAATTGATAAGAAGAATAATATTAGTAGAAATTCTTTCGGTAATAATCACATGCAAAAAAAGAAGAATAATGTGAGAATTTTTGCAAAAAAATTGGGCATTTTTATTATTTTTTGAAAACCCTAAGCGCCTTGAGCGGTCTCTTGTTAGGGACAAAGCGGATTTTCATGGTTCCCTTTCACAGGAAATGCGCAAATCATGTTTTTCAGTGATGCAAAAAGGGTCAGGATGCGCGATCCCAATGAAGAAGGACTACACACACCAAGGGCGAAAATTTAATTGATAAAATCTTGTAAAAGCACTAAAACATTGGTGAAATGCAAGATACAAGCTACCAAAATGAAGAGAATGGAATAATCTCTTACCTCAAGAGAACAATTCATGGAATTATCCACTAGTTTGATCGTGATCCGCTTCTAAAGTTTAGGGTGAAAATGCACTCTCTAAAACTACCAATGATAAAAAAAGCAAATGGTAAAGAAATTTTTACTTTTTGAACTTTTATAAGAAAAATAGGCCTATTTAATTTATTTATTTTTTACCTTTAATTAATTAATTTATTTTTTATTTATTTTTCATTAGCTTCCAAAAATAAAAATAAAAATTAATGTTTTTTTATTATTTCTTGAGCAGTTATGATGATTTTTACCTTTAAGCTATTTGTTGACTCTTGAAATATGAAAATATTGTCGAGTATGCTTGTTTGTTCCGAACTCGTTAAAGAAAATGAAAACGTCCGCTTGATATAAGTTTACCCCTTCTACGTAACATGTGGACTATTTACGAAAAAAAGTATACTTTGACTAATCATGGTCAAAAGAGTTCTATCCTGCATTATTTTACCCTTTTCCGGGCCTAAGAGACTAAATTTATGAAAAAGGACATTTCAGAGTTTACTTATGTTTTTCTCCCGACTCCCTAAAAATGAAAAATACCAAGCTTTACTTTCTCTGAGCTCGTTAAAATTTCACGTTGAAAGAGATACCTAAATTTTATTTTATTTTTTATTTTCAAACTCCTTAAATATGAAAACAACATCGAGTTACCCCTTCATTGGACTCGTAAAAAGGAAAAAAGTGTGGGACTCGTCTATCATGATGAGACCGAACCACTCCTTCCTAGGGTTCGTTAAACATACTCTGAAGGACTCATCCAAACGATGAGCTTACAAGACAAACATATGTTATTATCCTCAAGCTTGCATAAAAATAAAGAGGTACTTGCCAATAATTATCGGGGGGAATTAGAAAGAAACGTTTGTTTTTGTATTACAGAATATAGTATGTTGCTCTTGAACATGACACTCTGTCACCTTTATATCTAGGTTGGGGAAACCATTTGTCTCTCAGTTGATTATGCCTCATTGAAAGTCTTCAGTTTGGTTTTAGGTTTTATTTTTGATGCAATTCTACCAAGTTGAAATGTCGTGTCGCCAATATGTTCAAGAGAAATTCAAACTTTGTCAAAATTACCTTGCAATTCATAGCCCTCAATCGCATCGACCATCATTGAGTCAGTCCTGAATCAATCCAAAATTTGTTCTTCAAAACTTGACATGAGTTTTGTGTCGTAGGCCCTCTTATGACATGTCGCTTCATATCAAATTTAGCTTATTATCTAGGAAGTTGATATAAAAACCTCCTTTCGTACCTTGGAGCCTTAATGGTAGGTTTCTCACTTTCGACGACATGTTCTCATCATTGACCTTTGATCGGATGATTCTATGAGTGTTCGAATTCAAGAAATTTAATCAGACTTCATAGATTGTATTGGGGCACCTTGAGAACCACTGTTATTATTGGTGGTTTCTCTTTCATCTATTAATGGTTCACATCATTGATCGTAATCACGTGGTTTCTACCATGTTCGACTTCGAGACATTCACTCGCATGGTTAGATTCATACTATGGATCGATACAGATGAAGACCAAGACCCTGGATCCAGTTTCATCTGTCCAAGTTGTTTTAAATATTCATGATTGTAAATATGGATCCATGTTTAATGGTTGCGTCCCTAATATGTCTACTGTTGACAAAGATTTTTGTATATTTCTATACTAATACATTGAGATACTTTTGCTCTAAGTATGGGAATGCCTACCTCAGTGGTCATTATACGAGATATTGTATTGTAATCCTTGATTGCTTGTTTCAGGTCTCCAACCATAGTCTCTAATCCAAAATTTGGCATGATAAAGCACTTCATTCCTCAAACATATTTTCTAACTTTTCATTTTAGGGGGCAATATGTTACATGTCATTTTTTCACCATTAGGCAAATGATCGCCAATCTGGATCTCTCGCTATATGATGAAAGTGTCCCAAGCATTCCCTAGCAATGTTAGAAGAAAAAAATCCCAAAGTCAACAAGAATCATGGATTATATTGCTCAAGAAACCCACTTTTAGGCACTTGTGTGGTTTCCTAGCCATTTTCTTCTCAATCGCAGTTTCTACCATTGATGCTTGCACAAATGTCAGCTTTGTCTTCCACTAAAAATTGTGCAAATGACTTAACGTGGGTAAAAATAAAAAGTAATTTATAGAATCCTTGTTGGTGGAATATTTATCAACCAAAAGGCCTTGAGCCTCTACATAATTGGGCAACATCCCTCTGTTCATGTAGCAAACCTCCTCCCTTTGTGTAACCCTAATCCCTCCTTTTGAGGACCTCATCCCTTGAGAAGAGGATCTCAAACCTCCTCCTCTTGGCCTATAAATTCAACACAGTCCAGAGGACTAGGGAGGACTTCTGAATGTAAACTTGTGTTGTTGGAATATAGCTGGAAGGCTTGTCACCTAAGGGGAGGATTGAAGACTTTTAAGAGGAGGCTTACATCATCAAGGCAAGGTTGTATTGCTTCATCTTGTTCTAAAATTAATACAAGCAACTATTTATTTCCTAATTTCATTTTTCTTAATGCTATTTGGAAAATTCCTTTATATTTTGCATAATTTATAACTGAATATGAGTTTAATCTTATGATATATGCATTTTTGCAATTTTCATTTGTTTTGGGTTTCGTTTTTTTCTACACTATGCTTTTATGACTAGCTTGTTTCTATTCTTTCAGATCTCACTTCGAAGCAATGAGGACAGGATTTTGAAAGCATCGGAAAGACTTCCACAAGAATTTCATAGAAATTTAAGAGGCTTTTGCATATCTCATAACACAAGAGATATTTATCTATCATAACACCATGTGGCATGGCGTTCTATTTGATAACCTCAATATATAACCAAAAAATAGATCAAGTACAATTTTTTATTTACGCACCATTTACATAGTCATCATATTTTAAAAATTAAATTAATTATCCTCCTACTTATATGATGGTTCTTAGCAAATGACCTTTCAAATGAACTGACATCACTATACCCCTTTCTTATTTTCTCATTATTCACATATTCATAATATATATATTATATATCAACCAAGCACTATTTCAGTTAGGGAAACTTCCTTATTGCGTTATTTTCACAATTGTCACATTGTTTTCCATTCTATTCAAGTGGGCCAGGCTAGGCCCCCTTGGAAAATCCATTAACCTCATTTTCCCTCTAATGCAATTTATCACATGCACATAATTTCCTCATGGTATTGAAATTCTAGTTGTGTTTTATTCATCTCTTCTCCATGGGATTCTTTCCTTTCCTTTCCGAAACCCAAAAAACCAAACTACAAAAGGAAGGAAGAGAAAAATGAAAAACAAAGGAAAACAACAAAAACATATGATAGAAAACACAAAGCATGTCCATGCTTAAAACCAAAAAAAAAAAAACATGTAGCCAACAACACATGAAGAATTGAAAAATGTCTCGATCAACAACACATGAAGAATTGAAAAATGTCTCGATTAACAACACATCCAACATTCTATATTTACACCAACAATAGCACTTAATACATGCACACAATTTTAATCAGAGTCTTTCCTGAAGTTTACAGTAACTTTAAGATCCCAAAAATATTTCTAAATAGTTCAAAAGGGATTTCAGTATTCCAGAAAGCTTGGGGGTATTCTCCCTCATATCTCTCTACATTATTGGTTGTTTTTTCATGTGTCTAGACTTACATGAGCTACTATTCTTTTTTTCTTTGTAAGAGCATGCATGGATCATGTATTGTTCGCAATCCCAACATGTCAATGACCTTATTTTCTTCCCAATATTATGAGGTTTCTCTATGATGTTTTCATTATGACACTCTTATATATCTCTAGAGGTTGATGCATGTTACAACAACACTTACATGTAGGAAAAATTTTGTTAGAAACCAGGACAATACTGAGAGGGGGGATGAGTCAAGATTGTAGAAATTTGAAAACTTCCTTTCACTTGCAATGATACAAGGACATCAAAAAACTTTCCAACAATTAATTTTATATGAGAGTGGCAAGAAATAACTTATGTATCACAATGGGAACAGACAAATTCTTCAAATATTTCTTTCAATTTAGTCACAAGGCAAGCTACAACTTGTTGTTAAAAAGTTCTCTAGCTACAACCAACAGGAAGCAACTACTCCTTGATTTATAAGCTACAAGTGAAAGGAGCTAGAGCCCTTGAGTTTATCAACCAATATTGAAAGGAGCTTCAATCTCTAAATATTTACCAGCAACTACTGGAAGGATCTACAACCGATGCTTTGCAAGCTACAAATTGCATGACGTCAATGATTCATCTTTCATACAATTTTCATACTCAAATCACGAAACCATCTCATTTTCAGCGTAAATAAATTTATCTCACAAAAAATCACTAAAACTACAAACACCTTCAATAATCTGAAAAAAAAATCACCTTCATCCACAATTCCATACCTCTGTTCTTGCTTGTTCTCTCACAATATTTCTTTGCAAATTTGACTCTGCTTATAAATAACTTTGGACTGGTATTTTTGGAATTAAAACTTTGTTGCCTTAAGATCTTTATTTTCATGGACCTGTTATTTTTTCCTTTGTCTTGGTTTAAATATGTCTTTTGAATTTGTTCTCCTATTCTTCAAATATTTCTCTCTTGTTTCTCCTAAACTGTTGTTATCCTCAATTATGGTGAGTTACAAGATTTAGCAAAGGTTCTTATTTTTTAGCGAGTTTCAACTTTGGTTGGATTGCCAAATTTGTCACTTAATTGTCTATTTTGCTAGACCGTTGCCAACTTGTTCATGCCTATGTATTTAACACTTTATTTTGGCATATGCACCAAATTAAAAGTTGTTGAATCAAGACTATATATTTTCATTTACCAAATATAGTATAACACCAAAATTAGTTGTCGACTCATCCATCCAGATAATTTTCGAATCATCCACGGTTAAGCCTTCAACATAGGACTAAAGCACCTAAATCAAGACTATCTATATGTTCTTCAATAAGCCCCAAAGCACTTTGAACAATACCAAACTCACCTGCACCTTTGGTCACAACAACACATAGAACATCAACAAAATGTGTCTTGGCGCACTTTCTGTTACTTGATAGAATGTCAATTGTCAGTAAATTTTCTGTTTCTTGGGACTGTTACCCTGAATGACATCCCTTTTGAACCTTTATTTTCCCTCTAGGGTTGAGCCTTCTGATTTTATTTCTTTTTAGTTTTTTTCTTCCTTCTCACAGGATTTCATTATGAGATACTGTTGGATTTTACTTTCGAGATATTTCTTCCGTGTTGTCCAAGATTTTTCTTCTAGGCTTATCTCTTTTATGACTTATGCAAATTTCCTGACTCTAACTATCGTGCACACCTACTATTTCTTATGGTTTACGTCACACTGATGCCACCAATTCTACATGACACCATCTGGGTGGTGACACATGTCACTTAATTTTGGCCCCTAGGGTACCCAAAAACACCGAAATTGTCTTCCACGTGTCCACCATATATGTCATGTTGACATCATCACCAATCAATCAGATGATACCACACGTCCTATCAAAGAGGAGAGAGAGAGGGTCCCAATCCTTGGTTTGCAACCATTTTCCTTTTTTAAAATTTTAATTAAAAACCCACCAAATTGAATTTCTTTTAAACTCTATTTCCCGACATCCCAGATTCTCAGAGCCATGGATCTTTGAATATTGTCACCCATGCACACTTCTTGTTGCTATCAAGGAAGCTTCCAACAAGGTTGTATGCCAATGGCTCCACTATCTCCCCGACTCTTATTGTCCTGGGTACCCGGCTCCTAGATTCCCGACTCTCCGGACCCTGAATGTCCGACTTAAACCTCCACACATTACTTCTTCTTTTTTTATTCTAGCGTTTTTCCTCCTAGGACTCTCCAATAAAACTCCATTGTTTTTGGTAGTGAAACCATTCATAAATTTCTCCAATATGTCCTCCAACACTTTAGCTCTGCAATCTTTGGCTTTGAGGGTCCTTTCTTTGGCTGGCTCTAACTTTCAATCCAGGAGGACATTTTTTAACTTCCATATACCACTAATATTCTCTTTCAGATCTTTGTCCACCTGAGTGTGTCCCAACTTTGTTTGAAGAGATCTTATGAGCTAGAAATGGCTTCAAAGTCTCTATATCACCAATAACTTTTCCTTTACCATTCTTTGAATTGTTCTTCATTCTTCTTGCATTTGAATCTACTGTTTCCTTCATATTAATCACCTTTTCCATCAATGACAACACATTTATAACATTAATTGATGGAAACACATTGATCAAAAAATTGTGTCAAACAAAATAAACACAGAGTCCTCCTTTGGACTCCTTTGGTTGTGAATCCATCTGTATTGCACTTCTAACTTGTTGTGGATTAATTCGACTTGCCGTTTTGTTCACCAAGACATATCCCTTAATCTGAAGTTCTTCTCCTTATTTTGTTTGATCACCAATACTACTCCCCCTTTTCTTTGAATTTATTCTTCTTCTTTTTTATCACCAATACCACTCTCACTTTGACATCAATGGCAAAGACACAAATATTGATGCAGGAGCATCCTGCTTGTTTATTATTAAAATATTGTGTAGTTAGGGGGGTGATGATTTTTTAATTATTTTATAAATTATTGTGCTGATTTTAATAAATTAAGAGAGAACATTGTAAGTGAGGATTATTGTAAATATTCTTTTAATAAATTAAGGATATGAGTGGAGTTGAATTAGGTATATAATCTAGGGATTAGGAATTCCTTAAACGAGACTTAGTTGATTCCAAAAAAAGGATAAATCTAATTTATATTTTAGTTGAGATTTGTGTGGAGGAAATTATGGATTGGAATAAATTCATTATTATGCATAGATATGAGGAGTGTGTGAGGATGGAAAACAGTGAGGAATACAGAGCGAGAGAGAGAGATGGTTTGAGAGCTTTTTTAAAAGGGTCGAGAGCTGAGAGGCCATCCATTGTAATTTTCGGCCAAGAAATTTCTTGTGTTATTATATATCAGTATTTTTGTTTGTATGGCTCTCTTTTCTTTATGTATGTGTTAAACTGAATCAAATGTAGTTTTTAATGAAGAATTTTCTTGAGAATATTCATGTTGAAGGAAGCACACATGTTATTATATGATAGGATTTGTTTTATAGCAGAATCATGGCATCAAATATGCTCCCCCTACCATTAATCTCCCCCTTTCACGTGGATACTATGGACCTGTAAGCTCCATATTTATATGCATGAATGCTTGTTGGTTTCCTTTCTTCCTCTGTAAGGAATATCTAGTGGAGGGAGGCAAGATGAACTACTCCTAGTCTCAGCCTTAAAATGCTCAAACTGATCTATTGGGAGAGATTTGGTGAAAATATCAGCTACCTATTATTTTGTAGATACATATGCCAACCACGAGGGATTCACTGGGGGAGAAATTAAATACCATGTGGGTTCATATTGGGGATATATATTATGTAAAAAATGACATAATATATTGGGGGATATATAGGGGGTAAATGGTTTTTATATTAGCAAGTATAAAAAATGGAGCTCAAAGTTAATGAAAAAATATAAAGGGGCATAAAAAATGTTAATGAAAAAATGCATACCTACAATATCTAGTGAAAGTAGGGGTTTTTCAAAATGGGAAGGTGTATTGGGTTTGTATTGGTAGGGGTTAAATAATGTGATTTTTAGAGGCATGTTCCAATATGTAGTCAAATTATGGGTGTTGTTTAATATCCCATGAACGCATGTGATAGTTTAGAGGTTCATTGAGTGAAGCCCTCATGATTCCAAATTGAGTATCTGATTTGCAACTTGCTCTCTCAAGAAGTGGTACTTTCTTGGAATATGATCTGTCTTTGAGTGAAATACAAGATTCTTTGACATGTTGATGACACTTATATTGTCACAAATAATACGAATAGGTTGATCATAAAACACTTGTACATCGTGTAGAGTTTGCTTCATCCATAAGAGTTGAGTGCAGCAAGAAGTTTCTACTATATATTCCGCTTCAACGGTAGATAGTGATGTGGAATTCTGGTTATTGCTCAACCATGAAACTAGACATTCTCCAAGAAAGAAAGGCACCACCACTAGTGCTCTTTCGGTCATATACATCACTTACCCAATAAACATCAGTATAAATAGTTAGTGAAAAATATTTACCTCTTGGGTACCAAAGTCCATGGTCCATCATGGCTTTGAGATATCTGAGAATATGTTTGGCTGCTAAAAGATGGATTTATATGGGGGTTGCTTGAAATATTCCAACAATACTAATCACCTGCATAATTTCTAGTCTTGAAGTTGTCAAATATAGGAGGTTACCAATAATAAACCCATATATAGTCTAGTCCACTTTTGGTGATTAATCAATCTTTCAAATCTTACAACCTGTAACCATTGGTGTGCACACTAAATAACACTCGTCCATACAAAAATTCTTCAATACATCCTTGAGATACTTGCTTTGTGAGATAAATATCCTTTGTAAGTCTGTGCAATCTACAATCCAAGGAAATACAAAAGCTATCCAAGCATATACATCTCAAATTCGACTTTCATATCAATTGCAACTGACATGTTAGTTGATTTGAATCACTGCCAAATATAATATCATCAAATTAGACAATCACCACTAGTAATTTTCCATCATTAGCTTTAACATATAGATTGGTATCAGTCACGCCTCTTTTGAAACCACACTTGAGAAAGTAACAATCCAACTTGGAATACCAAGCCCATGGGGCTTGCTTGAGACCATACAATGCCTTGCTTAACTTGCAAACATAATTTAGCTAATTTGTTAGCTGAAAACCATCTCATTGTTTTGTGGAAAATTCTTCCTATTGTTCTCAATTTAGAAAGGCAAATTTGACATCCATCTAATATATCTTGAAATTCTTAAAACAAGAAAATGGCAAAACATTTTGATAACTTCTAATAGAACAATGAGAGAAAAATTTTCATCAAAATCTAGACCTTTTATTTTAGCATAGCCTTTGCACACTAATTTTTCCTTGTTTCTAACCACTTCTCAGCACTCATTCAAAGTATTCCTGAAGACCCACTTCGTGTCAATGAAATTCTTGTTTGTTGGTACAAGAACAAACTCCCAAGTCTTTTTTTTTTCCATCTGGTTCAATTATTCATGCATGGATTTTAACTCATTGTCATCCTGGCTTGCATGTGCAACTTCCTTGGGTTCCTCCATGGATAATATAACTACATGCGCTTGAGTAGGGGGATTTAGCAACTTCCTTCTTGTTTGTACTCCTATGTTTAAATCATCAACAATTTGATCAGTTGGGTGGTGTTTTTTCACATACCTTGAGGGGTATTTTTCTTAAGGACTGGTGAGCTCTTCACTTTCTTCATATGAAAGTCGCTCTTCGTTCTTATCATCGTTGTTTACTGGATCAGGGGAGTTGGTATTTACTAGTTGATTAACTTCAAATTCAAAATATTTATCCACCTTGGTATCCATGAAATCAACAATACTCTTTGTATTCTTATTGTAGCATATATATCCTTTGTTATTATGTGAATATCCAAGAAAAATACCTTCATCAACCCTTTCATTAAACTTCCCAAGATTTTCAATGTTCCTCTTGATATAACACTTGCTACCAAAAACTTTGAAATGCTTGATTGTTGCAGGTTTCCCATATCAAAGTTCATAGGTAGTCGTATCATTTTTTGGCCTAAAGTGAGATTTGTTGAGAATCACTACTATTGTGTGAATATATTCAACCCAAAATCTCTAGTGAACGTTCCTTTCATCCATCATAACTCTGGCTAACTACTTAACGGATCTATTGGCTCTTTCTGCTACACCATTCTACTATGGAGTGTCGACTATTGTGAACAACCTTTTGATGTCATGCTTCTTGCAAAAGTCATCAAATTATTTTGAAGTAAACTATCCTCCATTATCATACCTTATACTCTTGATTTTACAATCAGTCTTGTTCTCATCCATGACTTTAAAGTCCTTGAACTTATCAAAATCTTCTAACTTCTCTGTGAGAAATGCAACCCGCATCATTTTGTTGAAATCACCAATGATAAGAATTAATTATAGTTTACCTATGGGTGACTACGTTATTTATGGTCCACATAATTCCATATGAACTAACAACAATGGATTACTTGATGAGCTCTCCTTGGACTTGAATGGTACTCGAGCTTTCTTACCCAACTAAAAAGACTTGCAAGTAGTATTATATGGCTTTGATAGCTTTGGAAGATCCTTGAATACATTATTTTTTCCTAATCTTACTATCTGATCAAAATGTAGATGTTTAAGTCTCATGTGTCATAGAAATATCTCATCAATCTTCGACAAGCAACAACTCTATGTCTTCTCTTTCAAAACATATACATTTTTATATGTTATCATAGTTTCAACTGCTACTTCATTAGTTCCTGTAGACATGATTTGATAATTATTAACCTTGAAAACCACATCATAGCCTTGATCATACTTATAAGACACACTGAGTAGATTTTTCTTTAGCCCATCAACAAATAATTCATTCTTGGATTTACCTCTTCCATTTTATAGATTGTCAATTCATTTTCCAACAATATTACCAAGTGCATTATTACCAAAGGTCACATTTCCTTTCTCAGCTGGTTTCCATGTCAAAAACTTACTTTTATATCCTGACATGTGTTTGGAACAACCATTGTCCATATACCAATGTCTGCCTTTGTTCTGGGCATATAAGAAAATATTGCATTGTTCTCAATTATCCTTTTATTTCTAGACTTTGGGAAATTGGTTTAGGCCTTTTATTCTTGAATTTTCAATCAACTACTCTATGCCCAAAATTTTGACACTTACAGCATTGAATTAAATTCTTTTGAAAGGAGAAAAGGAATTGTTATACTTGGTTCTTCTCATCCTCTATTTGACTTGTTGATATTTTCTTCTTAAAATGAGTTGTGTGTATGATAAATTCACCATATCGCTTCGCCGCCTTATGTCCATAGTTGCTAAAATAAAATAAATAGCTTGGAAATACATGTGCATACCTAGAAACAAATCAATTTTTGAAGCTTTTCTGGTTTGACCTCTATGAAATTCAATTTGCCTCTCCAACACTATTATTTTGCTGGGTAAAATTTCTCTTATTATATGATAGCTACTGCCTGATATTTGGCTGCATACTATGTTTGTATTTTTCTTGTTTTATTGAGCCTTCTTTTACTAATGCGTTAACACCATTTTTGGTTGTTTGCACAAAATTAATCTACTTCTTTCCCTTTGACTCTACTGTTGAGATGGATTCGAACTCCAATCCAATACTAGATCGACTTGTGGAGACTCGTTGTGCTTCTAGAAGCTCAACTAGGCCTTAACCCTTTCCAACTAGTTTCTTAGTAAGACAATGTCTCTTTCTAGCCTCTCACATGGTTGACTCTTTTCACTGAGCAAATGGTTTAAACTTCCTTATATCCTCTCACCTTATTTGATTTGTAGGAGTAATGGTTCAACAACTTCAAATTTTTCTTTAATAAACAACTCGTTTTGAGATTTATTTTTCTTTCTCTACCTTTCAATCTCTTCAAGTGCACTGACCAACTCTCCTTCTAAGTCTACCTTGGCCTCCTGACCATCAGAATTAATGGCTTCAAATTCCATATTGTGTATATCCATAACCATGAACTCTTTTATGATTTCATCATCTCTATCCTCATCAGAGGATTGGCTGCCTTCACTTTTAGATGCGTTGGATTTTTGGGTATAGATACTTTTCTTTTTGGCCTTCTTCCTATCCTTTTGCACTTTCCTAAACTTCTGTCTAGGATCATATCCCTTCTTCTTCTCTTCAAAACACTTGGAAGCATAATGACCAACTTTGCCACAATTAAAGAACTTAAAATGTAGCTTACCTTTGTACTTTCCTGAGCTTCCTCATGAACTTGGATTCTTCTTCATATGATTCACACGAAGAATCATCATGCTATTCCTTGGGCTTCTTATATGCTTTGAAGGTCATCTCCTTTGCTACAAGCTTTCTATTAGACTTTATCATCTCATAGGTAGTGAGTGTACCAAGTAATTGGTCCAAAGTGAGAGTCTCCAACTCGGTCATCTCCTCAATCATTGATACATTGTGATTACATCTCTTAGGGAGAGATCTAAACACTTTTTGAACTACTATAGTTTTTTGTAATTTCTCATTAAGGCCTCGTATAATGTTCACAACCTCATCAACTCTCAAGAAATACTTTGCAATACCTTCATCATCATGCATCTTTAAAGACTTAAATTGCATTCTAAAACCTTGTAGTTTGGCTTGATTTACCTTGTTTTCACCTTCATTAAAGCTATTCATCTTGTCCCAAATAGCTTTCCATGTTGTGTAGTCAATAAATTTAACAAGTTTTGATACAAGTAGGCCAACCAACAATGCATCCATTGCTTTAGCATTACATGTGAAATCTATCTTATGGTATTCTATAATCAATGTTAGAGGATTTTGATATTCTTCTTCTACAACATCCCAAAAATCTGCTCTAAGTGATTAAATGTAGGCCTTCACCCTTACTTTCCAAAACACGTAGTTTGTATTATTGAAGATAGGCTCCCTATTGGTGAATCCTCCTTCCTATTTTTCCATGTTCCTGGATCTTTCTTCCAGTTGTTAAATTTATTTGAAGAAAGCTAGTTGATTTGATACCAATTGTTAGAAACTAGGACAATACTCAAGGGGGGGGGGGGGGGGGGGGGGTGAATCGGTATTGCAAGAATTTTAAAACTTCCTTTCACTTGCAATGATACTAGGAAACCAATAAACTTTCCAACAATTAATTTATATGATCATGACAAGAAATAACATATGTATCACATTGGGAACACAAATATTCTTCAAATATTTCTTTTAATTTTTTCACAGGGAAAGCTATAACCTGTTGTTACAAATTTATCTAGCTACAACTAGCAGGAAGTAACTACTCCATGATTTATCAACTACAACTGAAAGGATCTACAACCCCTAAGTTTATCAACCACCATTGAAAGGAACTTCAACCAATAAATATATACCAAAAACTACTGGAAGGAGATTTAACCCCTAAATATATACCAACAACTATTGGAAGGAGCTATAACTCATGCTTTGCAAGGTACAAATTGCATGACCTAAATGATTCATCTTTCATACTATTAACACTGCAATTTTTCAAAAATATTTCAAGGTACGGTAATCTTTGTAAGTTGTGTTTTTTATCCTCTCTTTATAACTTTTTAGCAAAATCCAAAAGGAATTCTGAGCCCAATAGTTTGTTTATGTTATAGAGTCGTTAGGGTAAATTTTCTTTTAATATGTCTTTTAAGTGCTTTCAGTGGTTAAGGTCATGAGTTTAACTTGAAAAGTCTTATTCATTCACCATGATTTTCCTATCCAAGGTTAAATACATAATGTTAGAGTCACAAATTGTGTTAGGAATAATATAGGAATAGCTACTCGTTCCTTGAGAGGCAACTATCTTCTTCAAAAGGTCTGGTTTTACAAGTAACACAAGTAATAGTTGTATTTTTCAAAAAAGTAGCTATTACCTGCAAAATTGGTACAAGGAGACAAAGGGAGCATTATTCAGGTGAAGAAAATACTACTATTTGAATATTGAAGGCCTGCTAAAACAAGGGGTGTTGCTCACCTGAAAGGTGGTTATTTTTCATTGGAGCATTAAAAGGTTGGTTATTTGTTTGCTAAGGTTACATAAATATATTGCTACTCATTAAAGGATAAATGTATTAAAGTGTAGTACGAGTAGAAATTATTAAAAAATGTGATGGAGTTCGGTGAAATGAGATGGAAACGGGTTTAAATCATTTTTTTTTTCCGTGTCATTCCCTCTCACCGAGTTTTACGACATGCATAACTCTGCCTCCGTTCACTCTTGTGACATCTACAAAAAAAATTTCTTATCATCCAGTTCAAAACAATCTGTTAACAAGTGCCAACAGTTAGGGCTTCGTGGAGGGTAGTTGTTCTTCATTTTACAGTTGTGCAATGGTGGTTAGGTTAAGTGTTAGCAAGTTGGGCAAAGGAGGTAACGTGAATCATTCAGAGCCAGCTAACACTCATTTTGTTGACCATCGTGATAAGTCTGAGTTCAAAGCAGCAAGGTGGTACCAGTTTTTAAGGAAGTTTTCAGGTGAAAATGTGGCAGTAGCTCAAGCATTTTATGAGACATTCAATGGAGAAAAGGTCAGGATTGGGTCTCAGACCTTCAAGATCACTGAAACCATCATTGTAAGGGAAACACAAACTTCAGCTACGGGTGAGTCCTGGCACAAGAATAACAAAATTTTGCTTAAATCTGATTCGAATATATATTTAAAGCCCGAGCATGAAAATATTGGTTGGACTCCTACCATTCATATTTCATATTTTAAACCAGAGTGGCAGCATGTCATTACCACTGTATAACGTTACATAACTTGTGAGGGTAGGTTTTCAACTGTCCATAAATACTAAATGAGGTTTCTAGCTCATATATCTGGCTCTAAACCTATGAATCTACCATTTTTCCTTCACAGATGCCTGTTATTAATTTCACGAAAGATACAAAAAACCCCACGACATTCTCTCAATAATCTCTATCATAGAGGTTTGATTAAGATACTGGTGGTTTATCACCTGAGAAAGAAAAGAACCACATGGGAGAAGTTTTTAGCATATGAGGTATTTAGTAGTATTCACTCAAGGAGAAAAGTAGGAAGGCCAAGAAAGTTAAAAATCCAAGAGAAACATTCAAGCCCTACCCCTACACTCTCTCCTTCACAAGTTGGTCCATCTTCAATATCATCTAGTAGATAGACTAGGAAATCAGCTAGAAAGGCTATAGTTCAAACCACTACTTCTACACCAATCATCACTCCGACACCAACAGTGCAACCATCCAAGGAGGTCTACACTAGTAGTTCATCCAACGAGCCACATACCTTGAGGTCTTTCATGCAGGAATATAGAAATAAACTCAAACAAAAATTTACCCTGCTTGATGAAAACACTGTGTCTAAGAGAAAAGAAGAGGCAACTTCCTCTTCAAAGGGTAAACGTAGGAGAAAACTTATTATGACAGAGGGACCTTCAGTGGAATTCAACCCTGAAACCTTGATATCAAGCCTTGTTTTAGAGGCTAGAAAGGAGACTCAACAAAACAATGCCATTTCAACACCAGAGGAACATACACTTGCACAAGTCTTTTCCTCACTTAAAAAGGGGAAAATCAAAGTTTCAGAGACTATCACAGTGTAATAACCTACCATAGCTCAAATTTTCTCGTCTGTTGGTTCTGTTGATCAATGGTTGTCATTGATGTCAACCCAAGCAGCACCAGGGGCTACCCGATCTTGCATGGGAATTTTGACCTACCAAATTACTTTATTCTGGGTCAATAATGTTTTTTTTGGTTTCTACTTGTCGAGATGTTTCCGTTGATATATGGCACGCCATGTAATTCTTCATGGTTTGAGAGATATTCATGTTTGAAGTTAGTAACTCCAATTAGTGGGCTAAAACCCCATGGGGTTGTGGCATGGGTCATTGAAAAGTCAATAATTAATAATTTTTAAGCTACTAAAATACTTCCCACGTTCACTTGTTTAATTCCCTCTCAGCCTAAGCATTTATATAAATTGTGATCCTCATATCCTCTTCATGGTGGAATTTCGCCACTTGGAACAGGGCATCGTGGAATTTTCACTATAATATTTTTTTCTACGAAGGTTAAGAAGCTGAAATTTTTATGAGGTGTAGTCGAAATCTTGAGAAAGCTCCTGTAAAAATTTCAGAGCGTGGTGTGCAATATTTTCGGTGATATGAGATGTGGAAGTTAGGGTTTTTGCAGGCTTCTGAACTTCATCTCAAAGAGGTTACCTTGGGAAAATCGTCATAACTCTCTCTCTATGTATCAGATTCGAAATTCTGTAAAAAAATTCATGTAGTGCACGGACTGTAGTTTTCTCTGTATCAATTTCAGAGTCGAATGAAAAAACAATGACACGTGGCACGCCGTACAAGTTCGCTCTACTGAACCAGTCCATAATTAGGTTATTGTTTGTCCTTGATAACACATTTGTCCAACACTGAGAAGATTGTGATTCATGTTTTCAACCAATAGAACATTCTTGGCTAGAGCATCTTTGCTTTCAAGAGTGACAGTACCTGATCCTCTAACATTTGAAGATCCATCATTTCCAAAGGACACGGTTCCATCCTTCTTCTCTTTTAGAGATGCAAATTTCTTTCTATCTCCAGTCATATGTGTTGAACAATCGTTATCAATATACCGCACATCTTTGTTTTTTTGGGCCTTGAGAGCAAGAGCACGATTATCAGCCTTCTTCTTCTTCCATGTTCATTAATTCTGTGGATTCGAAGATTCTTCTAGAGGATTTTCAAGTCTACAGTCTCTAGCTATGTGTCCAAAGTTTCAACATTTGTAACATTCAATATTATTTCTTAAATGTTCAAATCTATTGATGTTTCGTTGAGCCCTGGGAGGTTCATATTTGACAAATCTCCTGGAATTGTATTGGTTCCGAGGGTATGTGCAACATTCTACAGCCTTATGACCAAATTTTCCACATGAATAACAATAGCCATGAAAAATATGTTAGTACCTGGATGGAAATCTTCGTCGGGGAATTGTCTTCCAAGGTTGTTCTTGTGAATATTTTCCAATGAAGTTTACATGCGTGTCAAATCTCATAGGTTCATTGTATTTTGTTGTAGAAGGTCCCGCTTCTTCTTCTTTGTAACCGAGGACAGTTCTGTCGTTGTAATATCGTTGATTTTTTATGAGTTCTTCCAATGCCCTTGAGTTATTGGTATAGTTTTGGACAATTTTTGCCTTCTTCACTTCCTTACGTAGCGAGACTACTTCGGATTCTAATGCTTCCCTTTCTCAATTGATTTCTTCCAACTTCTTTTGAAGTGAATCTTGAATACATTTGTGTTCTTCAACTTCAATTTTGAGACCTTGAACTTGTTCTTCAAGAGTATTGGAACGGATCTTCTCAGCCTTGAGCTCTTTTATAAGCTTGATTGCCTCCTTACAAAATTCTTCTATGGTCAACCCTTCCTCTTTGTTTTTTGATACCTCTTGTAAAACTGCCAAAAATGTATGGGACAAGCTTGATAATATATATGCAGGTGAATAAAATGTCAAAGAAGCAAAGCTTCAAATCTACAGAGCAAAATTTGAGCAACTCAAAATGAAAGAAGATGGCAACATTGTTGCATAATTCCAACACGTTGATGAAATAACCAACACTCTGGAAGGATTGGGAGAGCCTGTTGATGAGAATAATTTTATACAAAATATTCTTAGAACATTACCAGGAAGATTCAGCCCAAAGGTATCAGTCTTAGAATATAGTGCAAATCTGGAAAAACTCAACAAAGAGGAATTACATGGAGTTCTCATAGCATATGAAATGAGACTTGATGAAGAAGTGGGTACTTTGCATCTAGAAACTGTGTTTGTTGCATCTAAGAAAACCAATAAGGACAAACAACCTTCAAAGGCAAAGATGTGCACCTGCAAGTGTGAATAAAAATAAGATATCTCATCATGCGATGAATACAGTGACAACGAAGAAGAAGCCAATGAGAGAGTATTGTTTATGGCTAAGCACAATAAAAAATTGGTATCAGAGCGACAGGTCTCGAGTTTGAAACTCACCTGGCTCGCGTTGGGGGGGAGATTTTTGGACATTGGGTTCAATGCTCCTTGTGTGTTTCGCGATATTGAGTAACCACCTCTCGTGGATCCTAACTCTGGCGATTGTAGAAAAGACTAAAGCCTGCGGGTTTTGGTCTAACGACAATTGCGAGTCCATTAGGTTCTTCATCCAAGGGTAAGAAGAAAATTGTAGTTCATTCATGTTCATATTTTGAGGAGGATAGCAATGAGACAGAGTTCAGTGACTCAGAGTTTGAAGAAGGATAGTCAAGTAGAGTCATACATGGTAGAAAGAGGCTTTTAAATATTCTGAACCCATACATTCAAAGGCCTCACACTAGGCCAAAGAACAAGCTCAGATTAGCAAGTAAACTCGTAGTCAACCCTGCTCTCAGGGATGAAATTATAAACATTGATGAAAGCCCAGAGAATGAACTAAGGAAGAAAAAAATTCAGCAGAAAAAGCAAGCACGGAAGAGAAGGTCAAACAAAAGGGTAACCAAGGCTGAAGCTATTAGAATTTTTGCCTCTATATTAGATCTTTGATGATTAAATATATAGAAACTTGAAAATATAAAGAGACATGTCATTTTTGGCTTAATACACAACATTTTCAGATATAGCTACCCTTTTCGGAAAAAAGTAACTATTATTTTTGGATTTTGTATAAGGAGAGGAAGAGGTTGCTTTTTGGTTCTATCCTCAAAAGAATGACACTAAATGATAGTAAAGTGTAGGATCAATGATGATGATCTTTTTCCACATGCCATCTTGTCAAGGTATCTTCTATTCAGTTAGCTACCCCTACAATTTTGCAGATAAGGGTCTAAATGCTCTTTCCAGTTGGCAATTTGCACTTTTTGTGGAGGTAGTTTTTTCCAAGAAATGAGGAGCACTCAGCCACTTCGAGCACCATGCAGCCTTGTTATGCCTTCGGTTCTATTTCAATTTTCTTTTTATGATTAGGATAAGTTCTACTATATGTAGAGGATTTTAATAAAGTCTAAAAAAAACAAAATTGCACTTTTTATGGAGGCTTTTACAGAACTCCTTTTTTGTATATATACTATGTAATGCAAGGAGGAAAGGGTTCATTGGTTGTACATTTCATTGCATATTTTTTTGTACCTTTTCTAATACATAATATATCCAGAAGAACTCTTGAGGACTCACAATTTTTATGGTGTGTGTATTTTTCATCTTCTTATGTATTTCCATCATTTACTATTTCATTCCAGATTATGATTTATACAGTTCTGCCTCATGTTACTATCAATATTATGAACCTTCATAAAATATTAGTTTGTTTTTGTAAGTCTTGTCATCAAGCATTCTAGATTTAGTATTAACTAAAGATAGTTCATAACCATTCCTTGAGGTTTAATTGAATCCTCTTTCATATTCTTATAAGTCTTTTGAACTAGCATACATGAGCAATATGTTTTTGTCAGTCTTGATGTTTCAAGCATTCCTCATTGATTTAGTCATGTTAGTTGGAAGCATTATGGGATCCTTTAAATGTAAAGTGAGACTTTTGTAAGTCTTTTTAAATCTTTCTTTCACTGTACATTTCAGGTCTAGAATTTGTGTCATCATTTCCTCTTAACAATGAACCTCTATTTTACAGAGCTACTGTTATCTTCCATTTTCTAACCATTAAGCTACAAACCTAATCTTGCTACCACATTATGCACCAGTGCCCTCATATGTGTGAGAGATTCTTATTTTTTCAAAACCTCTTTCAGTGTGTGTGATTTCCAATCACTTTCCAAAAACTAAATCAATTCATAAGAAAATCCCTTGAGCTTAAGATGTGTCTGGTCAGGCGCTTGTCACAATCCAAGTGATGATTCCAGCACTAACACATACAATCTTCATACTCAAATCTTGAAGCCATTCACATTTCAACAGAAATAAATTTACCTCGCAAACACTCAGTGAAAATACAAACACCTTCAACAACATGAACAATTCACCTTCATCCACAAGTCCATACCTCTATTCTTGCTTGTTCTCTCACACTCATTCTTTGCAAATTCAACTATGCTTATAAAGATATTTGGATTGATATTTTCAGAATTAAAACTTTGTTATATTCATATATTTACTTGCATGGATATATTATTTTTTCCTTTGTCCTGCTTCAAATATGTCTTTTGAACTTGTTCTCCAAGTCTTCAAATACTGCTCTATTATTTCTTTGAGAAAAACTGAGAAAAAATATTGTTTTCCTCATTTCTGGTGAGTTACAGGATTTAGCAGAGGTTCTTTTATTTTAGCGAGTTCCAACTTTGGTTGGATTGCAAAAATTTTCACTTAACTGTATGTTCTACTAGAACATTTCCAACTCATTCATACCTGTGTATTTAGTGCTTTATTTTGGCATATGCACCAAAATAAAAGTCCTCAAATGAAGATTGTAGATCCACATTTACCAAATATGTTATAACACCAAAATTAGTTGTCAACTCATCCATCCATATAAGGTAGATAACGACAAAAATAATTGCTAACATTCATCGTCAAGCCTTCAACATAGGCCTAAGGCACCTAAATCAAGACTATATATTTGTTCTGCAACAAGCCCCAAAGTTCTTTGAACAATACCAAACTCACCTGTGCCTTTGGTTACAACAACACATAGAACCTCAACAAAACATGTCTTGGTGCACTTTCTATTACTTGAAGAAATGTTAATTATCGTAAATTTCCTGTTTCCTAGGACCATTACCCCTGATGATATCCTTTTTTCTCATTTTTTTTTTCCTCAAGGGTCGAGACTTCCGTGTTTTTATTCCTTCTCCTAGGCTTTCCTTCTAAGATAGTACTGGATTTTACTTTCGGGTTATTTCTTTTGGGGCATCCAATATTTTTCTTCTGTGCTTGTCTCTTTTATTACTTTTCTGACTGCCTCGACTCCCCAGTTTCCCACCTCCCTGGCTCTAACTACTGTGCACATATGTTATTTCTTACAGTTTACGTCATGCTGACGTCACTGATGCTCGTGGCACTATCTGAGTGGTGACACGTATCACTCAGATTTGTTCCACTAGGGTACCAAAAAAATTCAAAATTGTCTTCCATGTGTCCACCATATACATCATGTTGATGTCATCACCAATCAATCATATACTACCACACATCTTATCAGAGAGGAGAGAGAAAGGGTCTCGAGCCTTGGTTTGTGACCAATTTCCTTTGTTAAAATTTTAATTAAAAAACCTCCGCGTTCAAGTTCTTTTAAACTTTGTTTCTCGGCTCCTTGGCTTCCTAGATCCCTAGATCCCTAGATCTATTCACATCGTGTGCACCCTTCCTATTTATTTTGGGGAATTTTCCATGGATGTTGTATGTTAATGGCTCCACTAGCTCCCCGACTCCTAGCTTCTCGACTACCTAAACCCCAAATGCTCAGTTTAAAACTATGCGTGCTACTTTTGTTTCTTTTGGGGTCTCTCCTCCTGGGCCGCTCTGCTAAAAATTCAGAGTGTCTGGAAATTCCACTATTAATATATTTCTCCAATAGGTCCTCCAACACTTTAGCTCTGCCATATTTGAATTTGAGGGTTTCTACTTTGACTTGCTCTAACTTTCAATCCAAAAGGTCATTTTTTAACTTCCATATGCCACCAAAAATATCCTTTATATCTCTATCCATCTAAGGGGGTCCCACCTATGTTTAAAGATATTTTATGGCCTAGAAATGGATTCAAAGTCTTTGCATCATTACCAAATTTTCCTTTACCATTATTTGAGTTGTTCTTCATTCTTCTTGCATTCTTCTCTATTTTTGCCTTCATCTTAATCACCTTTTCCATCAATGACAAGACATTTATAATAATTTTGTAGCAACATTATGTTTAGGTTTGCTTTTTCTTATTTTTCTCTAATAATTTTTTTATTCTTTGCTTTGCAACCCTTCAACTCAAATCTAAAACTCCTTAGGGTATCTATTCCATTAGGGGAACCTTCCTCTTCTTTCTCATGATATATTTGGTCCATATTGTCGTTGATTCCTCTATTTATTGTTACAATTGTGCCTTCTTATGTTTTTCCACACACACATAGTTGTTTGTTTCATCCAGCATAATCATATTAACTCGTTACCTTATCATGCCAATGCTAAGAAATCACTCCTAACATCTTTATATTTTTGGTCTTTGATGATGGGTGGAGTGTCCACCCGAAAAATTAGACATAATTAATCCCCCTCAGAGTCAATTCTGAAAATTTTAATAAAAACACTAAGCATGATAATCTGAGGCATATTGACTTGATATTGTGCACACATGTAAAACTCATGTTAGTACATAAATAAAAATACATGTAAGAATTTTATCAAGGTTAGCAATCACATTAGTTGTAAATCCAAGGAAAATTAGCATAAGAAACAATTGGGTTGTTGTATTAAATTTGCACATAGGCCTCTTCAAGTCTAATGCTAAACCTAAGCTATGATAATACCACTTTGATGGTGGTCAAGTGACATGACAACATTCTTCTTGTCTCTCTAGAACGAGCCCTAAATTCCTTAGTAGCAAGTGCTAAGCTCTATTCTCCACATGACTTGGCGCGATGACCTAGCACTTATTAAGAGATGGTTCTTGTTGCCATAAAAAATATCTCGAATGTACTATCATGTACCTCCCATTAACAAACTATCATTTTGAATAGTGTGATTGCAGGATTCACAAAATCGATGATTCATGGGTCCTCTATTCCCGTCGATGTTTAACACTTGAGTGGGGCTTGGGGGGGGAGGGGGGTGTGTGAAACCACCCCAAAAACTGACTAGTGTACATGGACAACCCTAATTTATTGTGATGCACTCTCTACCATTCACGCTTACCACTATGGCACCCCCCTTGAAGAAAACAATTTGGTTCCTTGGAACCTCATAGCGGGAGGAACCTCGTGTTGGGTGGAAATTCTACTCACAAGGCTATCGCAACTCAACGATATTTATGACCCACTATGCTTTCCTAGTTGGGAGGTCGTGGTAGACTGAGAAACTAACATAGTGAGCTTCGATTGGTCTCAACTTACTAAGATGTCCAAAGGTTCAACCCAAAAACATGTATTCTTATCTAAGCTCCCACTATGTATCAGATCTTCTATATGTATCCCCAAAGGTCTAATGTTGAACCTTTGCTTCACATGGTGTATTTATGGACCTCCGAGATCAATGTTTGAACCAACGTTCTGATACCACTATGTAACACTGCCTCCCACCCGCTTGTGCTTTCCTAGGTTGTGGGAGGTGTTACTTGTTGAATTTAACCTAACCTCCATGGTATTTTATGAAGAGGGAGTTACAAAAATCCTCCTTTTTTAACATCATAAAACAAAAAACAAAAAAATGGCACCATCACGTCCATCCCATCGAGATACTTCAAACGATATAAATTTTATCTCAATCTGACTACCAGATTGAAAGCTACGCCTCTTTAAAATTTGACCAATCGTGTAGAGCCACATCAATAATGAGTTCCCATGTGGCATTCGCGTTGCCATTTTATGGCCCAAATGAAATTTCCATGTCAACATAATGTGGGGTTCATATTGTTATCACCAAATTCAGTCCTCTTGGGCTGCTTCAATGGTCAACTTGGAGTAACTGTTTCAAACCACTTCTAACTGAAGCTTAGCCTCTTCACTCTTAGAGGGCTCTCTCACAAGTAATTTATGATATTGGTTAATTATAAAGATAGATGGCTAACTCTATGAATTGTGCCTTGGTTTTGTATGTTTTCATGTTGAAAAGATGAAGGCTTGTTACCATTGGGCTATGGAGTCAGTGACATGGATCTTGATGACAAAGGCTCTCCTTGTGGAAGTTGAGGCATGTAGATACTTAAATGAAATTAGAATACACACATACAGGGTTTACTTAATATATAAATGTTAAAAGGAAGTTAGAGCATGAGAAATATGAATTTTGAGTAATGAACATTAAGATACTGAAAGCAGGACATTGAGAAAGATATCCAATAGTTTAGTGCTTGAAAGGAAGTCAGAGAATGCAAAGCAAGAATTATGAGCAATCAAACATTAACATATTGATAGAAATTAATAAGATACATATGACATTGTTCATGAAAGTATAAAATTAATCTCAGGTGAAGGATGAAACCAATAGCCACTCTCTATTACTGATCAAAAACCTTGTTTACAATAGTAGCAGTCAACCATAACATATCCCAACCCTTTCTAAATCTAAAAATCTCTTCTATATAGAGTGACTACTCATACAAATGATATTCCACCTTATTCCCCTCAAATTCTCACCTCAGAGACCTATTTCAAACATGATTCCATCACTTGGAGACTTCCTATGGATATTTCTGTTTTGTAGAGTTTGAATACAAAAATGACTCTTCTTTCATTAATAGTTCAACAAATAAATTTAATAACCCTTATCAACACCAAAAAAAAAAAATTCTGAGTGTACTAGAGTGTTGATGTGTAATTATGCCACGTGGATGTTGAGCTAGACCTCCTCCAAGTCGAATTTTTACAATTTTTTCACAAATCTGGTTAGTGAAAATTTTGAAAAATAGGATTCAAAGATGAGTGTATAATTTCCAAACCCTTATGGATTTGCAGAAAATGAGAGAGGTTTTTGTAGATGGACATGTGCTGAAGAAAAACCTCTTTAATATTTCCAAAATAATTTTTCATTTGGTCTGAAATCAAACTTGAAGTTGACTACTAAAATAGTCATGTTTAGAAATTTTTGTAGCGTGTTTTAGTAGCGTGGGGAAAAAGGCTTTTCCATCAATCATCTTGAATTATTTGTTGTTATAACACCTTCATCATGTCATGACAACTTACCACCATGGATCTCCCTCCTTTAATCATGCAAAAACTGACTTTAAAAGTAAAAAGACACCTACAGGTTTTTTTCTTAGCGTTTTTTGGCTTTCAAGCCTGAAGCATGCTACGAAACTACCTAATAATGGAGAAAATTCCAAAATATTCCTTTTTCTTCCAAATTTCATCTATAGTTCTGAAAAGTGATATAATGAAATATGATCATGCAAACTTGCCTCTTTCCCTCTTCAAAAAATATCATTTTCACCTTTAGCAAGTTTATTCATCACTAAAATGACTGTTTTTTCTGAAAACATAGGGTTAAGAGATTAGCTCTTATCTCCATATCCTTGATATATATTGTAAAAATAGAGGTTTTTGTATTAAATTATTTCTTGAAGAAAAACCTCTCTTGGGTTTTTGAAACACATCTCCAGCTATCCAGAATCTGCATGCTAAAAACATGTATAAAACAGGAAAATTCTGCATTCTGAAAATACGGTTGAAAGACATCCTTGTATCTCCCAATTTGCAGCACCTTTGAGAAAAGTGAAATAGGTTATTTTTATTCGACATGGTATTAAAAATAACCTCTCTCATTTTCTTAAAACACTTCTCTGGTTTTCCAGAAACCGCCCTTTAAGTTGACTGCTCAAAGTCAAAAAATAGAGAAATGCTTCATATTTGCTACGAAATTATTAGCCAATTTCGTAGCGTTTTCTGCCTACTTTATACTAAATTCGCTATGAAAGTAGGAATTCTTGGCTAAAATGACCTTTCTGAGTTGTAAGCTTGGGAAATGGAATATTTCAGCAAATGATGCCTGATGGGACATGATGTGACCTATATGGAGGTGGTTTTGAGATGAAATGAGGGTGGTCTTGAAACTTAGGATAGGTTAAATATGAAAAAATTAAATTTCCTATGCCAACTTGACAAAAGGTTTAAGGATTCCTTACCCTTTTGAGGAGTGAACTGTATGACCATGTCAAGTAATGACTCACAAAATTATGAGTGATAACAGTGGCTCCACTTGGGATGGTGTGCCCATGTGGTACACCAAAGAACCTGTAGTTCCAGTTCCATCCATCTTCTTGGAAATAAAAACTCTGAAATTTATCAAGACTTTGCCAAGCTCTTATGGGCTTCTCCTCGGGCTCAAACTTGATGATTACTATTTAAAAACCAAATCTATACATACTGAAAATATGTTGAGTCTACTTGAGCTTATTCACACACACTCCTACCTACCCTAGAAACTACAATCTTCATGTTTGATTCAAGCAAAATGAAACTTCCAATGAAGCCACTCATTGATCTGATCAGAAACTTGAACCTCTTGAATGCGCTTGAACCAAAAGTAAACATGATACTAAAATGAACAAGGCAACATAAGATGTATCTGATCTTCATAATGAAAATATAGATGGAAATTTGGACCGTAGAACTCTTTCAGGTAGTCAGCTATAGGATCATAGAAGATATAATCTGTTTGATGGTTCTCAAGAAATTCTGCAGCTTTGGACAACTCATATATGCTTTGATCAGCAACACAAGATTTCAGTTATGTGCTATCAAACTGATTTTCAAGAACAAGGTATTCTTCCTCAATCTCAAAAGAGAAACATAGCAGCACCCTCTCTTTGTGTTCTGGCATGAAAAACTTTTGAAAATACTGATCTTGATCATGAAGACTATAGGATTGAATTTGGTCTTCTAAAAATTCAATGTCTTTCTCAATGTTCTTAGTAAATTCATCCAAAAATTTAACCTTATCTTCTGACTTGCACATAAATGACTTTAAATAAGAAAACAAAGACAACAACAAAAAATTTCATCCACTTCCTCATTATAATGATCTTCATTCCATTGTTTAAAACCTTGAATGGAAGGAGAGTTTGCAACCACCTCTGTTCTTTCCATCCATGCTTCCAAAAAAATAAGCCAAAAATCTGCAAATGACTTAATAGATCTGATAGGAAAGCTTTCAATCCACTGTTTACATTTCCCTTGAAATGAATCATAGAACAACATGATGAAAATATCTTCATGTCTCACTCTAAGAAGCTCAGTAAAGTCACAGAAATATGATATTTACTTCAAGGTAAAACTCAAATCTTCTCCATTAAATTTTGGACCATTCCATAAAAAATATGTATCTTTGGGAAAAGGATTTTGGAAGCCATAAATTTTTGAAAAATCTATACATGCATACCTTGAAACAAGAATGGTTGCATCTGAGTTCTTCATAAGTCCAGTGGAATCACCATGAAGCTATGAATTTTTTGAATTCTTCAACAGTGGACTCACCAAGGCAGTTGCAGCCTCAAATAGATTCTGAGCTCCTGCTACCTTCAAGAGTTCAGCTTCAAAATTTCGGGAAAATTATATCTTCAGGCTCCCAGCAGACGCACCAAAATGTTATCACCAAATTGATTCCTCTTGGGCTGCTTCAATGGTTAACTTGGAGTAATTGTTTCAAACCACTTCTAACTGAAGCTTAGCCTCTTCAGTCTGAGAGGGCTCTCTCACAGATAATTTATGATATTGGTTAATGATAAAGATAAATGGCTAACTCTATGAATTGTGTCTTTGTTTTGTATGTTTACAAGTTGAAAAGATGAAGGCTTGTTACCATTGGGCTATGGAGTCAGTGATAGAGATCTTAATCACAAAGGCTCTCCTTGTGGAAGCTGAGGCATGTATATACTTAAATGAAATTAGAATACACACATACATGGTTTACTCGATATATAAATGTTCAAAGGAAGTCAGAGCATGAGAAACATGAATTTTGAGTAATGAACATTAAGATACTGAAAGCAAGACATTGAGAAAGATATCCAATATTCTAGTGCTTGAAAGGAAGTCAAAGCATGCAAAGCAAGAATTCTGAGTAATCAAACATTAACATAGTGATATAAAGTAATAAGATACATAGGACATTGTTCATGAAAGTATCAAATGAATCTCAGGTGAAGGATGAAACCAATAGCCACTCTTTATTACTGCTCAAAAACCTTGTTTACAATAGTAGCAGTCAACCATAACATATCCCAACCCTTTCTAACTCTAAAACTCTCTCCTTTATAGAGTGAGTACTCATACAAATGATATGCCACCTTACTCCCCTTGAATTCCCACCTCAGGGACCTATTTCAAACATGATTCCATCACTTGGAGACTTCCTAGGGATATTTCTGTTTTGCAGAGTTTGAATACAAAAAGGACTCTTCTTTCATTAATAGTTCAAAAAATTAATTGAATAACCCTTATCAACTACAACCAACTAATTTTCTAAGTGTACTAGAGTGTTGATGTGTCATTATTCCACGTGGATGTTGAGCTGGACCTCCTCCAAGTCAATTTTTTACAATTTTTTCACAAATCTGGTTAGTGAAAATTCTGGAAAATAGGCTTCAAAGATGAGTGTATAATTTCCAAACCCTTATGGATTTGAAGAAAGTGAGAGAATTTTTTGTAGATGGAAATTTTCTGAAGAAAAACCTCTTTCAGATTTCCAAAATACTTTTTCATTTGGTTTGAAATCAAACTTGAAGTTAACTGCTAAAACAGTCATGTTCAGAAATTTTCGCAGCATGTTTTAGTAGCGTGGGGAAAAGGATTTTCCATCAATCATCTTGACTTATTTGTTGTTCTAACACCTTCATCATTTCATGAAAACTTACCACCATGGATCTCCCTCCTTGAATCATGCAAAAACTGACTTTAAAAGCAAAAATACACCTACAGATTTTTTCGTAGCGTTTTTTGGCCTTCAAGCCTGGAGCACGCTACGAAACTATCTGACAATGGAAAAAATTCCAAAATCTTCCTTTTTCTTCCAAATTTCATCTGTAGATCTAAAAATTGATATAATGAAATATGATCATGCAAAATTTCCTCTTACCCTCTTCAAAAAACATCATTTTCACCTTTAGCAAGTTTATTCATCACTAAGATGACTCTTTTTTTTTCTGAAAACATAGGGTTCATATATTAGCTCTTATCTCCCTATCCTTGATAGATATTGAAAAAATGAAGGATTTTTTTGTATGTTAGTATGTCTTGAAGAAAAACCTCTCTTGGTTTTTTGAAACACATCTCCAGATGTCCAAAATCTGCATGCTAAAAACATGTATAAAACATGAAATTTTGAATTCTAAAAATAGGGAGGAAATACATCCCTGTATCTCCCAATTTGTAACACCTTTGATAAATTGAAAGAGGTTATTGTTAATTTATATGTTCTTGAAAATAACCTCTTTCGATTTCTTAAAATAATTCTCCGTTTTCCCAAAAACCGCCTTTGAAGTTTACTACTCAAAGTTAGAAAACAGAGAAATGCTTCATATTTGCTACGAAATTATTAGCTAGTTTCGTAGTGTTTTCTGCCTATTTTACACTGAATTCGCTAAGAAAGTAGGAATTATTTGCTAAAATGACATTTTCGGAGTTGTAATCTTGGTAAATGGAATATATCAGCAAATGATGACTAATGGGACATGATGTGACCTATATGGAGGTGGTTTTGAGATTAAATGAGGGTGGTCTTGTTAGGATAGGTTAAATATGAAAAAATGAAATTTCCTATGCCAACTTCAAAAAGGTTTAAGGAGACCTTACCCTTTTGAGGAGTGAACTGTATGACCATGTCAAGTAATGACTCACAAAATTATGATTGATAACACATATCATCACAGTACTACCATGTGGCACTCATGTGCATCCCACAAAGCTCTACCATGTCATCACAAAGCGGGTCCACCTCACCAAGGTTCTCTACATGGCATCCATGTGGCCACTTCCAGGACCTCATTGCGCTTGCCACGTAAAAAATATAACATGCCTTACCCTTCATGTTTTACAAAGTTCTTACATTATGTCCAACTTCCTCCACATCCAGTGTTACAATGCATGTCAATGGTCAACACACTCAGGACCTCCAGATCTTTGAATTCACTTATTTCTCTTTAGGAGATCTAACTTAATGGGTATCTGGGAGTCCACAAAGGTGTTTACTACTTGCCACCCCCATATATTGAATACCTTGATTTATGTTTTCACATAATGTTATCTAGTCCTGGCCTCATCAAGACCTGCTCACATACTCATAAGCTCAGTCGCCTCCGGATTCTCAGATCTGAATCCGACTATGCCTTGTCGGGAAGTTTTGTCCTGAATGAATATTCATCCCATCACCTGGTATGCAGTGGAAAACATGATACTTTAAATAGGTGTGCACCTTCTCCGCACCTGCATTCCTGAATTCTTGGATATCCAACCACACTCCTGGATACAATCAACGCTTGGAAGGGGTATCCAATTGTCGACTGCTACAATTTTTTTCTTGAGGAAACTATAACATCTCACATTTACTTTATCAAACTAGAGATCGTCATACAATTTCAAGGTTGTGTGCAAAAAATATGCAGGAGAGAGATGATTTGTAATGTTATTTGTTGAATAGTTGTGTAGTAAATGAACACATACAGATTCAATCACATTAGATAAATCAAAGATATAATCTTAAAATGACTAGTACAGGAATCTAAATAAATCACAAGCTTCACACAGAAAAAAGAACAACAAAATCACTACACAAGAATCCAAGCCCTATCTTATCAAACTAATCTTTTGTAATTAACAACTCCAACTATAACCATCATCAAACCCCTCTATGAGTAACAAGAGTGAATAAGTGATACAGAACACGAAACAAATCATAAATGAGAAACAATGATAAGAGTAAAAAGAAATAAACCTAGTTATCAGCTTTGAATCACACCTTACAAGAATCCACAATCTCTTCCAAATGAAAAGCACATATACCAACTACTATAAATGAAAATTGTTACGTAATAAATGCACAAACATAATTCTAATATAATTCAATTAATCTAACTATTAACAAAGCTACAACACTTGATCAGTGAAGGACAACACTTCCTTCACCAATCAGGGCTGAGAAAAGTATTCACACAACTAGAACTTAAAAAAGGAAATGATTGCATAATATATTACATCGTAATAGTACAACAATCTCTGATACAGTCTCCTGCAATATATGTTTTGATAAAAGTAACAACATACCAAAAATTCATGCGCTCTTCAAGAACATGCATCCAATAAAACATACCTTTCTAGACCAACACATAAGCAACCCAAAACTAGGCAGAGACTACTTAACAATCTAAATTATGACTTGAATAACATGGTTTTATAAACACAACCATTTCTGAATCAAAACGTGATAATGAACAAGAAAATGTCACAAAAAGGGATAACATAGAGTAGTTAAGTTAGTCTTAGACTTGGGAAAAGGGATAACAAAAGGAATAATTTAAGGGCTCAACATCTCCTCCCAACTTACTTTTTTGCACATCCTGATGCAACCAATCTTCAGTTGATGTCCTTGTTTTCCCATGCCTATGTCTCATGAAGTTTGCTAAGTTGATCAGCTTCCTCTGTCTCTTCTCTAGATCAGTAGATCTTGTCATTTTGATTCCAATGATGTTTGAAACGCCTCAATCTAACAACTTATGTGAAATTTATCACGTTCTAAAGTTTTTTGCAAACAGCTAAAAAGTTAACATTTGCAGGGTTGACTAGGCTACTAACTAGGAAAGCATACAGTGAGATGGTGTTGATGTCAGCAGGATGAATGGGCAATATATATGTCAGATGGGCCAATCCTGTGCTGACATGTGGCAGGTCATATAGGTATGGGTGGAAAAATTTCATTGGTTTTTTGGTTTTGGATTGACCAATTGGGAGGCGTCGCATGGCCCAATGAGGGTGCTACATGGGCCTCGAGACTCGTGAAAATTTTTGTTAATAGATAGACTGGCCTCAACGGGGTTTGACATCGAGAACTCTTACGCGTGAACCAGACACATTACCGTTATACCACATGTTGAACCTTGTTAAATCATATGGGTTGTTGTTATTTATTTAATAACCAAAATTATGGTTTTGGGGGGGAGGGTTGGTGGGCTAGCCGAACTGAACTTGGCCTCGAGACATATGGTACTGGATATAACCATGGCAGACCGAAGTGGGACGAAGCGAGCACGTGTCCCAGCCCCGAGTTGTATGATAACACATACATTTGTGTTCAAAGGCAGTAGGGGCGGGAAGTAAGCCCCGACCTTGATCCCATTAACCACAATATAACCATTGTCCATCCAAGCAAAAGGGTCAGCACGTGGCCCCCAACTTGCGGCCATATGGCTTTGCATAAAACTAGGTGCGGCGAAGCCGGTGAGCACATGGCCTCTAGCCCACGCCCTTGGTGATATTACACGCCATACGATAGTTAAAAGGGGCAGACGTTGGGGCCATGACTCCTAACTAATTTTCGACAAAATGCACAAATTTCAACGGAATCTCCACCTTTCCTGCGCCAGATTGTTTCCTGCCGGATATGCTAATGGAGGAAAACGTTGCTAATTTTTCCAGTTTTGTGAACTCGAAGGACAGATAACAAAGAAATGGAGAAGGAGGCCTAACTTGGCCATTTTTCAGCCTTTTTGAGCCTAAGAAGAGCCTACAGAGGGGATTTTAGGTGTTCTAGACACTATGGAAATATTATTTTTGTGATTTGAGCATTTTATGCTGATGTAATTAAAATTTGGAGCATATAATATAAAGTGGAAACATTAGAAGCATGACTTGGAGATGTAGCCCAAGAGGGGTGAACTCCGTCATCAAATTGTTGTTTTGTGATGTTGCATGTTGTCTATTTTTCTCTAGTTATATTTTCAAAGTTAACTAAAATTACTAAGTTTATGTGCTTTTGAAATTTCAATCTATTGCCCACAAGACATAAAATAACTTGAAAACTTTTTCAAGAAACCTTCGATTTTTAATTTCATATCAGTTTGGTATTATAGCATGGTTATTTTCAAGGTTTGATTGTTTTTGCAAGTGTTTTTGAATGATTACAAGGTATAAGGCTAAAAGAGGAGAAGGAGTGTTTGAAGAATCAAACCCTCGAATTGGTTCAAGGAGGTTACAAACTCCAAGAACTCCACCAGTCATGGGACATGAAGAAGGACAAGAGATGATGTATGAGGATGAGAGATATTTTAGAAAGGCTTTCTATGATATGTCAAAGATGGTAAAAGTTTTTACAATGTGAGGACAACAAGGTTGAAAGGAGAGAGTTTAAATCAACAAAAATGTAATGGTGGTGATGGGAGAAAGCCTCTATTCCCTCCACCTCCTCATCCTTCACCTCCATCTTCGCATTTATCCTCATCTCCTTCTTCACCTCCTTCAACACCTAGACATACTCCTAGATCTCCAAAAGAAAATGGTAAGTCTCCTTTGCTTAATCTTGATGTCAATTTTGAATTTCCTATGTACAACGGGGAAGTAAATGATGAAAATTTGGATAAATGGGTTCATCAAATTGAAGCCTATTGCAGTATTCAAAATATTGATGAGGATGTTACAAAGATCCAACTTTCTTCTTGGAAAGGGAAAACGTCATTTGGTGGGAGGCAAAAAATCAAGAATATTTGAAGAAAATTGGTAGAATGATCTCTTCTTGGAATGATTTTATAGTTGTATCAAGAAGGAAATTTTATCCATTAGCTTATACACAAAAAGAAATTGTGGATTGGCAAAATTTTAGACAAGCTAAAGGTCAGATTGTTCAAAGTTACACACAAGAATTTAGAAGAAGAGATCTAATCTTGGGTGTTGATTTGTATTCACAAGACACTCTCATTAAAAACATAGGTGGATTACATAGTTATTTGAGACATAATTTCCTTATGTTTAATCCTACCAATCTAGATGAATTATGTGTTCAGACAACTCATTTAGAATCAAGAGGCAAGAATGTTCCTCAAGTGACCAGCTAGAAACCATTCAAATCTGGAGACAAAGGAAAGGGGAAGTTTAAAGGAAAAGGAAAAAAAATGCTACAATCAAGAAAAAGGGAGCGAAACTTACCTGTAAAAATTGTTCAAAAGAAGGCCATGATGAATACCATTGTTGGAAATTACATCCAAAAATGAGACCAAAGAAGTTGAATAACAAGGGGAAACAAAATATTGTTGTTACAATTTGTTGTGTTATTCAATGACCCCCCATTATTTATGAATAAATAACTTAGGAAATAATGGGGACCCTTTTTAATTTTTAAAGTTAGAGCAATAAAACATTTTTCTAGCTTATAGGACAAGAATATGATATTTGAAGGATTAGGTCATATCCCATTGGCCGAAGGACTTAAGCGGGAAATCCATATAAATCCCCTCATCGCATATCACATATGCAACAAGCAACATATCAAATGCTCCACTCAAAAATTTCGATGTGATATAGCCAAATGTATAAAAGGTGCAAAGGCTTTCAAAGTTAAATAAAATAAATAACAAAGGAAAAGGCTCCCCGACAAGCATTATTTCATTAGAATCACTGGTGGGACCCGCTCACTGCCACGTCATCCATCGCAAATCACAATTACATTTAGTACCATCTACCATGCCCCCTTCCAAAACTCGTGATGCAATATATCGCATCGGAATTCGCTAACCTTCATCGCATTTCCGTTATACCTCAATACACTCACACAAACGTTGATTTTGCGATTGCAATATGGATATCGCATCGCAAAACTCCCATCGCCTTACCCCTCCAACATTTCAATAGCTTTATACACCAATAAATAATTTAAAGGATTATTTAAAGGGTAAAACCTTGATCGCACATCAGCGAAATAAACGCATCACATGTTTTAAAGTCACGCTCCCAAACCAAGTTGTGATGCAATATTTTAATTAAAATCCAAGTTTCTAAGTCAGGCACGTGAACACATGTTTCTCATAATTACTCATCCATAACAGTATGATGGTCTCGAGCATTCAAAGTGATTTGATGGCCTGTTATTTAATGTTTCAGGTGTTTTCGTGTGTAAACTATATTCGCCATCATTTCAAGTTTTATTGATAAATCACTCCCACATTGTTAGTATTGTTCTTCATTCCCTATTTTTCTTACTACAGGCTAGTCCCAAAAAGAAACATTCTTTCAAGATGTCAAATGATGCAAAGAATAAAAAGAAACCCATGGATCCTCCAAGCCCAACGCCCTCCGCTTCAGAAGTAATAGAGATGCGGCCATTGTTCTCCGACACAACACGCGCTCCTGAAAGTGGTTCTTCCTCATGGGAATCCATGTACATGATATTTGAAGACGAGAAAACCAGGATAATTAAGAGATTGGCCATGAATAATGCTGTAACATCTTCCGAAACCTCTATCAGTGAAGGCACCAACTCCTTTCTCCACGGAATTTTTTCTCGCTAAAAGATTCTTCCATATAATGATATGGTCAAATGGGTAACTGAAAATATAAACATCGATGATAGGACATTTTAGACCTCAAGAGATATAGTGACAAATTCTTTTAAGGCAGAGGATTTGAAGAAAAGGTATCATATACCCGACCCACAGAAGGTATATGAAAATAATTTCCTTGAGAAGTTTGCAAAGGAGAATAAGCTGCAATCAGACCTAATAAGACAATGGAGGCACAACAATCACAAGCACAAACATGACGATAATCGTATGTATTTGGTATCTTCTCTCACTGGTCCCTATTTTTACATTGCCGCTATGATGTGTAGGATTTTTTGTTCTCCTAATACAAATAAATTCTCAATTGAATGGGTCCCTCTCATGGAGGTTGTATCATACTCATATATTACGGATTCGGGAACCATTCTTCCCAATAATATTGCCTCACAAGCCCTAGCCTGTAGAAAGAATCATATATTAACCTCAAGGACAGTTCCCCCATAATTTATGAGTGCTTATATCATGGACGCAGTGTGTTTTACTTCAAATTTCCCAAACATGGGATGGAAATGGACCATTCAAGACCCTAATCCTATCCATGTTTACCATAGTATCCTTTGGGAATCCAAGTATGAGTCTCATTTATACAGAATTTTCCATGGAGTCATTTTACCACTTCACCAACATTTTTGGTAATAAAGCCATAATGTCAAATATTTGATGAAATGGTGGCAATAAATGTCAAAGGAAAACAATGAAAACATCAGGAAGTTAGCAAAGCTTAACTGGGAGAAGTACTGGCAATATTGGGTGAAGCCACAAAGTCAATGGTTGATGCTACGCTTCTTAACTGACACCTCATCCCATATGCCACCTCCACTATCAGATGTTGTTTACATAAGACAGTTGTGCATTAGGCCAGCTCAACCCCCTGAAGTACAACCAATGTTAGATATTTATCAGCTTAAGGAACAAATGGGAAAGGACACAACATTGCACTCTTGAGATAGTCATGAAACAAACTCTATTTCTGACTTATTTTCACTTATTTTAAGGAGATTTGTTTAAACCTCCTCAATAATTTTTGTATTTGTTATTTTTATACTTCTAATATTTACTTTATAAACCCTTTCATGTCTATAAAGAAAGGGTCCTGAAATTTTGTAAAGAGGCTTTGGGAAGTTGGACTTTTGTACTCTTGAAATCATATGAATAGAAAGATTGGACCAAAGATTATTTCTTACATGAGTAGTGTTAAGATATACATGGTACTTATATCTTTATATTTTTGTTATGTTTTATGTAATCGATAGGCATACTTCTTTTATATTGTTTTATTATATGTATCTTTTTAATACAATTGAGCATTAATTCACTATTGAACATACAAAGATTGTTATATTTCAATATATTTACAAGACATGAAGCTATTTAATGCGATATGATCTTAATCAATTAATTTGATTAACTATTTCTCAAATTAATTAACTTTAAACATTTTTCACTTCTCTAAGAATTTGATAATCTTCATTCTCGTATACTTAAGATAATATTTCAAGATCACATATAAAGAAACATAATTAATCTCGGGAAATAGACAGGTATATATACTATGTTAGCTCGCTATCGCTCCCATTATCAAGTTACATACAGTTATAAATACCCACATCCATTCAATTGTACTATATTTGGAAACTGGTCCCATCATCCCCAGTCGGATCCGCTATTCCAAACGGAAAAGGAATGGTTTTTAAGTTCCTGATTGGGTGGTTATCCCCCAATGTTATTGCAGCGATTTTCGGGGCATCAACATTTTTGGAGCTAGAAGGAGGGCCAAATAGATTATGAATGGAATAAGGTCCAATCATAAATCTAAAGGCCATCAAAGGAGTCAATCTCCCTCCAAATATCCTACAACTTCAACGTCACATTCAAAATATCCTCCCTTAGGGTATGAAGTTTTTCAAACATCTTCCAAGTCTCCTAGTACATTTCCTGAGGTGATTCCACCAGATTAAATTCTAGAATCATCTAAATTTCAGACCTCGATTAAAAAGTTAGAATATATTTCTATTTCAGGAGAAAATCTTGTACAATCTGAAACTTCTGAACGAATTGTAACCTTAATTTTTCAAGGTACTAATGTATTGACTCGTTCTCAGAGTGAAAAACTTGGAATAAATCCATTCAAGTTTCCACTTCATTCTCACTGAAGGAAGACTCCTACATCAGAAACTCAAACATATGCTAGTGATATTATATCATCTTCTCCTCCAAAAACCCCATCTTTCATTCCTCCTTTATTTCCTTCTTCCCAACCAATCTCTTCTTCTATTCATATCTCTTCAGCCCAATCAAGTAGTGTTGCCTCAATCAGTACTATTGCAATAGTTATTTCTTCTACCACTACATCAACATTTGGAACTACTACAACATATTCCAATCCTTCAGGTCATACAATGGAAAATATACCATGGACTAATCCAAGAGTTGTTCAATTGGCACAACATCTTCATGATTTACCAAAGCACCCAGAAAAGTGGTTGCCCAAGTACAATCCTGACAATGGATTCCCTGCTGAGGAACACCTCCATAATTTCATGCTTTCTAGGAACCTCAATTCAGTATCTGAAGTATATTGTGTATTTATATTATTCCCTTATACTTTCCAAGGATCAACAGGATCATGGTAATTTTTGCTACCATCAGGCACTATAACTATTTGGGACATATTTGAAGAGTATTTTTTAACCAAATTTGGTGATGATCACACTACTGCTACTCTTATAAATGATCTTTCTAATCTCAAAGCTAATTCAGGAGCAAATATCAAAGACTTTAATAGCAGGTTTAATAAATTATTAAATAAAATCCCAACTACATCAAAGCCTAGTGTTGATGTACAAATTGAATGGTACATATCCTTTATTCCTTCTAATATTGCAATTTGTGGATAGAGCCAACAAAGCAACTTTAGTTGAAAACATGAAGGAAGCACTGTCAATTGAAAAGAGAATACTTTCATTAGTAAAAGAAGGTTTCCCAAGAAGAAAGGAAAAATAAGGTAACATTTAAGGATGAACCAAAAAGAAAAACTCCTAAAGATCCTTTCGATTTTGAAGGATTACAAAAGATTCTTAAATCTATGTCAAATGAGATGGTAGAAATAAAAAATCAAGTAGCTGAGTCTTCTTCTAAGAAACCTTTTATATATTTCAAGAAAGCTCAAACATCTAGTCCTCAACCACCTAATATTATATCCAATGTTGAATCTAATCAGGACGAGGACGAGGATGAAACAATACTATCTACTGCATAATCTCAAGATGAGGAACTTGTCGAAGTACATGGATTATGGGATTTCATACTCCCTAATTCCGATAATGAATATGAGCATGGAGCCTTACATGTTAGCACCAGAAGTAAAGGTTCTATTGATTCATCACAATCAACTCAGAAATAGAAACCCTTATCCCTTGTTGCTAAAGATAAAGTAACCAGTAAAAAATATCCTTCCACATCTTCTCAATTAGCTCCATCTTCTTCACATTTTCCCTCTACATAAAAGGCCTAGGTATTCTCTCATGCTATTGAATACAATATATTTGAATATATGAATAAAATCAAAGAAAACATCTCCCTACACGAGGTAGCCAAATTGAAACAACAACAAAATTTTCTACTAAAATAATTGAATGCAGTCCCTCCTTCACCTCTACCTATTCCTGTTACATCCAAACCCTCTAAAGGATTAGGTAAACATCCTATTGACACATCATAAAATATTGATTCCTCGGATACCATTTTAATTGGGGATAGATCAAATTCACATACTCCTCCTTTCCTTCTGACTTTTGAAGTTTTCAATAAAAATGTGCACAATTTCCTGATAGAATCTGGGGCTTCTTCAAATATAATGACATATTTTTTTTGTCTGAAGTTAAACATCTCACCCCAAAAATATGTTGTTCACATTGTTCAAATTTATAGAACCAAATTCAAGGTTTTAGGAGAAATGAATTTTGTCCTTATTAGACATGCTTCTAATCAAAATTCCATCAAGTAATTGACATACTAGTTGTTGATATCCCTGACTTTTATGGTTTGACTCTTTGTTACACAGTAATTTGTCACCGTCCCTGCCATTCCCCGTCCCGCACAATGGAGGACCCATTTCGTGACCTGTGAACATTGTCATGCCTTGAAAACATCATCAATGCATTCCTCTAAGCATGAGCTTTATTTGCCCTTGAGACATCTCCTTGCAAAAATCATGAAAAACATCCCTTTTGGCATTGGCGCGGGCAGGAAGTTCAGCACTCGCGCCAATGGGGAAAATCCTGCAAAGAGGTCGCGCCAACTGGCGCTCTGTCATAGAGCAGTAGTCGCGCCACCCAATTTAGGGACTGTTTTTTAAATAAAGATGGCGGAAGTTGAGTTCCAACCAACTCATAAACCATTGCCTATCTTGAGTTGGGAGGTTTGGCTGCGGGAGTTCTATGGAAGGGAAGTGGTTTTGCCACCTCCCATGGAACCTTCCTTGTTGATAGGGCTAATCCCATAATAATAGGGATCCCAACTCCCTCCTTCCCCATCTATAAAAGCCTGCTCAAATCCATGGCAAGCTAGTCTTGAAGTGCTGAAGCTTTGCATCTCCCTATTCCCAAGTGCCTTTGTGCTGTAAAGAATCCCTTCTTTCCCTTAAGGCCCATTCAAGCGAGGAGACCATTGTTACGAGACTCTGGAGAGGTTTTCCTTTCCTTGGCGAGCTTTGCGAGACGTGGACGACCGGAGACCCGTTCGAAGGAAGCTGCGACGTCAGAACTTGGTTGTAACTTCTATTCGTTTATTACTTAATAGATGACTATGATTATGGTTCCACTCCGTTTCCCATCATGTTAATGCGAGTAATATCTTTTCTGACCGATGTTTAGTTACGTATGCTGGTTCCTATGCTTGTATCTGTTCGTTTCTTCTATGTGCAGGTGTTCATCCGCGGAGATCGTGGAAGGATTGTGATCTGCCAGGGCTGAAGGACGGGGACACTTCTTCTTCGTATTATAGCGTTGGAATCCAGGTAGACTTCTATTCCTAGTCTTTCCATTCGTAACTAGGAGCTTGCGTCATAGCATTGTTTGTTTGTTGCTAGACCCCTGCTGGGCTAGTAGGGATCGCCTCTATCCGCAGAGGGGATTTACCTCCTCAACAAATTGGCGACTCCACTGGGGAAAATGGCCCTAAAAATTTTAAAAATGGCCATACAAGACTGAATCTTAAGGGAAAATCATTAAAAAATGAATGAAAATGTAGAGCAAGGGAGCGCCTTTTACCTGTGACAGACGAGAAGCTGAATGGTTGCCTGGATTGGTCGCAATCGTCGACGGAAGTTTCTGCTCCAAATGGACCACTGTTGCTTTCTACCAAGGTAAATAGTAAAAGTAATTTTATTTTTACCAATTTGGCATATTTATAACTTTTTCGACGTTAAATGAGTTTTAAAAGTTATTTTTATCAAATATTTGCATATGTTATGTCGAAAATGGATTTTACGCTTGCTTGGTATGTGCAGCAGCAGGTTTTTGCGACTTAAAAGATGGAGACGAGTTGTATTTTATACTTTTTCGGACTCGGTAAATACACGAAAAAGTCACTTTGGAGTCATCTTTCAGCTCTTTTCTGACTCTCTAAATATGAAAAGATTGCCGAGGCCCTTGTCGTTTCGATCTCGTTAAAATGGACACGAATCGAAATTCACCCAGTATAAGTTTAACCCTTTTTCGGGCTGGGCTGGATCGATTACGAAAAAGGAATACCCTACCCTATCGCGACTAGGAGGTTTTCCCGGATATTGTTTTCTACCTTTTCGGATCTGGGGAACTATTTACGAAAAGGGACCTGTGGAGTTTTCTTTTCCGCCGTCTTTTCAAACTCTCTAAACATGAAAAGACGCCGAGTTCTTCCTTTGTCAGACTCGTTAAACCCTGATGACATTGGATTCCGTCGAAATGACGTTCTCCGAGTTCCTCCTTCCTAGGACTCGTTAAATGCACTAGGATGGATTTGCCCGAAGGGCGGACTTATATCGCAAGCATATGCTATCCCCTTCAAGCTTGTTATAAAAAATAATTGGGGTACTCGCCAGAAATGGTGGGGGAAAAATGGAACCATCGTCGTTGTCGTCGGCAGTATGTCGCTCTTGAACATGGCACTTGTCTGCATTCGTGTCGGGTTGGGGAAATCTCATCTCGTCGCTTCACTTTGCCTCCATGGGTTTGGGTAATCTCTTTTGACCTCTCATCCGTTCACTGCTTCGTCGCCATGACCTCTGATCCGTTGATGTCAAATACTGCCAAGTCCATTGTCGTGCCGTTCATGTGTTCAAGAGAAGTTGGCCTCTGCAAATATCAACCTTCCTCTGTTTCTCATACGATCTTGATTCACAACAAAACATCATGTTCCTCTGTCTCGTGTCGATGATGTGGGAAAAATTATGGCCCACCTTCGATCAAGGTCACTTCCTGTCGACTTCAACTCATTATCCAGGAAGTTGGTCTAGAGACTCCTTATGGTACCTTGGAGCCTGCATGCCTCAATGGCAGGTTCGTCGCATTCGACGAGAGGTTTACATCATTGACATCCGATCGAGTGATTCTGCGGGTGTTCGACATCAACTCATTTATTCGCACGCCGTAGATTGTACCTGTAGTACCTTGAGGACCATTGTCATTATTGGTGGTTTCTCTCGCGTCTGTTAACAGCTTTCATCATTGGCTGGTAATCAGACGATGTTCTTTCATGTTCGACATCAGCTCACATATTCACATGCTCGAACTTGTACTTGTTTGGGTCGAGATGGAGCGCAAGACCCTGGATTGTGTCTGTTGTAATCCAGGCCGCGATTGTGGATTATTATCATTATGTACATGACTCACTGATTGGATGGCTGCGACCATACCTGAGTCTATTTGTTTGATCTTAGTTGGATGGCTGCGCCCATGCCCTGGATCCGGATTATAGCATACTCTGTTTCGGATGGCTGCGTCCATACCACTTATACATCATGTACTTGAGATATCGGTTGTATCTTTCTGCGCAGGTTTTCCGACGGCGGGCCTTCAGTTGAACATGTTCTCGTAAAGCATTTCACCCCTCTCTCTCTCGGGCCTCATACTTTAGGGGGCATCTGTTACACATTAATTTGTCACCGTCCCTACCATTCCCCGTCCCGCACAATGGAGGACCCATTTCGTGACCTGTGAACATTGTCATGCCTTGAAAACATCATCAATGCATTCTTCTAAGCATGAGCTTTATTTGCCCTTGAGACATCTCCTTGCAAAAATCATGAAAAACATCCCTTTCGGCATTGGCGCGGGCAGGCAGTTCAGTACTCGCGCCAATGGGGAAAATCCTGCAAAGAGGTCGCGCCACCTGGCGCTCTGTCATAGAGCAGCAGTCGCGCCACCCATTTTAGGGACTGTTTTTTAAATATGGATGGCGGAAGTTGAGTTCAAACAAACTCACAACCATTGCCTATCTTGAGTTGGGAGGTTTGGCTGCGGGAGTTCTATGGAAGGGAAGTGGTTTTTCCACCTTCCATGGAACCTTCCTTGTTGATAGGGCCAATCCCATAATAATAGGGATCCCAACTCCCTCCTTCCCCATCTATAAAAGCCTGCTCAAACCCATGGCAAGCTAGTCTTGAAGTGCCTAAGCTTTGTATCTCCATATTCCCAAGAGCCTTTGTGCTGTAAAGAATCCTCTCTTTCCCTTAAGGCCGACTCAAGTAAGGAGACCATTGTCACGAGACTCCGGAGAGGTTTTCCCTTTCCTTGGCGAGCTTTGCGAGACGTGGACGACCGGAGACCCGTTCGAAGGAGGCTGCGACGTCAGAACTTGGTTGTAATCTTTCTTCGTTTATTACTTAATAAATGATTATGATTATGGTTCCACTCCGTTTTCCATCATGTCAATGCGAGTAACATCTTTTCTGACCGATGTTTAGTTACGTATGCTGGTTTCTATGCTTGTATCTGTTCGTTTCTTCCATGTGCAGGTGTTCATCCGCGGAGATCGTGGAAGGATTGTGATCTGCCGGGGCTGAAGAACGGGGACGCTTCTTCTTCAGATTATAGCGTTGGAATCCAGGTAGGCTTCAATTCCTAGTCTTTCCATTCGTAACTAGGAGCTTGCGTCATAGCATTGTTTGTTTGTTGCTAGACCCCTGCTGGGCTAGTAGGGATCGCCTCTGTCCGCAGAGGGGATTTACCTCCTCAACACTCTTAGTATAGATTGGTATGAAAATATTCATGGTTATTTTTCCACATACTGGTCTCATATGTGGCTTCCTTACAATGGTAAGCCAAATCAAATTTGAGTTGACTGTGAAAAACACATGAAATATTCAGTAACTGATTTTGAAGATGAAATGAACCAATGTCCTTTACCAATAACATCCTCAAGAACTAATCTGTTGAATAATTCTTGGGTAATTTTAATGCACAAAAATATCCATTTCTAATCAATTCAGTTATTTCTCAAATCGAAAACTTTTCACAATTAGATTCTTCTAAATGTGTAAATATTGTAGAAAAACCTTTAGTTAAATATTTATTTTGGACTCTATATTTTGATGGTTCTAGGTCTAATGATGGTGCAGGAGAAGGTTGTATATTAATAAGTCCAGAAAGAGAAAAAAGATGCTAGCTTGTAGATTAGAGTTTGAATGCACGAATAATACTTCTGAATATGAGGCACTGGTCCAAGGATTGTATAAAGCAATAGATTTAAATGTAAAATATCTTCAAGTATTTGGAGATTTTGAAATTATTGTAAAGCAGGTAAGAAACACCATTCATTGTGTTTCTGCCCATTTAAAGCATTATCATTCTCTGGTTCAAACCCTCACTTCTCATTTCTTAGCATTTAACATCTCTCCTATGCCAAGACTTCAAAACGTCAGTGTTAGCCTTCTGGCCAATGTAGAATCTGGACTTATACAATCTGAAGATTATGGTCCAGATAGATTTTCCATTGAATTAATTTTTCGACCTTCCATCCTAGACAATGTCACCAATTAGTGTATGTTCAACCATGATGAATACATTTTGACCTTTTTAACATCTAAAGGGTCATATGATGATCAAATAGTTGATGAGGATGAACATGAGACACAGTTAAAACATAAAATTGTAGAAAATGCTTTACTTAAATCTGTGGTTAAACTTGAATATCTCTATGATTTGAAAGACATATTTAAGAAGGTTACTAACTCCAAACTTCAAATTTCAACTTTGAGGTTTGAACTAGTAAACCTTGGAACTAATCTTAAACCCCAAAACACCAACCTACGTCTAGGTCTCTCACCAAATGAGAGATTATCCTTCATTCATTTATTAAGAAGATACAAGAGTATTTTCGCTTGGAGTTATGAAGATCATAAAACATATGAAACCTCCATTATCCAACACACTATCCCAATGATATCTGATGACAAACCTATACAACATAAATTAATGAAAATTCACCCCAATCTTGAAATTCAAATCAAATCTGAGCTGAATAAACTCCTTAAAGTAAAAATCAATTTTCCTGTTAGACACTCCAAATGGGTATCAAAATTAGTGTCTGTCAGGAAGAAAAACAGTGGCATACACATTTGTATAAAATTTAGAAATCTCAATAAAGCTTGTCAAAAGGATAATTTCCCACTACCACCCATGGAACAAATTTTACAATTAGTTGTTGGTTCCAAGCACATGTCTTTTGTTGATATTTTTTCAGGATCCAATTAAATCCTAGTTCATCTAGATGATAGATTTAAGACTATATTCAGAACCAAATGGGGGACTTGTGCTTATCAGAAAATGCCTTTTGGTCTAATAAATGCAAGGGAAACCTTCCAAATAGCCATGGACATATCTTTTAGAGGTCTGATGAATAAGACAACCATTTTTTACTTGGATGATATAACAATCTACTCCAAGAAAAGAAGCAACCATAATAATGACTTAAAACAGGTCTTTGAACACTATAAAAAGTATGGAATTTCGTTGAATCCAAAAAAATCTTATTTCTCTCTTAGTGAAGGTATTTGTATTGATCCTGAAAGGATTAAGGCAATATCTAAAATTTATTTACCCCATAACAAGAAATCCATGTAGTCCTTTCTAGGACAGATTAATTTTTTCAAGAGATTTGTCCCTGAATTTTCCCAAATCGTTCTTCCATTACAAGCCATGATCAAGGAAATTTTAGTGTTTAAGTGGGGTCACAATGGAATATATGCTTTTGATTCAATCAAACAATCCATTATAAATGATCCCTCTTTAACTACTCCAAATTTCTTTGATAATTTTATTTTATACTTTCGCTTCTGAAACATCATATGTTATTGTTTTAACACAACTTAACGATCATCAAATTGAGACACCCATCTCGTTCTTTAGTTCAAATTTTCAAGGTGTTGACTAAATTAATCTGAGGTGGATAAACAAGATTTTTCCATTTTTAAATCCATAAATCACTTCAGGACTTTTCTTCTAAAAACACACACTGAAGTAATAGTCCCATTCCTAGCAATTAGACAGTTACTTGTGCAAAAATAATTAAGAGAAAAGAGAGAAAATTGGGTTACAACTTTGCAGGAATATGATATTGATATTAAACCAGCTAAAACTATCAGAGGAAAAGGTTTTTGTAGATTTCTTATTGGAGCTTCCAATGTACCAGCTAATGAAGATTCAGGTAATAATGTACACATATCTGAGGTAAGCCTAATTGACACTAGGTCCCAATATGTTGATCTTATATTTTACTTAAAGGATGGATATGCTCCCCCTGAACTCAATTTTCAAAGCAAAAAGGCTTTGAGGATAAAAGCAAGTCGATATGAGATCATTAATGATGTGTTGTTCATAAAAAAAATATGACTCTATATTATTAATATTTCTTGAAAAGACTAAAGCACAAAATGTTTTGCAAGAACTCCACGGTGGACTAATTGGTGGAAACTTCGGAGGAGATACCACTACACACAAAATCCTGCATGCGGGGTATTATTGGCTAGCTCTATTCAATGATACCCATGAATATGTAAGGAAATGCAAGACTTGTCAGACTGCAATAGGAAGACAAAAAATACCAGCCTTATCTCTTCAATTGGTCAACATTCAAAAACCCTTTGAACAATGGGGACTGGCCATTATAGGTTAGATTGTTCCTCACTCTTATAGGCAACATAATTATATCCCTACTGCTACAGACTACTTCACCAAGTGGGTGGAAGCAATTCCACTAAAAATATCCAATTTCAATGCCATTATCGAATTTATTGATCAGTTCATTATTACCAAGTTTGGATTACCAACTGCACTTATGTTCGAGAATGCATCTTATTTTTCAGGAAATAACATAACTGAATTTTCTCTTAAGAAGGGATTTAAACTTAAATACTCTGCTAACTACTATCCCCAAGGGAATGGTTTCACAAAATCAACCAATAAGAACCTCCATAAGAATTATTAAAATAATTGTTGATCAGAGCCAAAACAATTGGCACAAATCTATAACCTTTGCACTATGGGCTGATCGAATAACCTAGAATGCCTCCATAGGAACTTCTACCTTCAATTTGGTATATGGGAAAGAGGCTATTATCCCATCAAATCTATCCCTTCCTTCACTAGCTCTATTTCAATTCATTGAAGAAACACCTTCTTCTTCTTTGCAACTAAGAATGTATGAAATACTTAAATTATAAGAAGAAAGGGAAAAAGCCAATCTTACACATGCTCACCATCAATATATAGTTAAATCTTCTTTTGATGCAAGTTCAATTTCCCAAAAATATTTTCAAGTTGGAGATCCTGTCCTTAAATGGGACAGGGCACATGAGGAAAAAGCAATGCATACTAAATTTCAGAATATGTGGCTTGGACCATTTCAAATTGCTGAACAAATAGGCCCATCAACTTTCATACTACAAGATCTACAAGGAAAGAGAGAGTCTCTTCCTATTAATGGGCTTATTCTGAAAAAATTATTTTCTTAGAAGAAAATTTCTTCTATTGTAAAATATATTTGTATTCACATATTTAGTTCTCTAGAAAATAATGTTAAATAACATACTTCTGGCTTTTTGAAAACATATGTAATCATTTTATGATTTTTCACTTTGAAAGTAGGAATTTTTAAAGAAGTGATTACAAAATTGAAAAATTGGATAATTATCATGAAATCTTGAAATCTTTTTCCATTGAAGTTGTAATTTCTTTAACCCCAAAGCTTCATAAAGTCTTTTGATCTTATTATCAGTCAAGAAAGGTTTTTTTTAACAAAGTAAATACTATTTTGTAACTCAACTTCTTTAACTCTAAATTTTCATCCAAAAATTCTTAAGGACTCAATGATTCACCCCATCCTTTAATTATACTCTTTTTAGAGTGTAATTCAAAAATATATTTAACTTAAAAGATAAGAGGTCTCATCATGAGCCTGCTTGCCATGATCATAGGGAAATAATAGGCTGAAATTACCACTACTGAATATCAAACCAGAGTAATGACTTATGATTATTTTAACCATAAGACAAGGGGTCTTATCATGAGCCAGCTTGTTCAACTCAATTACAACCAGTGAATGGCATTGTCACTTTTTTGCCACCAAACCAGGACAATGGATTTTTAAGAATTAAAAATATCTATACATAATAAAAATAAAACAATATATATATATATATATATGAATTTGTCTCTTAGGATTGCAATCCTAAATGGATGGGATACTGGACCATTGATGGTTAAAACGTAACCCTGTCGAGGCTATGAATGCTTGCTGGTAGCAGTGGCTCTACCTATGACAAAATGAGTATATCAAAAGGCTAAGTTTCAAAATCCCCCTACTTTATCTTTATAACTGATTAAATGTTCGATATAGATACTTGAATAGTTTCATCTATAAAGGTTTTTAAAAGGATTACAATAAAATGAGTTTTTTTATTCATATTAATTTTACTTATTCAAATATTTCGAAATTGGTTTTCCTTTCCTTAATCGCTTTTACTTATTGAAAGTTTTAGAAATATCATTATTATAAATCAGAGATAACTGGTTCTTCCAGTGAATCACCAATTTTTGTGCTATTCAACAACCCCCCATTATTTATGAATAAATACCTTATGAAATAATGGAGACCCTTTTTTAATTTTTGAACTTAGAACAATAAAACATTTTTATAGCTTATAGGATAGGAATATGATATTTGAAGGATTAGGTCATATCCCATTGGTCGAAGGACTTAAGCGAGAAATCCATATAAATCCCCTCATCGCATATCGCATATGCAACAAGCAGTACATAAAATGCTCCACTCAAAAGTTGTGTTGCGATATAGCCAAAGGTATAAAAGGCGCAAAGGCTTTCAAAGTTAAAGAAAAGTAATAACAAAGGAAAATGCTCCCCGACAAGCATTATTTCATAAGAACCGTTAGAGGGACCCGCTCACTGCCACATCATCCATCGCAAATCACAATTCCATTTAGTACCATCTACCATGCCCCCTTCCAAAACTCCTGATGCAATATATCGCATCGCACTTCCGCCAAGCTTCATCGCATTTCCGCTATCCCTCAATACACTCACACAATCACCAATTTTACGATTGCGATATAGATATTGCATCACAAAACTCCCATCTCTCTTAACCCTCCAATGTTTTGATAGATTTATACCCTGATAAATAATTAAAGGATTAATTAAAGGGTAAAACCTTGATTGCATATCGGTGAAATAAACACATCACATGTTTTAAAGTCATGCTCCCAAATCAAGTTGTGATGCAAGACTTTAATTAAGCACCAAGTGTCTAAGTCAGGCACGTGAGCCTGTGTTTCTCATAATTACTTAGCCATAACAATATGATGGAATCGAGCCTCCAAAGTGATTTGATGGACTGTTATTTAATGTTTCAAATGTTTTCACGCGTAAACCATATTCACCATCATTTCAAGTTTTATTGCTAAATCACTCTCTCTTTTTTAGTATTGTTCTTAATTCCCTGTTTTTCTTACTACATGCTAGTCCTAAAAAGAAACATTCTTCCAAGATGTCAAAGGCTACAAATGATACAAAGAAACTCATGGCTCCTCCAAGCCCAACACCCCCCGCTTCATAAATAATAGAGATGTTGCCATTGTTCTCTGACACAACATGCGCTCCAGAAAGTGGTTCTTCCTCATGGGAATCCATGTACATGATATTTGAAGACGAGAAACCTAGGATAATTAACAAAGTAGCCACGGTTGATACTCTAACGTCTTCTGAAACCTCTATCAGTGAAGTCGCCAACTCCTTTCTCCACAGAATTGCTGCTCACCCAAAGATTCTTCCATATACTGATATGGTCAAATCAGTAATTGACAATATGAACATCAGCAATAGGAAATTTCTGACCTCAAGAGATACAATGATAGGGTCTTTTAAGGTAGAGCATTTGAATAAAATGTATCGTATACCTGACCCATAGAAGTTATATCACAAGATTTTCCTTGAGAATTTTGCAAAGGAGAATAAATTGTAGTCAGACCCAATAAGAAAATGGAGGCACAATCCTAACAAGCACAAACATGATGATAAGGGTATGTATTCGGTATCTTCTCTCGCTGGTCCCTATTGTTACATTGTTGCTATGATGTGTAGGATTTTTGGTTCTTCTAATACAAATAAATTCTCAATTGAATAGGTTCCTCTCATGGAGTTTGTATCAAACTCATACATTATGGATTCAGGAACAATTCTTTCCAATAATATTGCCTCACAAATCCTAGCCTATAGAAAGAATCGTTTAGTCACCTCGAGTATAGTTCCCCCATTTTTTATGTGTGCTTATATCATGGACGCAGTGTGTTTTACATTAGATTTCCTAAACATGGGATGGAATTGGACCATTCAAGACCCTAATCCTATCCATGTTTACAATAGTATCCTATGGGAATCCAATTATGAGTCTCATTTCTACAAATTTTCCATGGATTCATTTTACCACTTCACCAAGTTGTTTTTGGTGATAAAGCCACAATATTTTGAAACGAAGCCTGAGATGATTTAACGTCAATAAGAAAATGGTTTGGGGAAGAACTATTTACATATGTCAGAGTTTATGGTAGTCTTGGAAAACCCCATGTACTCCTACTGTATGTACCAGACAAGTTCTTGGAAAGGGAAATTTCTTATTAAACAATTGGGAATGGGTTAACCAAATCTTTGAAAGAAGATAAAAAGATTCTTGGCCTTATTTCCCTATCCAGTTTGGTGTTTATGCTCTATAAAACTTTAAATTTTGTTGGACTAGAAATCAATCAAATTTAATGCTTAAATATATCTACTGTTCTTGGTAGACATTTTGATCCTAATAAAATAGCCCAAAACTATACAGCTCAAGTAAAGATCAGGCAATTCATTCATGAAAATTATGACTATGATGATTTGTTTGAATCTTCTGAGACCTATTTACAGGTTGAAAATATAGCAACAATGTGTCTTAACTTTGAACAACTTTCCCAGTTTAAAGAATACATGAACAAAAGGCTGGAGAGTATTCCTCTTGACATCTTAAAGGTGTCTCAACCTATTTCACAGAAAGAACAGAAACTGGAACAACCTCCCAAGAGTACTGAGGTCCTACAGGGAGCAAAGGAAGTTAAATCAACTGAAGAACATACTAGTAGTCCATTGTTCAACAATTATTTGGATAAAGTATGGAATCAATTTGACTAACAGCTTAAAGGACAACAAGAGGAGAAAATCATTGATCTTGAAGAGACAATCAGCACACCTCAAGACAAAAGTCAAAGCCCGCTCACTGTTGGGGATTCTGATAAGGCATTCAATACAAAGGAAGTTGAATTCATCCTGACCTTCCCTTCATCTGATATTTTTCTAAAGATAGAATAAATCCCTCCTCTCGACATCTTTTACAGTACCAAACATCGGGTTGTAACGAGCAGACAAAGAGAGAGAAGGAGAGTTGATCAAACATAGGCTTAGTCCTTAGTGACATACCTGAGGAAGTGGTGTGGAAAGATCCACAAACGGATCCATCTGAATATCTGACAAGGTTGACACGGTTTGCAGTTTATTAAGCATCTGCCATAATTGATAAGGCATCAGAAGTCCAACAACTAGTCAAAGAGAAGGATGAAAGAATCCTACAATTGGAACAAGAATTTTTAGCAGAGAGACAAAGTGTTAACCATCAATTATAGACACAAGGGTCACAACTTAAACAAAGCTTATATCAATTGAATTTAAAGCATCAATCTGACATCAATTTCAAATATGATAAAATTCATCAACTACAGTTCACAATGGAAAAATTGAAGGATAACCCAAAGATAAATGACTTCAAGAAGAAATCTTTCGAACTCAACACCTTGTTGGCTCAACAACAAGTATTATTTTGTCAAAATATGAAAATCATCAATGATTTGTGTGATAAAAGTGATTCATTGATGAATCAATCGACCGACCTGAGGACAAACTTCGATGACATTTATGAAAAAAATACTGAATACATCACTTGGCAGGACAATGCAGAGGCCTGAAAGGAAAATCTTCCTAGAATTGAGGATTCCAAAAAGGGAATCCTATTTACTGATTGGGACATACAACTGGAATAGGCAGAGAGAGAAATATTCAAAGCAAGGGATGTGGCCAACAACATTTTTCAAACTGTTAGCAATAATTTATTTAGTGCGAATCTAATCCAAGAATGTCCACCTGGTTATCTCCCTAATGTCAAATATTTGATGAAACAGTGGCAAGAAATTTCAAAGGCAAAGGATGAAAACATTAGGAAGTTAGCAAAGCTTGATTGGAAGAAGTATTGGCAATACTTGGCAAAGCCACACAATTAATGGTTGATGTTTTGTTGCGGTTTACACTGGAGAGTTGTGCATCAAGCCAGCTCAACCCCCTGAAGTATAGCCAATGTTAGATATTCATCAACTCAAGAAACGAATTACTCTCTTGAGCTAGTCATGAAACAAACTTTATTTATGTATTATTTTCACTTATTTTAAGGAGAGTTATTTAAACCTCCTCAGTACTTTATGTATTTTCTATTTTTATATTTTTAGTGTTTATTATATAAACCCTTTCATGTCTACAAAGAAAGGGTCCTTAAATTTTGTGAAGAAGGCTTTGAGAAGTTGCACTTTCGTACTCTAGAAATCATCTGAATAGAAAGAATGGACCAAAGGCTATTTCTTCCATGGTACTTCTATCTTTATATTGTTGTTCTATTTTATGTAATTGATAGTCATACTTATTTTATATTGTTTTGTTATATGTATATTTTTAATACAATTAAGCATTAATTCACTATTGAACATGCAAAGATTGTTATCTTTCAATATATATACAAGACATGCAACTATTTAATGTGATATGAGCTTAATCAATTAATTTGATTAACTATTTAATCAAATTAATTGATTTTAAACATTTTCACTTCTAAAAGTATTTAATAATCTCCATTATCATATACTTAAGATAATCTTTCAAGATCGCATATAAAGAAACATAATTAATCCCGGGAAATAGATAGGTATATATACTCTATTAACTCATTATCTCTCCCATTATCAAGTTACATTCAATTATAAATACCCAAATCCATTCAATTATACTATATTGGGAAATTGGTCCCATCATCCCCAATCGAAGCCGCTATTCCAAACGGAAAAGGAACGGTTTTTAAGTTCCCGACCGGGTGGTTATCCCCCAATGTTGTTGCAGTGATTTTTGAGGCATCAACACAACTCAACAAGATCTAACATCTAATCTAGGTGATGAAACCAAAATCAGAGCCATGGGAATAAAACATAAATCTTGTAATGCAAGTAATATTTATTCTAGTAAGCCTATTGGGTCTCAAAATGATAAATAAATAATTGATATTTTTCATATCGGGGTCATTACAAAACATACAAAATTTGATACCTTGTTTGATAGTGGATCCCAAGTAAATCTTATTTCTGAAGCTATTGTCAAGAAACTAAATCTATAAACTACATCTCATATTAAACCTTACCCTTTGGGTTGGGTATGTGATGATGTCAAATTGCAAGTGACAAGAAAATGTGAACTCAAATTCTCTGTCACTGCAAATTTTATTGATGAGGTAGAGCTTGATGTTCTACCACTTGACAGACGTGGAATTCTTTCAGGGATTTCATACTTCTATTACCGAAAAGCCATATTTTATCTTCATGAGAACAAATATCATATTTTTAAATATGGAGTTGAGTATGTTGTTAGAGCACATCACAAGAAGATGAGCTTATCTCTTGTAAGTGTTGGTCAAATGAAAAGGATTGTAAATGTTAGTAAGAATTTTGTGTTGTGTATAATTAAAGCTAAATATATTGTTGAATTTGAAGCTTTCATAGGATGTGATTCTAAACTCAAGCATGAATTGTTTGAAGTTGTTAACACTTATGATAATATGTTTCAGGAACCTGAAGAGTTTCGTCCTAAAACAGGAATCCAATATGAGAACCATTTGCAGCAGGATACGCCACTTCCAAACATTGGCATGTATAGCATATCAATTTTGGAGAATGCAAAAATAAAATATAAATTTCAAGAATTTCTTGAAAAAGGGGTCATCAGGCCTAACACATCTCCTTGTGAGTCTCCTATTGTCTTGGTTCTAAATAAAGATGGTACAGGATGCATGAGTGTGAATTTTAGAACTTTGAACAAGATCACGATAACAAATCACTATCCTCTTCCTCACATTGATGATTTGCTAGATCAGTTAAAGGATTTTGTGTACTTCACTAATTTAGATTTGAGAAGCGGTTATAATCAAATAAGGATTGGTGAAGGTGATATTTGGAAAATTTGTTTCAAGACAAAACAAGGTTTTTTTAATGGTTAGCTATGTCCTTTGGGCTTTTCAATGCACCTGCAACATTCATGAGAGTTATGAATGATATGTTGAGACCATTACTTGATGATTTTGTCTTAGTCTACTTATATTATATTATGATTTTCAGTAAGACTCATGAAGAGCATGTCAATATTGTGAAACAAGTTTTAGATGTATTAAAAAAAGAGAAATTGTATTTGCAGATGTCTAAGTGTGAATTTGGGAAAACCTCTTTGGTTTATTTGGGTCATATTGTAGGAGGGGGTGAATTGAAGATCTCTCAAAAGTTGATGTTATTGTGAATTAGCATAAACCCAACAATGTAACAAAATTTAGGAGCTTTTTGGGAGAAACCAAATATTGGAGAAAATTCATAGTTAACTTCTCACTCATTGCAACACCATTACATGCTTTGACAAGTGTGAAACAGGTATATCAGTGGGGAGGCAAGCAATAGAAAGCCTTCGAAACTTTGAAAGAGAAAATCAGTGCAACACCAGTTCTAGCACTTCCATATCTTTAGCAACCATTTGATATTCAAACCGATGCAAGCGATTATCCTATGGGAGTAGTTTTGATGCATCATGGTAAGCCTATTTGTTATCATTCTAAAACATTTACCAATGCAATAATTAACTATAAAAATTATGATAAAGATTGGTATGCTTTGGTACAAAGCGTGAAGAAATGGAAGCATTACTTGATGGTTAAAGAAATTATTACTCATACTAACCATCAACTTTTTCAGTATTTACAATCTCAAACCAAGCTACAACAAGCTAGACATTTCAGGTAGATGGGATTCCTACAATAGATTCATTTGGTAATCAGGTACAAGAAAGGTATATACAACAAATTTTTTGATATGTTATCAAGGCCTATTTTTATTGCATATGTCATTATTAAGCATAACTCAATCATACATGAAAGTTATCTTGAACAATATGCTCAAGATGACGATTTTAAGCATGTTTATGCAACTTTGATTCAAGGCAATAATGATGAATAGTTGGATTATCATGTTCATAACAAGTTATTGTATCAACTTGGAAATTTATGTGTTCCATAGGGTGAAAGAGTCTATGTCATAAGGGAATCCCACACTTCTCTTATTGATGGTCATTTTGGTGTAGGAAAAACAATTTCACAAATTCAGAGGTATTGTTGTTGGGCTCACATGAATGAAATTATTTCAAGATATGTAAAGGGATATTCCATGTGTGCAATTAGCAATCCTAGAAAGGAAATTGGGTTTGTACACTCCACTTATTATTCCTTCTGGTCTTTGGAAAGCATTTCTACGAATTTTGTAGGAGGACTACCAATTTCTAATAAGGGTCATGATTATCTATATGTTGTTGTGGATTGTTTCAACAAAATGTGTGTGTTTATGCCATGTAAGAAGCAAGTTACAACTGAACAAAATACAAAGATGTTCATCCAAAATGTATGGGTTCACTTTGGACTTCCCACTTCTATTGTTTTCGATCCAGATTCTCAATTTGTTGGGAAATTTTGGTAAAGTTTATGGAACTCATGGAAACTAAGTTGAATAAGATAACAAAATTTCATCCACAAACCGATGGGAAGAAAAAAGTGGTAAACAGAACAATAGTGCATCTTCTTCATGGTATGGCAAGCATCCTAAATTTTGGGATGAGCATTTTCATTACATCCAACATGCCTACAATCGTGCCAAGCACTCATCTACGCAAGTATCTCCATTTGAAGATTGTTTGGATCATTTTCCAAGGTCTCCTTTGGATTTCATCTTTGGTAAAGATATTGTAGTAGATGGACATAGTGATGTGGACAAAGCCAACCATTTCATTGAACAAATTAAATGAGCATCTTGAGAAAAACAAAGAAAAGTACAAAGAAAGGCATTATAATCATCGAATTGTTCATGGTTTCCAAATGGGAGATCATGTTTGGTTGTATATCATCAAGGAAAGACTTCAAGGTGAAGGTAAAAATATCAAGAAAATCAGATATGGTCCTTTCAAAATCTTGGAGAAGATTGGTAACAATGCTTTCTAATTAGAGTTTCCACCTTATAATAAAATGTATTATGTTGTGACTATGGAAAAATTAAGATTGTATGAGCCTCAAATGATTTATGATCATGAAAAAAATGTTTAGATTCCATATATAGAATATTTTTTCCTAAATATTTAAATGATTTGTAGGAAAACTCGATTCTTGACAGGAGAATCGAGAATTCACACAAAGGTAATGTGGAGTATCTTATAGTGGGGTTCAAAGGTACCAATCCAAGTAAATAAAGGTAGATTGAGATCGGGAAAGTGAGGGAGTTATACCCTCACTTGCTGAGTAAAAACATACTTTTGGTATCCCAAAAGCTTGCAGCGGGGAGGAATGATTTAGGGAATATAAAATATGCTAAAAAATCAAAGTGATCAAAATCTCTCAAAATTGACTAAAAATTATAGATCTTACTGTTCTGATTCCAACGATGTTTGAATCGCCTCAATCTGACATCGTATATGAATGTTATCGCATTCTAAAGTTTTTGGAAAACAACTAAAATGTCAACTTGCAAGGTTAAATGGGTAGGTCATACAGTGACATGGTGCATACATCAGCAGGTTGATTGAGTTGCTGACTAGGTAGGCTGTACAATGACGTTTCCCTGACGTCAACAAATTGACTGAGTTGTATGAATGTCAAACAGGTCGATCCCGTGGTAACATGTGGCAGGTGATATAGGTTTGGGTAGTAGAATTTCATTTCTTGTTTGGTTTTGGATCGAGCAATTGGGAGGTGCCACGTGGCCCAATGGGAGGGCACCACATAGCCCTCAAGACTCATGCAATTGTTTTTTAACAAACAAACCGACCTCAATGGGGTTCGACCTTGAGACCTCTAGAAAGAAAACTGAACATTACCTCTAGAACACGTGTTGAGCCTTGTTATATCATATGGGTCATTTTAATTTATTTAATAACCAAATTTATGGTTTATGGGGAGGGGGTGGGCCAGCGGGCTCGCTCGATTGGACTTATCCCCGGGACATATGGTATTGGATATAAATATAGTGGAGCGGAGTGGGGGTGGGGGGGTGGGGGGGGGCACATGGCCTAGTCTTGATGATTTATAATTATGCAAGAACACAATAGAATATAGATATAAACATAAACACAAATATGCAGTAGAAATAAAACTTCATTTCATTAATATCAAAGAACTGAAACATGTTTACATACAAAATGGAAATAAACTAGCTCGAGCGATGGTAGCTTATCTCTGAAAAGAGATGCGGCGACTACATGCCTCTAAAGTGTCTTACAATGAGGCTCAAGGGCCTTTTTTATTATTGAACAACAAGGGAAAACCCTAAACAACCAAAACCTTAACCCCAGGAGATGGAACGCCAAGAGTTTGTGGGCCTTGTTGGGGTTAGTTGGGCAGCCAACTTCCCGGGGTCGTAACTTGGTCATATTATCTTTGTTTGGTGCATATGATACCTCATTGGAAATATATCTTTGAGTACTATAGGATTTTCTGCAACCTTATGCCTAGTGTTGACCTCAAAAAAACATTGTTTAGGGGGTCAAAACTACTTAGGAAGTTCAAGACTCGAAAAAACTGCTAAAAATAGTAAATGCTACTATAAAAAAGGAAATTGATGAAACTGATTGGATGTATAGGTTGAATAGGTGGGTGGCCACCAATATCCACCTGGATTAGTCCTCCCTCATTAGGAAGAAATGGTCCCCATTACGTGAAAATCCTCATGAGGTGAGGAAATTTATGTTGAACCTGGTCCCTGGTGAACCACTTGCCCCAGTGAAGGAGTTGACCTGCTTTGACAACTCGATATAGTTGGATCCTCTGTTGGTGGGTGTTCTTAATCTATGTGTCCATGATCCGATGAATTGTGGCGTGTTCCATGCAGCCTGGGTTTAGATTCGTTGGTGTGACTTGTTCCGCAATATCGGAAGTGTCTAGTAATGGTGGAAAGTATGGCCCAAGGCAATCCACATTGAACATTGGGTGTAGACCAAGGAATGATGGAATGTTTAGCTCGAAGGAATTGTCCCATATAGCCTTAGTGATGGTGTACGACTCATATCGGATCAAGTGAAGCTTGCGGTGGGGCCCTGCGAGGCGCTACTTTTGTAAATGTAGCCAACCTTTTTCATCCACTTGGAACTTATGTGGCACACAATTTTGATCATGTTGCTACTTGTACTTAGCATTGGCTTTGTCTAGTATGTCATGGACCTGCTCGCGGATGTGCTGAATGCCAATCCCACCTGGAAGGGCTTCTGTACAATTGAGCTATGGAGAGATTTGTTGTAACTATGTTGGACATAGGGGAGGCCTTCATCCCATGTGCGAGGATCCTTCAAGTTTTACATGCGCAGAATGTGTAGGATCATCCTATTGATGACCTTTGTTTGGCCACCAGTTTGGGGGTGAAAATTCGCGGACTTAGTGAGCTTGGTATCCAACATAGACCATAGACTTGACCAAAATTTACTTAGCAACTTGTTATCCCGATATGAGAAAATGGACTGTGGGATCCCAAAGTGTACCCACACTTGTTCAAAGAAGAGCTTAGGAGTGGATTTTGTTGTGATACTATTCTTGCAGGTCGTTATAATGACCATCTTAGAGAATTCGTTGACGACCACAAAAACGCAGTTGTTGCCATGCTTGGTAGAAGGAAGGCCAGACATGTATTCCATATGGATTCCCAAGGTTAACTAGGAGTAGGCAGCGAAGTATATAGGACTTGATTCTTGATGGTTGGTTTGGAAATGGTGCAAGAAGTGCAGGATCTGATTTACTTCCCAACATCCCATCGAGGGTTCGGCCAATATAAATACTTCTACAACAATGCCATTGTTTTCTCTACCCCAAAATGTCTAGCGACCCAAATCTAGTGCGCTTCCCAAATCACCTTGGAATGCTCACTTGAGAACACAGAGGTGTCCTAGGTGGCATAACCCTGCATCCTAGAGGTGAAAAATTGAAACTTTCTTGCCTTCCAAGAGCATCTAGTATGCGTTTCTGAATTCTGGATCACTCTTGTAAAGATGCGGCCACCTCTAAGTTTCATGCCCACAAGAGTCGAGCACAGTGGTCAGTGCCATAATAGTTGGTCGACTGAGGTAGCCTGCAACATTATTGGTGTTGCCCTTCTTGTACTTAAAGTTCAAATGGAACTGTTGCAGATATGTGGACCATTTCTAATGGCGGTCGTTCTGCAACTTCCCTTGTGTATGTATGAACTGCTAGGGTCGGTGTTCTATGTGGATTACTGTTTCCTTTCCCATAATGTAATTATTCCATTGTGGGCATGCCTGCACAATGGAATACATTTCTTGGTTATAGGTGGGATACTTTCAGACTGTGTCTGAAAGTGTATCACTATGATATGCCATTGGATGCCCTTGTTGAGTAAGAACTGCACTAATCACATAGTCAGAGGCATCTGTCTCAATCTCAAATAAATGTTGTAGTTCTGTTAATGTGAGCACTGATGCATCAACTCAGTGAATGTCTTATGTTGGTATTTAGACCAAAATAACTTTTCTTCTGCTCCTCCTTGGTGACTTGACTTAAATGCCAAGTGATATGAGAGAACCCCAACACGAACCTATAGTAGAATTTGGAAAGACCTAGAAAGTTGCAGAGCTCTGTTAGAGTGGTTGGGGTTGGCCAATCCCGAATGACTTGTATCTTGGTTGTTCCACATTCAAACCCAACTCATCAATGGTGTACCCAATTTATTGAACCTAGGTCATACCAAAAGTGAATTTATCCAAATTAGCACACAACTTGTGTTGCCGCAAGGTTTGGAGGACCTGTCGAATATGGTGGAGGTGCTCTTCCCAACTCTGGATGAAGATCAGAATGTCATCTAGATACACCACCATGAATGAGTTGGTGAAGGGTCGCAAGATGCCATCCATTACCCTCATGAAGGTTGTGGGGGAATTTTTTAACCCGAAAGGCATTTGTCCTTTTGTTTGAAGGCATTCTTCCATACATCAGAGGGTTCGATTGGTACCTGGTGATAACTGGACTACGAGTAAACATTGCTAAAATATTTGGCCCCCTTGATCTGGTCTAGAAGGTCATCAATCCATGGGATTGGATACCTATTCCCAATAGTGATCTTGTTCAGCGCCCAATAGTCAATACAAAGTATCTAGGTCCCATCCTTCTTCTGTGCCAACCTGATTGGGCTCCCACAGGGTGATGAACTTGGCCTAATGTGCTCTTTCTGCAGAAGCTCCTGAATATGCCTCTTGATTTCATCCTTCTCCAGAATAGAGCATCAAAAGATCGGTCCATTGGGTAGCGGAGCACCCAGGGTCATATCGTTGTAGTGCTTGACCTGACATTGTAGAGTTGCCCCTACAAGTGAGGTGAAAATGTCCCTGTACTCCTCCATGACCTTGTCCATCTGTTTTTGTCATGTGGAGGAGCCCTGTCTAGAGATCATGGCCACAATATTCTTCTTGCCCTGAGGGCGAATCATAAGGAAAAAAAATTTCATGGTCTAAGAAATGATCTTACTACATTTCTCCATAGTGATAAAAGAGATGGCGGTAGGCGATGCTACCTTCGGTATCCTATACAAATTATTTCCCAAAGTAATAATAACAGTGTGAGACCTATACTCATACATAACATGTCACTTCCACAAGTATGGTTGGCCTAATAATACATCACAAACTTCAAGAGGAGAAACATTACACAATACCTCATTCGTGAAGGGCTTGATGTTGTAGGGGAGGCGTCACTGTTGGTTTACGTGGAGATCTCGTCCTTGGTGAAGTGACCCGATGGTGTACAACTGTGAGTGTGTTGTGGTCAGTAGGCCCAACCGCTTCACAAACTCTGCTGAAATGAGGTTATTTTGGCTCCTGTCGTCGAAAATGAACTATAGGTGAGAACCATTCACCCATATTTGTGAGTGGAAGGGACACTCCCCCTCCTTTGGATCTTCAAGCTCATCATTTTGGATCTTGGTGGTGGAAATAATGGCAATGAGCTCTGCATCAATAATCAACTTCCCTTTGTCATTCCCCTTGTCAGGTTCTGACTCAGAGTCAAAACATGCATCTGATTCGGAAGCCTTCCGCTCGGCCACCAAATACTTCTTGGCTCGACACTCATTCGTGTTGTGAGTGGGGCTCTTATGGAACTCACACCACTTTCATGTGTCATTATTTTTCTTTGTGGTGTTGTACTTTTCTTTCTGTTTTGGCAGGTTATCCTGTGTCATCCCACCTTGGCTTTGTCCTTTGGTCTGCATTTTGGGGGCATATTTCCCTTGCTTTAGGTTTACAAATCCAAATTCTCACTTCTTCTGTTTAAACTTATGCTCGATATTGACAGCATATCGATAGGAGGCACTGAGCGAGGAGATTTCCAATAACTAAATTTCATCCTGGATGTACTTATGTAAACAACCGTGGTACTTGAGTTCTAAATGCCACTCGGAATCCTTGATACCCAGCTTCGTGCAAAGGGAATGAAAACCATTTGTGAACTCTGACACATCTTAGTCCCTTCCCTGTCGCAATGTGGTCCACTTTATGTATTTATCTTCATAGCTATTGACAGGGTAATATTCTTCCTTGATGGCATCTCGAAAATAGTTCCAAGTGGGTGCGGCTAAAAACTGTGAGGATTCCCTCTCGTCCTTTCGCTCATAGTAGGTTTCCCATAATTCCTTGACATGGGGGGCGACTTTGAGGAATGCAAAAGCAATATTTTCCCGATTGGAAAAGTCATGAACCGAAAAATATCATTCCAATAGATTTAACCATCTATTTACGACGCCTGCATCTATATGGCCTTCAAATATGGGATTGTCAAAATTAACTTGTACCTTAAAAGGAGTGGCGCCTCCAGAGTGGCTGCTGGAGGAAGATGCATCGCCTATGGGTAATCGTCGAAGAATATGGGAAAAGTTATCCATCATCATGTCCCTCTGCTTCTCGAGGGCCTCCTCGACCAATATTTTGGAAGTATCTCCTGCTCCCTCATTTTTCTTTTATTCCGCCAGGAAAGGTTGTCGGGGTTTGTGAGGCTGATATTGCAAAGCTTCAACCAGTTCGAGCCCTAAATCCTTATAACCTGACCTTGTTGGGGACATGCAACAAAGAAAGAGTATACCTATCTGATACCATTGATCCAAAATTATGCGGGAACACAATATAATACACATATAAACATAAACACATAAATGCGGCAAAAATACAACTTCATTTCATTAATATCAAAGAACTGAAATATGCTTACATACAGAATGGAAATAAACTAGCTTGCGTGATTGTAGGTTATCTCTGAGAAGAGAAGTGGTGGCTACATGCCTCTGAACTGTCTTACAATCAAGCTCAGGGGCCTTTTTTATTATTAAACAACAAGGGAAAACCATAAACAACCAAAATCCTAACCCTAGGAGATGGAACACCAAGAGTTTGTGGGCCCCGTTGGGGTTAGTTGGGTAGCCAACTTCCCTGTTTCATAACTTGGTCATATTATATCTGTTTGGCGTGTACGATACCTCGTTAGAAATATCTCTCTAAGTAATACAAGATATTTCATGGCCATGGGCCTATTGCAGACCTCAAAAAAACATCATTTAGGGAGTCAAAACTGCTCTGGAATTTCATGACTCGAAAAATTGCTAAAAATAGTAAATGTCGCTATAAATAAGGAAATTGATGAAACTGACTGGAGTTCTAGGTGGAATAGGAGGGTGGCCACCAATATCTACCTGGATCACCCAAGCCACGTGATAACACATGCGTCTGTGTTCAAAGGCAATAGGGTTGGGAAGCAAGCGCCATTCCCGGTCCCATTAACTATAATATAGCCATAGTCAGGCTAGGTGGAAAGTCTGGCGTGTAGTGCCCTACGCATGGCCACATGGCCTTGCATGGCCCAATTAACTGTTTGAAAAAATGCATAAATTTCAGTGGAATCTTCGTCGTCCCCACGCAATATTGTCGCTTGGAAGATACGCCAAAGGAGAAAAAAGTTTCCAATTTTTCCAGTTTTGTGAATTTGCAAGACAAGTAATGGAGAAATGGAGAAGAGGGTCTAACTTGGCCATTTTTTAGCCTTTTTGAGCCCAAGAAGAGCTTACACGAAGGTTTTTGGGTGTTCTCGACATAAGAGAAACATTATTTTTGTGATTTTAGCATTGTATATTGATGTAATTGACATTTTGAGCATATAATATAAAGGGCCAACATTGGAAGCTAGACTTGGAGACATAGCCCAGGAGGGGTGAGCTTCGTCATCTAACTGTTGTTTTGTGATGTTGTATGTTGTCTATTTTTCTCTGGTTATATATTCAAAACTTAACTAAAATTACTAATTTTATGTGCTTTTGCAATTTCGATCCATTGCCCACGAGGCATAAACTTGCTTGCAAAATTTTTCAAGAAACCTTCAATTTTTTTATTTCAGATCACCCTTGCATGCAAAATTTGATAAGACATGTCTTCAATGATAGCTATAATTTTAAAGGAAGTAAATTGTTCTTGCAAGAATAAAGCATACACTAGTGACAATGGTCGGCATCCCAACAATTCTTGAATGAGTTCTCTTATCTTTTGCTTTTATCCTTTCAATTTTTCTACTTACTCTTGTGCAATTTGCAACTTTGCCTTATCTTCCTCCCACTATCCTTTTTTCATCCTATGAAACGTAAAATATTATACTTTCCTTTCTTCAAATCCTCTGACAATTTGTTGATGCTTTCTCAAAGGGATGGTATCTTCCTGGTGGGACATAGCAAGAGTTCTACATTTGTCACATTATGCTTGTAACATTACAAAGGAATGAGAATTAGAGACAAAAGTTTATATTCCTTCTATTTGTGTATAGATTTCTCTATATAGTACAACTTGCGGCTTCCTTCCTGGAAAACAGGGTTTCTTCTTTATCTTTAGTTTATTTCCCTGGGTACTTGATCTCACTCGACTTCTTAGCACCCTAATTAACTGTCTCATTCTTTGATTCTATTTCTTCAATCTCACTACTTGTCTGGCTACGGAAAAAGAAAAAGAAAAAAATCCACTTCTCATGACATTTTTCACATTAGGCTTCTCCTCATTTCGCACAACATCCTCAACATCGATCCACAATCACTTGAGAGCCACTCAAACCATGTATAATCTAAAACTTGTTTTAATCTCAATTTGAGCTTAAGAGATTACGTTACGATACATGCATATATATGTTCATTTCATCACTTATTTGAAACAAATAAATTGACTGTAAGAAAATACTCAATCAAATCATAAAGAATAAAAATGTGCACACAACAGGTTTGATAACGGATTTCACCCCCTCCACTGGGCTACCTCTCCGGATTCGCCTCCAACAGGACGAATCGATCTATTGTCTTTCTGAAAAGAGATAGATGTACATCAATTTTTACATCAAGGTGGTCAACCGAGAACTGTCAACTATACATCAAAAACTTTGAAATACTTATGGAGATTTCCAAGCTCTGCTCGAAAAATGACTCTTTCAAGCACTCAAAATCTCTCCTTACTCTCTCTCTCTTTACCAAGTACATAAAATGGAATTATATAGCTCTTAAGAGCCGAAAAATAAAGAGGGGATATCTCCTTATCCCTTATTCCAAGGAGAAAATTAATTCTCATATCCCTTAAAATATGCTCATGATATTTCTGTGGAGAAAATATCTCAATCTCTACTTTCAATGACCTTGTCCCCAAAACCTTAGGGATGAGAATAATCCCTTTAAACGGTCAACTTCAACATGAATTTGAATTTGGAATTTGAATTTTGAGGAAAATCGTCTCAAGTATTCAATTTCTATTTTACAATAAAAAAATCAAATTATGAGCACAATTATATTAAAAACCTTCACAAAACCCTAGGCTTCAATGAGTTGGTCTTCACTTTGGTTCTCCTTAGGAATAGTTTCTAGATCCTCCCGGATCAAACCTCCCCACAGAAAAGGCTTTGGTCCACCAAAAACTAAGATTGTTGAAGTTAATTCTTATTTCAGGGTATTTATTTTCTGAATTCAATATACGTGTTTGCATCGAAACTCCCAGGATACAGTGGCAAATGTAACCACTAACTATCTTTCAAACAAACAACCAAATGTCTATGTGCTCCATTGGCTAGAAAAACACATTAAGTTTGCAGATCACACACTGTTAACAATTCTATTAAGAAAATGTAACATTTGGCACGGTCCTTGGACAATCCACTGCAATCTGTCGCTAATTCATATAGAATACCTATGCGCACATTTTAATCCCACCAACAAGAAGACTCAGCCCAAATTTCGTCGCTTCCTGCACACAGGCTTCCACGATTGCATAGTCTCCTCCAACGTATTCAATTCTCAGCCTCCAAACATGTCCTCCTTATGCACATTGCTCTAACGCTAGCCACAACACTCGGTTATGAATCACATGATCTCGCATCTGAAGGATCGCACTCATGATTAATATCATGCTACAACCAAAACGATTCTCCATCCACAGTCACGGCTTCAAGGATCTGGGCGTCCATGAAATGTACGATTCAGATAGGGATATGACAGGAATACTGACGGATTTCTTGATCCGCCAAACCAGACCGCTATTAGCATCGTGGGCAAGCTCGTCCCCATATCTGATCATCCCAAAAGAACCCTCCGGTCTTGGTCTTGACATCGCAAGTCCACTCTGGTTTCATATCCTGATGTACAATGCCATGTAAATAACACTCATCAACAACTTTCAACATTTCTCGTGCAATTTTTTTTGCTGCATCAATTTCACAGTAACGACTGTCCTTCTTGGCCAATATGCGATCAAGGAGCTCTGCACCCTCACATAACTCCATTACGATGCAAACATAATTATCATATTTAAATGCGTTATGGACTTAACCACATTCTCATGCCCATTCAAAACACACAATATTTTCTCCTCATCCATGTAAAGCCGAAGTGCCTCAGGGTTTGAGTCACTAGATTCTAGATACCCTACAAATGGAGAGAGCCGTATCCCCACTCTGTCTGCTCAAATTTCATCTGCCACTGCTTCAACAACCTCGAGAGGAAACCTGCACCAGTTCTCCAGAGTGGCACCACACTAATCGGTCCATCAACAATATATCCATGAGCACCATGAATTTTAACACTGCCAAAACCTGTATTGATAGCATTCCTGGCAGCGAGACGAAAATCGTCAAGTATCTGTGGAATCTCTTCAGTTTTTAGAGATCGAGAAGGGGAAAAATCTACAAAATCCTTGCCGTTGGCTCGCAAAATATTTGCTGATATTTTTCGCTTTGATCAATAAACAGGAGTCTGACAATTGGGTTGATAATCCACATGGGAAGCGCTTCCAGTTTGCCAAATCTGACAGAAGAAAACACCTCCTTTCTTGTGGACGCCATTGACAATGGGCTTCCACGCTTCCAGCTGCATCTTTTCCCCCGAGTTGTAGAGGTGAACAAAGCCACCAATCCAAGTCACCTTCTCCGTCATGTTCCGGGCTCACGCCAGGTCAAACAATGGGTGCCAGCACTTATTGGTAGAGTCCTTTTGAATCTGGGGAAATTCAAAAAGTTGACTTTTAGAACTTACTCGCTAATCTTCGGATCATTAAAATATGCCACCAAATTTTCATTTTATTGATGAAATCGTGGAACCGTGGATAAACCTTTTATAAATAACTTCCAGCAAATCCGCCATTGATGCTATTATCCCATCTTCTCAGCCGTGCATTTAGTTTATCCGTAGTTGTTCGTGAAAAGTGATGTGTGTTTTGGACTTGGAGAGGAAAATTTTCTCTCTGTAAATCCCACTTTGTATGTAGATGACAACTCTCCGTGGATTGTCATCGGCAACATATTTTACAGCATGTTGTATACGCCAGAAATCTGCAATTCCCTTCTTGGGAACGATTATCACTTTGGGTTGACCCTTTCCATTTACATCTGTAGTTGTAAATGATGCTTCGTTCAGGAAGTTTGTCAATTATCCACCATTGTTAGAGATGGTCTTTTGTTGTACCGTTTGCAACCAATTCTTGAAATCTCGTTCTGCCGGAGTTTTGTTGCCATCTGAATACCACCCTCGATGAAAAGGACTCTTCGTCCATACTTATCGACGGTGATAATGGAAACAATGGTAGCCAGAGTGTTCACGAGACCCGTTATGACAAAAGACATGAGAGATGCATTGCTTCCAAAGCCAATTGTCTTGAACAACAGACATGCTGGTGTTTATTCCTGTGAAATGTTGGAAGAAAGGAATGGCCACTGCCATAACTAACTGAGGATTGTGCTTCCTCATCAAAATTTTAAGAAACTTACACCCCCAGTCAACATTGACACCTTACATCCATACATTCTGGTAACGCTGGATGCAAAGAAGGTAGCAATCAGCTCAATGAGATACAGAGAAGATGTGAATGTCGTCAGTTGTTTGTTGTCAAATTGACAGTATTGATTTGTAGAATTTCTCTTCTTACTGTGAAAAAATTCTTTAGAAAACTGTCCATAGATGTAACCCTGCCTGAAATACCGATGTCATACCCAAAAATGAGACCGCCAGTGGCAGCCAGGACGCTGGTGACCAACACAAACGTGGTGCGATTCCCTGGATATATTCTTTTCCAGAGCTCGACGTTGCAACCGCAACCCCTACAATCATGGTGAAATTTTGGGCTTCTGAAATTGAGCATTTCCATTTCGGTTGCAGCACTTCGGGCCTGTCCCAGAGGAGGATGAATAAGGGCTTACTCAAGCCTTAAAGTTCTATTGTATGCTTTACTCTATAAGTCTGAAAGGGCTTAGAGAGTTTCCTGCAATAGTTTACACTTCTAAAACCACATCAGCTGGTGAGGGCCTTTCAACTTGATTTTAAGTCAGAAATTGCAAAAACTTTTGAATGTCATAGAAGTTTGCACAAACAAGTTTTCAGCAAAATTTTAATTCAGAAGAAACGTAATCCATTTCTTACCAAGCCAACTAAATGAACTATTCTTGTTTTCTTCATGTTCGTTTTCTTGTTGAATTTGATTTGGAATATTAAAAGCAGATTCTTCTTTCTTTGGTGGATAAATCACAACTTTTCTCCACGCTTTCTGATGTTGTTGTTTGGCCTTTTTCACCGGAAGTGAAGGATCTTTTTTCTTTGACTTACTTTTCCTCGCGACAGGTTTGCTGCCATAAGCCTTAACTTTCCAACACTCAGCAAAACAATGATTGTCCTTTTTGCAAAATATACAAAATGTCATTTTTCTTTGACTATTATACCTGAAATAATTTTTAGCTGCTTTCATTGATGTACTCAAATCTTTTTCTGCACCATTTCCTTTCAACTCGGATTTTGACAAAGAGTTTGCATATGCTCATGATCATGATCTTGTGGAGAATTTTCACTGTTATCATCTGCAATGTTAAATTGTAAAAGTACTTTTGAGACAAAATTAACATTCGGTTTCCTTATTACCTTAGTAGCTTTGGAGCATTTTCCATATTCTTTGCATATATAACCCAATCCTGAATGTGGAGGTTGTCTTATCACTTCAATGGGATTAATGATGCCTTGACCATTGTGCCCAAGCCCTTTCCCTTTATAACCCATTTTCTTTAGTAGTGTTGAGCCAAATACCCCGAGTATGTTTCTCAAATGATCCCAAACACAAATTTTCTTTAGGATAATTTAATTCCGTACTACTTACCTTGTTGAATGTAGCACTTTGACATCTTGCTAAAGCCTCTTCAAAAGCTTGTAATTGTAACTCCAACGCTTGCAATTTGTCTTGAAGCTCTTGCTTCTCCTCTTCGAGTGCTTTCATATGTTTTCGTAGCTTTTGGCTTTCTTTGTTATCATCATATAATTCTTCTACCAATTTGTTCATGGTTAAAAAAAATTAAGCATTTTGGAATCCTTATAAAAATTTGTAAGAAATGGATTGGTAGAAGATTCGTTTGATGAAATAGGCATTTCAAAACTTAAGAGATTACCTTCATTAACTATTTATTTATCCTTGCTTGGACTGAATTTGACAAGTATACCCATTATGGCAGACAGTGAATCGCTCTGATACTATAAATGATCCGCAATCCCTTGAGAGCCACTCAAACCATGTATAATATAAAACTTGTTTTAATCTCAATTTGAGCTTAAGAGATTACGTTATGATACATGCATATATGTGTTCATTTCATCACTTATTTGAAACAAATAAATTGACTGTAAGAAAATACTCAGTCAAACCATAAAGAATAAAAATGTTCACACAACAGGTTTGATAACTGAGTTCACCCCCTCCACTGGGCTACCTCTCCAGATTCGCCTCCAACAAGACAAATCGATCTATTGTCTTTCTAAAAAAAGATAGATGTACATCGATTTTTACATCAAGGTGGCCAGTTGAGAATTGTCAACTATACATCAAAAACTCTGAAAGACTTATGGAGCTATCCAAGCTCTGCTTGAAAAATGACTCTTTCAAGCACTCAGAATCTCTCCTTACTCTCTCTCTTTACCAAGTACATAAAATGGCATTATATAGCTCTTAAGAGCCCAAAACTAAGGAGGGAATATCTCCTTATACCTTATTCCAAGGAGAAAATTAATTCTCAAATCCCTTAAAATATGCTCATGGGATTTCTGTGGAGGAAATATCTCAATCTCTACTTTCAAGGGCCTTATCCCCAAAACCTTAGGGATGAGAATAATCCCTTTAAACGGTCAACTTCAACATGAATTTGAATTTAGAATTTGAATTATGAGGAAAATACTCTCAAGTATTAAATTTCTATTTTACAATAAAAAAATCAAATTATGAGCACAACTATATTAAAAACCTTCACAAAACCCTAGGCTTCAATGAGTTGATCTTCACCTTGGTGCTCCTTGGGAAGAGTATCTAGATCCTCCTGGATCAAATACCCACTGGATTTTCTATGGTTGGAACCATTTTTATAACCACAGTGTCAACTTCCTCACTCTGATCAGGGTTCTGGACTATTGTCACATTATCTTCCCTTATGACTATTTCTTGTGCATGAGGCATATTACCAATATCCTCAATTATTCCAAGTTCATATGTTTCAATCATGGTTGATTTTGGTAGGATAGCCTCGATATAATTTTATTCATTCCTTTGGGTTGTAATATTAATTCGTTTATTTGTGCCAGGTTCTTGCATGGCTGACACTTCCTTTACCTCAACTATAGCTAGTTCTTGTGTATCAACTATAATGTCCATTTCTTCATTTTTTCCAGGTTCTTTTGTGGCTAGCAATTATTTTATTTCTTCTTCTGCAGCTGGTTCTTTTGTGTTAGTTGCAGGCTCACATTCTCTAATTGTGATAGGTTCTTGTGTGACTGACACTCCTTTTATTTCTTCCTTTGCAGCTAGTCCTTGTGTATTAGTTGCAGTCTCAACCTCATTTTCCTTTTTCACACTGTAGACATCTTCCAAGCCAACTATTATTCTATGGTTAGATCTTGGGTGCAAGTCATAGTTCCATTCTTTAATTCAATGATCACCTCAACAATTTCTCTATCAATCTACTCAATTGTGTTGATCCATGGTTCTTGTGTAATAGGTTCAACATCACATCTTCTCAACATTAGTGGTGTAACTGGAGGTGTTTTATCAAATCCAATCGATCTTGTTCTTCTCCTTGGTAGAAAGGCTACAAAATACTCGATAGGCCTCTTCCTTTTCCTAGGAGTTGATGACTATTCTAATGTTTTTTTAATTATAGACACTCCACATTCCTCCTCAGGTGGGTTACTTGGATTTTCTCCCTCAACCTCCTCCAAGGGTGGCGAAACAAGCATGTCAGACTTCTCTACTTCAACCTCCTCTAGGTCATCGTCCTAATGACAAAAACCCTCATCATTTTACATAGGGTCACTAGCTTTCCTTGTTTTCCCTTCACTTTGTTCTGTTGTCTTCGATTCAACCTACAATCCCAAGAACTATTCCCAAGTTTGTTGAGTGTTTTTTAGAGTTTCAAGGACCAGGAGTTTCACAAGACCATGGTTTGTTATCTTTTTTGCAGGGTGCTTTGCACCCTTCATAGCGCGAGCCATGTGTTGTAATGTTTTCAACAAAGAGTATGAAATGTTTATCAATTTATTATGGCATTGATGTGATAACAACTTCAAATGGTAAGAAAAAATAACCTTATATCTTCCTTCACTAGTCAGATACTTTTGTATAAACAAGGCTACATCCTTCCATATGCTTGATAAGGAGTCACGTGAAAAACCATTTATGTATGGCTGGAGACATTCCTTCCTCTTGATAAATTCTTTTGCCGCTTCGACCAACAATTTTCTTCTCATGAACCAATTTCCCCCCTACTAAAAAATCCTTATTAATTTTTCTATCATTTCTTCTATTACTGCAATTTTCATTCTTTTAACCATAGTCTTTTAATTTTACATATTATAAGCGAACTCCACTGTGACCTCCTCTTTGAAACCTTATAGTCTTTCAAAAATATTATATCCATCATGCATTATGGAATACCTAATAAACAACATGTTTCTTTTGCAACTGTCCCACATTCTTAGGCTCATGGTAGATTACAAAGACTCCCATTATACAACTAATTCCCAACAATTTAAGCTTGACACTAGTCTCGGCTCTATATGCAGAGGGTGGGAGGATGATGTTATAGATATTCCCAATTTGGTAAGTTTCCCATTAAATTGGGCATTTATGGTTTAACACAATTGGGTATGAGTAAGTACGGTTTGACATGATTGGGTATGATAACGAGATTTTTGAGGTTTAGTTGTCGAGGGTGGTGGAAACCCCCCTAACTTAAATGATTGAACGACCTCATTCATTCATGGAAGAGACAGGTGATGGCAGATTATTATTAATCCACATTAATTCAAAATAATAAATAGATGTTAAGCAACTCATACCTGATTTTATCTTACAATGTTAGAGATGATTGATGGTTAATGAGACAACAATCCATAATGATGATTGTGCATGGCATGCACAATGTTTCCAAATCAGTCTGAAAAGACAACAAGAGACTTGATAAGTAGCAGGGCTACTTGTTATTTAGCAAGATTAGAATAAAGATAACGGCGATGATAAATATTTTGTCACAACAAATGCAAATAGCAAGAAATGTGATCGTTTTTCAAGTAAAATTAATGTTGGAAGAATAGCAGGTTGTTGCTTAAAAATATGCGTGGGTTGTTTCTAAGGAAATATTAGTAGGTTGTTACTAAGGAAATATCGGTAGGTTGTTACTAAAGAAGTATCAACATGATGTTACTATGTCAAGTAACAACAAGTTGTTACTCAACAAGTAACAACATATTTATCTTCAAGAAAAAAATGATGAGTAACATCAATTTATTTATACATGAAAAATCACAGTATTTCATCTCTAGAAGAACACACAAACATATATATATATATAGGGGAAGATTTTGATTTTATTTAATTAGTTTCCAAGTGCCAACAAGCTGGATTTCACCTGTTATCCGCCCCAATTATGCTCCTAAGAGTTTTCATAGTTGAAGATTCATTTAGTGTAATATTTTTATCTCAGAATACAAGTGAAAACAAGTTGGTTTTCACTTATCCTCTGTCCCAACAGCACCCCTAAATGTTTTCACAGTTGAATTTATTTATTTATTAGGAAGGTGAAGATCATGGTGGAGACAATAGTGGATATATGGAGGACTTCTCTTAGACATGATTTCCACTTGAAGACTAGCAACAACTTGTTTGATAAAGGAACCCTTTGAAGTTAGACAGTGATAAAAACAAATTCGATACCCATTAGTTAATAAAAGGGTGTGTTGTGCATCAATAGTTACTATATTGATTGTTCCATTGTCAAAATATGTATCTACCTCATACGGTCCCAACCATATAGTACATAATTTCCCTTTAAAATATTTGAGTTGGGAATCATATAATAGTTCTAAGTCCTTGGGTTTGAACAATTTCTTTTTGATTATCTGATCATGCCATTTGGATGGTTTTTATCGAAGAATATTTGTATGCTTCAATGTATCCAAATTAATTTCGTCCATCTCATGAAGTTGTTCTAGTCAATTCTTTTGTGCTACTGATAAATCCAAGCTAGCTTCAACTACAATCATCAAGGGGTTTGATTTCAAACTCTATTGGAAATATAGGATTCTTCTCATACACCAAATCAAATGGGGAAAACCATGTTGTGTTTCTCCATGTTGTTATTTAAGTCCATAAAGCTTCAAGTAGTCAATCAACCCATTCTCGAAGATGTCTGACTACTGTCTTAGTAATAATGTTTTCCAACACTTTTTCGGTGCTCTCGACATGCTCATTCACTTGTGGATGGTAAGGAGAGGTGACTCGATGCTGAATTTTATACTTTTCCAGAAGTGATTTAACCCTGTTACCTGTGAAATGAGCTCTTCCATCTGTGACTATTTCTCTCGATATCCCATCTCAAACAAAAAAATATTCATACAAAAAGTAAATTAAAACTTGTTATGTGGCATGTGACAAAGATCATATCTCAACCCATTTGGTCACATAGTCAATGCAAACCAAGATGTAGGATTTTCGATGCACTGGAGGATTGATTGAGCTCATGAAATTGAGGGCCCATTTCTCAAATGGCTCGATCACTAGTTGCGTATGTAATGGAATCTCATTGGACTGGATGGGTTGGGGCATCCTATGGAAGCTATTGCACCCCCTAACATATTTCTTAGCATTATTAAATATAGCGGGCAATTAATAATCCATACACAAAACATTATGGTCGGTCGATCTATCTACAAAATTATCACCACAGGGGCCATCGTGACAAGCTTTAAGGAAGTCCAAAATCTCATCTTCCCTAACGCATCTTCACATTATCTGATCAAATCCTGTGTATAAAAGTTAACCATCTATCCATAAAAAATTGGTACTCCACTGAATAATCCTTCTTCTTTCTTGTGGAGACACATGATTTGGAATTTTTCCTACAACAAGGTAGTTAGCATTGGTCGCATACTAGGGTGTATGAATAGATACTGCAAACAAGTATTCATCTAGAAAATTTTCTTCTATAGGAGATTTATTAGCATTTATAACCAATTTGTATAAAATATATGCAAATACATTATCTCTGCCAGGTTTATCAATAATTGTAATGTCAAATTCTTGTATAAGTAACAACCACCTGATAACTCATGCACTAGTAACGAGTTTATTGTAGAAATATCGCTCTGATACCATGTAGAAATATCGCTCCAGTGCCATGTATAATATCTATCAATGCATTCAATCCAATCTTGTGATGTACTAAAATAAGATATTGAATCCTTCTACAATATTTGCATAAAATAAAACACAATCGCTCAATCACATGCAAGTAAGAGAAAGAAGTAAATCAATCGCATAAAAAGAAGATGTTCCTGGGGAAAGAAACTGCTCAAAACCCCTCTATCTATATTGTGTATTAAGTTAAGGAATCACGAAACAATACAATGCTTAATCTCTCATGAGATTCTCCAACACTCTGCCAACTATCTCACACTTATCTAGGCAAAATCAGTCTAGTACTTAGCCATTTCTCAACCTTCCTTCAGCCTGCCCTGCTCATGCAATTCCTAGAGAATTAAGCTCCTATTAAATAGGATAAATTCCCTTCCTTGATTGTGAAATCCATTATGGAATACTCATGACTTTGTAATCGCACAAAGGCATTTTTATAAAAATACAATTGATAGTTATGTTCCCTTAACCTCTGTCTCAACTGGGTTTTCCTCATAATTGACATGCATGCAACTATTAATAGTGAATTATCAGTTATATGATTGATCACTACTTGTGAATTAATTATAATTTAATTCACTGGACCTCTCACTAGCTCATCACTTAGTTAGAACTATAAAAACTAATTTTAACTCAATTAATAGAGTTAACTAATTCACACCTGCACCCCACTAATGCATCAATTGCAACTAGACCCCCAAAATATTAGAATCCTTCTACATGCCTCATCTTAGACCCTCAACTCAAATTTCTTGAGCTAACTCTGTCATCATGATTTATTTAACTGATATAATTTGTTATGAGATGAAATTACAATTTATTGTCCAATTTATTTAAGGGAAAAATAAATTAGATGTCGCACATTCCTCACCAGTGTGTATCAGAATTTCCTCACCAATGTGGGTGCATTTTTTGTCCTTTTTGGTTGTCAACTTCACTGTTTCTTGTTGCAAATTTCAACACTCCCTCTAAAAAAAAAGGAATTCAATCTATCCCAATTTGGTACCTTTGGAATTTTCTGCATGCAACACTTCTCTAGTGTTGTTCGCACCTGCAACTCCTGAAAAATAATAGAGTCTAAACAACTGAATCAGTATAATGCATCTCTCATCAGAGTCTTCTGACTGTTGCTAGCTATTGCACCTCTATACTGGGCTTTCTACATTGTTGCTAATATCTGCATCCATGTCCTATGCACTACTGCTAAATCCGATCTGCGCTCCAGTATCCAACATCTATCACTCTGATTTCTGTTTTCCCGACATCTAAATGCATAAATCCGACTGATCCTTCCTGATACTGCTATACTATGGGCTCCTCGTAGCTAGGTTCGATCCATGAGACACACCATCTCAATGGACCCTTCCCAAAAAAAAATTTGGGATTATATCTGCACATCGCCCCACCTCTCACCTGGAGGTATAGGTACATGTACTGCCTCTGCCCATCTGGCTTGAAATTTCCCCCTACTGGAGGTCTATACTTGAGTGGACACCTCCACTCAATCTCCTCTCTGCTTCTCCAATTGTGGCTACTCCACAATCTTTTGAGACTGCTTTTGAGGCTACATGTTGAGAGATAAATGCTCCCTCTTAACCACCAAGTCACTAACCATTGCTTTTCTCCTCAAATGTTTGCATGCATCCCCAACCTTGAGGGCATACAGGTTCTTGAATCTTACATCGATCTGTTTCACCCGTCCTGTGGCAATGTGTCTAAGGAACACCTTTCTTTTTCTAACTATGACATTATAACCACGGTCTTCCAATACCACTACAGAGACAAGATTCTTCCTTAGGCCTGGAACATACAAAACATCTAGCAGTCTAAGAGGGGAGCCAAACTCCCTCTAAAAGGTAATTGTACCTATGTTAGTTTCACTATACCTCCCATCATCTCCAAACTCTATGTTCTATTGGAGGTCCTTCTCCTCCAAGTCACTAAAGAGATCTCTATTCCCCGTCATATGGAACCATTCACCACTATCTAGATACCACATGCATCTCATTATAGTGTTGGCCATGCATGCAATGAGAGTAAAATCAAGCTTGAACTATGAAGCCAATGCTTCACCCGCTCCAACCATAGGCTCTTTATTACTTGCCTTATTTTGTGGACAATTTGTTGCATAGTTCCTGTGCTCGTGACAATGAAAACAATTGATCTTTGACAAGACTCTCTTGCCCTCTTCGCCTTGGGACTTCTTTCCCTTGGATTTATTTCCTTTTCTAATTAATGCCCAATCTTCTTATTTGTCTTTGTGGAGGTCTCGTATCTAGTGCTCTGCCTTATTTCTTCTATTACCAAGTTGGACCACAAACGCTCCCAGTCTGGTATCTTCTCCCTCCCATTCACAAAGTCCTTGTAACTATGCCAAATATTTGGAAGGCCTATAAGTGCTAGGCTCACCAAATCATCCAAGGCTATAGTCACACCAACACTTCCAAGCTCATCTCGACATTGAGTGAACTTTGAAAAGTATGTTGGTATCGTCTCGCCCTCCTCCATCTGGATCTTTATGATCTTGCCCTTCACCGCCAACTTCCTATGGTCGCTGTTATTCTTAAACAGATCTGTCAAGGCCTTCCACATAGCATATGGAGTTTCCTTCCCATGGAGACTTGAGATAATATGATTTGTAACTCCCTCTAACAAGATCCTTCTCGCATTTACTACCTTCTTCTGCCATGCATCAAAATCTGTTGTAGCGGGCTTGGGAATATCAGTATGTATGAATTCATTCAACCTGTTCCCTCCAACACTACCTCCATCCTATCCTTCCATGCTATATAATTTGAATTTACCTCAAGATCATATTCAAGTATCAAGCCATTGAAAGACATCATGATCTGATGTTGGGTAGTGAAGAACATGTTCAAGAAAAACTAAATTTCTTCTCTTATATTATGATTCCTGGCGCTCTCATACCATGTCGAAATATCACTCTGATACCATGTAGAAATATCGCTATGATACCATGTAGAAATATCTACCAATGGATTCAATATGATCTTGTGATGTACTAAAACAAGATATTGAATCCTTCTACAATTTTTGCGGAAAAACAAAACATGATCGCTCAATCACATGCAAGTAAGAGAAAGAAGTAAACCAATGTCACAACAAAAGATTTTCTTGGGGAAAGAAAATGCTCAAAACCCATCTATATATATGTATTAAGTCAAGGAATCATGAAACAATACAATCTTAATCTCTCATGATATTCTCCAACACTTTGCCAAATGTCTCACACTGATCTAGGAAAAATTGGTCTAGTGCTTAACCAATTCTCAGCCCTCCTTCAACCTACCTTGATCATGAAATTCCTATATAATTAGGCCCCTATTAAATAGGATAAATTCCCTTCCTTGATTGCGCAATCCATTATGGAATCCTCATGACTTTATAATTACACACATGCAGTTTTCTAAAAATACAACTGATAGTTATGTTCCCTTTAACCTTTGTCTCAACTGGGTCTTCCTCATAATTGACATGCATGCAGATATTAATAGTGAATTATCAGTTATCTGATAGATCACTACTTGTGAATTAATTCTAATTTAATTCACTGGACCTATCATTAGCTCATCACTCAGTTAGAACTAGTTAAATTGATTTTAACTCAATTAATTGAGTTAACTAATTCACACCTGCACCCCACCGATGCATCAACTGCAACTGGACCCCCAAAATATTAGAATCCCTCTACAAGCCTCATCTTAGACCCTCAACTCGAATTTGTTGAGCTAACTTAGTCATCATGACTTAGTTAATTGATACAAGTTGTTATGAGATGAAATTAAAATTTATTGTCCAATTTTTTTAAGGGAAAAATAAATTATACGCCCCACAATCCTCACCAGTGTGCATTAGAATTTCCTCACCAATGTGCATCAGAATTTCCTCACCGATGTGCATCAGAATTTCCTCACCAATGTGGGTGCATTTTTATCCATTCTAGTTGCCAATTTCATTGTTTCTTGTTGCAAATTTCAACTAGATAAATACACGATAATTGAATGGTCCATGTGCACAAAAGTGGGGTAACCAAATATATAATGTCTAAATTTGTTAATTGTAAATATGAAAACGAGAAATCATTTCTATATTACCGTGTAATTCTATTCCACCGGTGACAAGTTTTTTCTAGCGTAATAGATGGCATATGGCTTATTATATTATTCATGTCCAAGAACAACTTCCAAAACAATGTCAAAGGTTTTCAAGGCGATATGTAACTGAAATTTCTAGTTGGGTCCACACAATATAGGAGTTGTAGACATAAGGTTTCTTAATCTTTCAAAATCAATATGATAGTCATTATTCCACACAAATGTTGCATATTTCATCAGTAGTGCATATAAAGGGGAAGCAATTTTAGGAGTAATTTTCAATGAATCGATGATAATACCTAGTTTTACCCAAAAACATGTGTACCTCTTTTTATGTTTTAGGAGGTAGTAAACTCAAAATTAGTTGAATTTTAGTTGGATCAAACTGTATTCCGGCAACTGAAAGAAGATGTCCCAACATTATGCCTTTTGTCATCGTCATATGGCACTTTTTTGTACTTAATGCAAGATTAGCCATTATGCACTATTGGAGTGTTTTTTCTATATTAAAAAACGCCTGATCAAACTCAGTTCCTTACGGTATAAAATCATCCATGTAGATTTCAAGGCTATCTTTAATCAACTTAGAAAACATGCCTAATATGGGTTGTTTAAAGGTGGTAGGTGCATTTGAAAGACCAAAAGGAAGAACATGTTATGCAAAATTACCCCATGGACAGGTGAAGGTTGAATTGTCTTAGTCTTATGCAGAGATTTGAATATGATTATATCTGCTAAAACCATCAAGGAAAGAGAATACATTTTTCCCTAATAGAAAATCTAGGACTTGGTCAATAAATGGCAAAGGAAAATGGTCTTTTTGTTTTGATTTGTTCAGTTCATGAAAATCTACATAGATTCACAACTTACCATTATTATTTCGGACAACCACAAGAGGGGAAACCCACTCACTATCTGACATGGGATAGATAAAATTGGCATCCAATAGATTTTGAAGTTCTTGTTTAACAACGTCCCTAAGAAATGGGTTCATTCTTCTTTGTGGCCGTCGGATGGGAGTGCAGTCCTACTTGATATAGATATGATGAGTACAAATATCGGGTTGTATACCCTTCATATCTTTGTAGTCACAAGCGAAGGCTTCCTTTTTCCTTTTGAAACTTGTAACAACTTATCATTCTGCTCAAGGGTTAAGTTTGTATTGACACTAAATGTTTTCCCTTGTTCGATCTCAATAGGGACACTATTATGGATGATTGTAGTTGGTATTTTGTCATTTTGTTTCTCTAAATTAGAATCATATCTAACATTCTCTTCTAGGGTTTCTTCTATTAGCTAATGAACATGTCGTGAAACATACGAAAGGGTTATTGATGAGAGCACTAATAATATCATCCTCTGCTTCAATTTTGAATGCTAAGGCTTTTTCAATGGTTAAGACTAACCAAGTAACATAACTTTCATGTTCAAGTTTGACCCATGTAGGATCTTCACACGCTGGGGTAGGTTTTTCTAGGGGATAAAGAGCTAGATTCTTTATAAAATCCCCATAGGATATTTTATTATTCCTTGTTTTGCATTCAGTATAAACATCGATCGTAACCAACCATGGCCTCCTTAACATCAAAGGATGAACACCAAGACTATATTTTGTCTGGAGGATAACAAAATCTACTAGGTAGGCTCAAGAATCCACTAAAATAACCTCATATTCCAAAACCCCCTTGGGTTGGATGATACCAATCAACTAGTTCATGGACAGTGGGTATGGGCCATAGAGGTGGAACTCTTAGCATTTCCCAAGCTTCCTTGTTCATAATGTTAATAGTTTCATATAGGTTCACTAATGCATTTGGAAACATTCTCCTTTGAATTTGAACCATAATAGTCAGAGTTTCGGGGTCATCATACTTAAAAGGTGTATTTTCTCCTAAAATTAAACTCGACAATTTCCCTAGAACATGAACCATGGGTGGATCCTTAGGTTTTCTTCCAGGTGTCTTGAGGCACAAGTCTTTAACAGACAACGTAAAAGGGCCAATCTCTTTTTTCTTGAAGCAATGGAATCTTAACATACAAATTTGGTCCTAATAGATCGAATTCAAGTTGCGGGGTTGTTTTAAGTAATGCTAGTTGTTCAGGATATGGTGGAGGAACAATTGAAGTATCAAATATACTAGAAACAACCACTAGAGTTGTTTCTTTTGTTGTTACTCTCAGGTCTTCTTCTTTTTTCCAAGGAAAAATCATAACTTTCATTAATAAGATGGAAATTACATGTTGTAGATGCTTTGAAAATCATATGCAGATATGATGGCCTAAGCCACAGATAAAAAATATATATCAGTGATGGTTATTGTTATGAGTTCAAGAAATATATACAATAAGTAAAAGGCTATACATAAGATCAAATAAATAAAATTTGTCTCAAAAATCCAAAATCCTCAAAATTTAAGGCCCCTCTGCCCCATGTGCTAGTACATATTCATATGGCATGTGGAAGTATTGATAGAATTGGTGGTCATTTTGTTCCTGGATCACCCAATGGTCCCTTGGTAGGTGCGCAACCTCCTTGGAAAGTGAATCATAAATCTGATTCCTTCCCCTGTATATACGATGACAAGATATATAGTCAAAATGAGATTTCAGAAGAAACACCTCCTCCAATATATTTCTTAGTGTGTGCATGGGACATCTAGTTTACTTGTTAAACCAATTCATGATAATATTTGAATCTCCAAATATCTGGATGTGACTTTAGCCTTTGGATAAATCAAAGGCTAGGAGGTATCTGAGGCAAGAAAGTTCTGCGAAATTATTTGTGCCCCTACCCAAGCCAATTCAACTTGTAACAATGGTGTTCCAAAAAATACAGAACCACACCCCCACCACAGCCGAATTGTTGTGCATATCCGTCCAAGTATGCCCAAGGCATAGATTTTCCATTAGTTTCAGGAATGGCATTCTTGGGGGGCGGTCGATCTGGGTCATCAGGAATAAAATGATATAAGAAAGAGATATGTGCATATATAATGAGCCAATTAGGAGGTTGATCATTGAATATTACATAGTTTCAGGCAATCCAGATGCCCCATCAGATAAGAAGGGGTAGGTTACAAAGCTTGTTTGGCATTGCATAATGCCACCGTGAGTCCCAAACAAGTGATATAGATTGTCCAAATGGGATTAAATTATAGTTGAGGGTGGTTTTCACATGCGTCCAAAGTGATAAAGTTGTTGGGAAATGAAGGAATAAGTGGTCGATATCCTCAAATTCACTCTTGCAAAGAGAGCACCATGAAGGACCAATAAAGGAGCATTTATGTAGGTAGACGTTATTGGGGATCTTGTTGGAGATTATGCACCACATTAAAAGTCTAGCTTTTGGAGGGCATTTAAACTTCCATAAAGGGTGCCACCACCATAACAATTCTTATGGCTAATGTTCAAAAAATATGATATGATAGGAATCCTTTGGAGTGTACTGACCATGTTTTGAGATAGCCCATATGAGCTCATCATCTCTGCCTGTAATTATAACATGTGATTCTTCCAGAGCTGCAATATAATCAGACATTCCACATGCCAAGGAAGGCGGATGTGTAGCTCACGGGTGGTCTTCCAGGCCTGAGAGAATATGGTAGAGTTTTCCAGATCAACCACCTGGTCGAGAGTATAGATACCTGCATCATTCAAGAAATGTATAAAATCAAGGGATAATAGATGGGCATTACCGCAACCTAACCAGGGATCACATCCAATTCAGACTTGACTACCCGCACCAATTTTCCATGCTAGGCCATATCTGATATGGTAAATAGAGTTTAAAATGGATCTCCAAATGGTGGATATATTGAACCTGTTCCAATGCCCTTGTTTGATCTAATTAATCAAATGAGATGGGAAGATATATTTTTGTATAACAACCTTGTTCCATATACTATCAACAGTTATAATCTGCCACCCTAATTTAACAGCTAGTGTCTTTGAGAATGAGGTTAAGTCCTTAATACCCCATCCACACCATTTTTTGGGGAGAGTTATGAGGTCCCATCTAGCCCAGGAAAAGGTATGACGCTCCTTCGATCCTTTCCAAAGAAATCTGCAACAGATTTGTAGAATCCTAGAGAGAATGCCTTTTGGTATCCAGGCCAAAGATATCCAGTATACCAATATTTTTAATCTAATTGTCATTGATGTCAATATCCATGACCAGCAAGCACAATAAAGGGAATCATGAGGAAGCAAAGTCAAAGGAATCAATGGAGAGGTTCTTCATTCTATTTCTGCTCTCAACACATTAAAAACATCCTTTCTAATACCAGATTTGAGGTAAAATTATTTCATGAGACCTCCACCATCTGAAAGAGAATAATTTTATCTTTCCAACGAGCTACTACTCAGCCCAAAACTCCACACGGTTTGAGAGTTATTGAATTTTTTAAGTTAAAATATAGTCTCTGGTCTGTGAGCCGACATCATCCTTCTAGGACAAGTCAGCCTACTTTAAAGGTCAAATCCCTTCATTTTTCACAACATGATGCGTATTAATAAGACCATAAGACCTCATTTTCTACTCAAGCAATTCGGTCAAGAAAATACAGAATGGTGAAAACAAGTTCACAACTCGTGAACTGAAGAAGGCAACATATCAATATTTGTTTTGGGTTAAACAGACTATATTTGAAATAGTGCCCTCGGACCAGTAATACTAGTGGAAGAATATAGCTGTTTTTTAAGCACGAGGTAAGGGTTGACTAAAATTCCTAACTAGGACCAAAGATTTACAGTTATATATATGCTTAGGACCGAAATATTTTGAGGCTCAGATCTCTTGTTAAGGGGAAAAATACACCTACAGAACTTTAAAACAGTAAAATCAAAGTCTGTTTGTTTGGAAAGAGACTCAAAAGTATGATACAAACCCTTGGATGCGTGGAACGTATGGTTGATGGAGGAAAAATAACTCGGGACACCTACAGGACTTTGGAAGTGTAAAAACAAAGTTTCAAACATACATTACAGTCTCAGGAGTTCGGTATATTTGTTGTTGGTAGACTTAAACCAGACCCAGAATTTAGAAACTCTAGATCTGTGTTATAGAAGTGTGGGTACATCGAACTGTTGACATCGGACCTGTGGCATTCCTTCAAAATTCGGACCTATGCCTTGGTAAAAGAATATCTAGATAGTGGAGAACTATTTGTGTTGTGTGGTGCAGAACTTTGGTAAAGCTATGGTGCAGTAGAAACATCATAACCTAGAGCAAGTACACTCCTGAAGTCTTGGTATAGTTGTGATGTAGTAGTCTTGGAACAGTCTAGTGTTGAAATCTTAGTGGGGTGCAGAAGTATTGGTACAATACTTTGGAGCATATTTGAAAAATAAGTTGATGCAGAATAGTTGGTGCAGTATGGTGAAGATTGGTGCAATGGAGAATCTTTGAATCAATCATCTAATAAAGAAGCAAAGAAGGATTGGTGTCCTTGGAGTAGGAGCCCCATAAACACAAGGTTGGTGCCTTGAGAAGATAGGGTCAAAGCCCTAGAGGGCTAAGCCTCATCAAAGTCCAAGTTGGTGCTTGGCAGCAGGTTGGTGCCTGTTTCATTAAAAGGGTTGGTGCCCTCACTCATCTATTGTATACTAATATTAGAAATGGAATTGAAATTCTTATTAATCCTTAATATTATCATTATACACCTCTTTGTCTTTAATTATGAAGAATCTAACTGGCAATAATTAACAATTGAAAAGAAATATTGATTCACCCCCTCTCAGTATTTCCAAAAATTGGTATCAAAGCCAGCTTCTTAATTATCAGCGTAACAGCTAGAATAAGGATTCTTAGGCACAATGAAGAACATGGAAGCAACAGGGAAACTGTCTATCTTTGATGGAACAAACTTTAGTTTTTGGAAAAAAAGGATGTCCTACTATCTAACGTCTCTTGGTCCTAAAGTATGGCACTCTGTTTGGATGGGTACACAACTCCCGCCAGTCTTCCAACTGATCAAGATGAAAGAAGAGCCTACATTGCTAATGCCAAAGCTTTAAATTCCATCACTAGTGGAATTACCGATTCTGAATTTACAAAATTCATGGATTGTGACTCAGCCAAAGAAGTATGGGATAAGTTGGTTTCTCTATATGATGGGGACTCCAAAGTTAAGAAGGAAAAGCTTCAAACCTATAGAAGACAATTCGAGAGTTTGAAAATGGATGATGAAGAAGATATTGCATCATACTTCCTCCGAGTAGTTGAAGTGGTTAACTCTCTTAAAGGACTAGGAGAAAATATTGAAGAAAGCACCATTGTTCAAAAAATCCTGAGATTGCTTCCTGATAGATTTGACTCCAAAGTAAGTGCCATAGAATAAATGAAGGACCTAGATACTCTAAAGATGGCTGAACTTCATGGAATTCTAATTTCCTATGAGATGAGGAAAGGGAGCCCAAATTTCAAAGAAGCAGCTTTCAAAGCCTCAAGATCTACAAAAGAAGGAAAAGGATGGAATTGCAACAACGATGAATCTGATACTGAAAACGAGTTAGCTCAATTTGTACGAAGACTAAAAAGGGGATCTAAGCTAAAAGGTAAGTACCCTCTTATTTGTTTCAATTGTGGAAAAGTAGGTCATTATGCTGCAAAATGTCCTCATAAACATGATAGTGATGACGAAAAGGACTCTAAAAGAATGATGTACAAAAAGAAAGGGTTTAATAAGAAGAGCTTCTTCTCCAAACAAGATAAGTCTGATGAAGATGAATTTGTAGTCATAAAAAAGAAATCAACTAGAAATGTGTGTCATTACAAAGAAAATGATGATGAATCAGATGAGGAAAGTAATTACGTTGGAAGCAAAGAAACATTATTCATGGCATTTACAAATGATAATGACTCAGAATTAGAAGATGAAAGAAACATGGATAGTTTGCTAATGAGTGCCATTGAAGAAAATGAGAATCTACAAAAGAAGATAATTTCTCTCAAAATAGAAAGAGAGGAAGCAAAAAGAAGGGAAGACTTCTTGAACATTAAGCTAAAAGAGAAGGATGATATCTGTGAAAAACGTGAAGCTGAAATAATATCTCTAAGAAAGGAATTAGAGCAAGTTAAAAGGAGTTGGAAAAGCTCTCTAGCTCTTGACAACATTCTTAATACTCAAAAACCTCAACATGACAAGTCTGGAATTGGTTTCAAAGGAGAATCATCAAGTACAAAGAATAATGCCCGAAGTTATGTTGATGTACTCTCTTTCCATCTAAAAGAAGAAAAGTCATCTCGTCAGGAGCAAAGTCCCATCTCAAAACCAAGAATTTAAGAAAGAGCAACTCCAAGGAAGAATGTTGGTTCAAGCAATGGATACTACAACAGGTATCAAAATATTTTTCTTGGGCATTGTTACAACTATAAAAACTGTGGGCATCAAGTTAAGCATTGCAAGGCTTATAAGAATGAAGCACCAAGATTGAATGATCAAAAAAACCAACTACGTGGTCCTAAAGAGCAAGTACAAATCAAAACTTACAATTCCTTTGATCCTTTAGCTAAGTTTGATTCGTCTTGCTCATTATGTGATAATTATGATCATAATGAACAAAATTTCCCTCTCAAAAGGGAGAAAGCTAAAAACGTAAATCTCAAAACTGATAAATGTGGCCTAGCTCTATGTGCTCATAGTGAAGAAAATCATTGGTTCGTGGATAGTGGATGCTCAAGACATATAACAGGTGACCAAAATAATTTTATCTCATTGAACAAGAAAAATGGAAATGTATCCTTTGGAAGTGGATCCGCTAAAATAACTGGAAAAGGAACTACTACCCTTGTCAATGGACTAGGAAAGGCTCAAAATACCTTGCTGGTAGAAGGGCTCAGACAAAATCTCTTTAGTGTTAGCCAGATTTGTGACCAAGGACATTATGTTGTCTTTAGTACAAAAAATTGTAAAATAAGAGACTCATCCTCAGGAGAACTTGTGGCGAAAGGAGTAAGAACACCAGATAATGTTTATATTCTCAGTAGAATCCAAGAAGATAAATGTTACTTAAGTCAAACAGATGAAAGTTGGTTATGGCACAAGCGATTGGGACATACAAGTTTTGATAACCTAGTCAACATCAGCAAAATTAATGCAGTAAGGGATATTCCAAAAATGTGCAAACCAAATAAAGTTTTATGTGGCCCATGCCAACATGGAAAGCAAACCAGAACTAGCCACAAAACTAAGGAGTTCTCAACAACAAAAAATTTGGAAATCATTCATGCAGATTTGTGTGGGCCAACTAGAACTCCAACTCTTCAAGGTGAAAGGTACCTTGCTCTATTTTTTGATGACTATACTAGAATGATGTGGATATATTTCATAAAATATAAATCCGAAGCATTTGAATGTTTTAAGAATCTCAAGGCTCTCATTGAGAATGAGAAAGATTCTAAGATTAAATGTCTTAGAATGGATAGAGGAGGAGAATTCACCTCAAAATAATTTGATGAATTCTGTAAAGAGCATGGAATCGAAAGAGAGCTCTCTACTACTAGGACACCCCAGCAAAATGGAGTAGTTGAAAGAAGGAACCGAACCATTCAAGAAATGGCAAGGACAATGCTACTAGCAGCTGATTTGCAACCAAAATTTTGGAGAGAAGCAGTTGGCACTGCAATTTATACCTTAAATCGAACTCAACTAAAATTTAATAATGAAAAGACTCCTTATGAATTATGGAAAGGAAGACCTGCTTCAGTAAAATATTTCAGGGTTTTTGGAAGCAAATGTTTCATAAAAATAAATGATGACTCACCAGGTAAATTTGATTCTAGAGTTGACAAAGGAATATTTCTTGGATACTCCACTAGGAGCAAAGCTTACAAATGTTACAACAATCGTCTACGAAGAATAGTGGAAAGCATTGATGTGAAGATTGATGAAGGCCTTCCAGAAAAAACAATTGAAGATCATGAAGTTGAGCCTTTCTTTGAACAAAGTGAAGAAGAAGAACCTGAAAAAGAAGAGGAGAATGAATAACCTCAAAGTGAATCTTCACAAACTCCCTCCAAGATCAAGTTTGTTCAAATATATCATCTAGAAGAACAAGTCATCGGAAATATAGATGAAGGAATCCAAACTCGAAGAAGGATGATAAACACCCTAAGAAAATACGATGTGGCTCTATTATCTTTAATAGAACCTGAAAAAATTTCCCAAGAAAGCAAATATCCTTATTGGATAAAGGCCATGGAAGAAGAAATGTCTCAAATTGAAAAAAATGATACTTGTGAACTGGTACCTCGCCCAAAAGATAAAAATGTAATTGGAACAAAAAGGGTATACAAAAACAAGATGAATGAAGATGGACAAATCATGAGAAATAAAGCCAAACTTCTCTGCAAAGGATACTCACAAATCGAAGAAATTGACTTCAAAGAAACCTTTGCACCAGTAGCTCGAATGGAAGCCATAAGAACGTTTTTAGCATTTACTTGCTCAAAAGGATTCAAGGTTTATCAAATGGATGTAAAATCAACATTCTTGAATGGAGATCTCAAGGAAGAAGTTTACATGGAGCAACTAGAAGGATTTGATCTTGCTGAAGGAAAAGACTTTGTATGCAAACTAAAAAATGCCTTGTATGGATTAAAACAAGCCCCTAGAGCATGGTATGCAAATTTGGATCACTATTTGCAACAAGAGGGTTTCAAAAAGGGAGTGGCAAGTAGAAATCTCTACATGAAGATGGACAAGGAAAAACTTCTGATCACTCTTGTTTATGTTGATGATCTAATCTTTGCTAGAAATAATGAAGAAATGAGCCATGAATTTGCTCTAAATATGTCCAAAAAATTTGAGATGTCAATGATTGGTGAGTTGTCTTACTTTCTTGGGCTACAAATATCTCAAACCTCTACAAGCATGTTTATATCTCAAGCAAAATATCTTAAAGACATGCTCAAAAGATATGGGATGGAAGATTGTGCACCTATGAGCACACCGATGACCACAAATTGTAAATTAAGAAAAGATGATGATACCCCTCTCATAGATGCAACTCTTTATAAATCAATAATTGGAGCTCTCCTATACTTAACTGCTACAAGACCAGATATTATGCAAGCAGTAGGAATGGTAGCAAGATTTCAGTCAAGTCCTAAACAATCCCATCTAGTAGTTGTGAAGAGAATTCTTAGATATTTTAAAGGAATGATTGATTTCGGTCTTTGGTATCCTAAGAGTTCAACTCTTATTGTGACAGCTTACTCTGATGTTGATTGGGCCAGAAGCGTGGGTGATCGAAAAAGTACCAGTGGAAATGCATTCTTTATGGGAGATTGTCTCGTATCTTGGCTCAGCAAAAAACAATCATCTATATCCCTTTCTATAACTGAAGCCGAATATATAGCTGCTGCTGATTGTTGTACACAAATTATATGGATGAAGGAAGCCTTGAAGGATGTCAACATAGAAACTAAGCAACCAGTTACTATTTTTTGTGACAATACTAGCACCATCATTCTTTCAAAGAATCCGGTGATGTACTCAAGGACCAAACATATTCCAATCAAATAACACTTTCTCCGTGAACAAGTTGTTGAACACAATATCAGGTTGGAATACGTCAATACAAAAGAGAAAATTGTTGATATCTTTACAAAACCCCTTCCACGAGAAGCATTTGAGTATCTTCGCCAAAAGATGGGGGTCATTGCTCTTGCATCACACTAAATCAAGCAGCATGTCGAGGGGTACAATATGATAGGGGGAGCAGCATGACAAGGGTAGCACATGGGCACCCCATTTCCATTGATGCCAAAGGGGGAGAGAAGAAAATATTGCCATCCAATGACAAATGGGGATATTTTTAGTCTAATTATCATTGATGTCAATATCCATGACCAACAAGCACAATAAAGGGAATCATGAGGAAGCAAAGTCAAAGGAATCAATGAAGAGGTTCTTCATTCTATTTTTGCTCTCAACACATTAAAAACATATTTTATAATACCTTTGAGGTAAAATTATTTCATGAGACCTCCACCATCTGAAAGAGCATAATTTTAGCTTTCCAACGAGCTACTACTCAACCCAAAATTCCACACGGTTTGAGAGTTATTGAATTTTTTAAGTTAAAATATAATTTCTGGTCTGTGAGTCGACATCATCCTTCTAAGACAAGTCAGCCTACTTTAAAGGTCACGTCCCTTCATTTTTCACAACATGATGTGTATTAATAAGACCATAAGACCTTGTTTTCTACTCAAGCAATTTGGTCAAGAAAATACATAATGGTGAAGACAAGTTCACAACTCGTGAACTGAAGGAGGCAGCATATCTAAATTTGTTTTGGGTTAAACAAACTATAATTGAAATAATGCCCTCAGACCAGTAATACTAGTGGAAGAATATAGTTGTTTTTGAAGCACGAGTTAAGGGTTGACTAAAATTCCTAACTAGGACTAAATATTTACAGTTATATATATGCTCAATACCGAATTATTTTAAGGCTCAGGCCTTTTGTTAAGGGGTAGAATACACCTACAGGACTTTAAAACAGTAAAATCAAAGTCTGCTCGTTTGGATAGGAGACTCGAAAGTCTGATACAAACCCTTGGATGCATGGAAACTATGGTTGTTGGAGGACAAATAACTCAGGACACCTACAGGATTTTGGAAGTGTAAAAATAGAGTTTCAAACATACATTACAGTCTCAGGAGTTTGGTATATTTGTTGTTGGTAGAATTAGACCAGACCCAGAATTTAGAAAATTTGGATTTATGTTATAGAAGTGTGGGTACATCGAACTGTTGACATCGGACCTGTGGCATTCCTTCAGAATTCGGACATGTGCCTTGGTAAAAGAAGCTCTAGATAGTGGAGAACTATTTGTGTTGTGTGGTGCAAAACTTTGGTAAAGCTATGGTGCAGAAGAATCATCATAACCTAGAGCAAGTACACTCTTGAAGACTTGGTATAGTTGTGATGCAGTAGTCTTGGAACAGTCTGGTGTTGAAACCTTAGTGGGGTGCAAAAGTATTGGTACAATACTTTGGAGCAGATTTGAAAAAGAATTTGATGTAGAATAGTTGGTGCAGTATGGTGAATATTGGTGCAATGGAGCATCTTTGAATCAATCATCTACTAAAGAAGCAAAGAACGATTGGTGTCCTTGGAGTAGGAGCTCCTAAACACAAGGTTGGTGCCTTGAGAAGATAGGGTCAAAGCCCTAGAGGTATGAGCCTCATCAAAGTCCAAGTTGGTGCATGTTTCATTAAAAGGGTTGGTGCCCTCACTCATCTATTGTATACTATTATTATAAAGGGAATTGAAATTCTTATTAATCCTTAATATTATCATTATACACCTCTCTGTCTTTAATTGTGAAGAATCTAACTGGAAATAATTAAGAATAGAAAAGAAATATTGATTCACCCCCCTCTCAGATTTGATAAAGACAAGGTGCCCTGCACAAAAGAACCATATTTGCTACCATATGTTGAGCCTCCTCTAAATCTTAGCTTTCAGCCGGGTCCAATCAACGAGTCTGTAGTTGGAGGGTTTAAGTTGAAATCCCTGGTACTTTATCCCCTCATCAAATCCAATAGAGTTAAATGGAAACCTCTGTAATGCAAAGTGATTTTCATGTCGTGAGAAACCTTGAGTTGAAAGAGTGGATTTAGTGTGATTGCAAGTCATACCTATGGCAGTGCATAAAAATTTGAGTGCAGAGTTTAAAATCGTTGGGTCACTGACAGAACCATTCAAAAATATAAGAACATCATCCACAAATAGGAGGTGGGTGAGGATACAATTTTCAGAGATCTAGATACCCTTTATCATGCCATGGTTTCTCTCATCCATCAAGAGTACTCAATCTTCCATAACCAATAGGAATAACATATGTGATAGCGGGCATCCCTGTTGAAGACCTCGTTCAACGTGACAAAATTTGGATGTCGCCCCATTGATTAGAACATTGAAGTAGACTGATGTAATGCAACACATTATCTAGATTCGTGGACGAGGACTCTTCAATATGTCTCAGTTCTTCTATATATTGATGGGTTTCCCTTTCATCATGACCCCTTTCTTGTATCCTGATGTGGAATTTTTTCCTCCACTTGTTCTATAAAAATTGGTGAGTTTTGTGAGCAAAGAGTCTTCCCAGACCTAAGTTGTATGTCATTGCATGCAATAGGGCTTATACTATAGGTGGGGAAGTTTTTTGTTTCAACCTGCTGCACCATTTTATTATTTGGGTTTGGTGGAGCTTGAATAGGTACTTGAGATAAAACATAAAGACCACTTGTTGGAGTATTAACTAGGGGACTCACTTGATACTGTAAGTAAGCTTGTTGGGGCAGTAATGAAGGCAGTTGTAGTTGGGGTATTGGAAATTGTTGTGTATGGAAAGGATAACTTCTCCAATTCAAAAACCACAATTGATTTTGCACTGTTGGACTGGAAATTATACCCGTGGTGGGGGATATTGAAATTGTTGGGGATTTTGCCACTAAGGGGAAAACGGTTGAGTATGTGGAAGATTATATTGATTATTCCAAGTATTGAAAAATGTAGAGGGGTCATGATTTGTACCTGGATGTTGCAATTGTCATGGTTTATTTGATCCCAAGAATCACATTGATCCAGCCTCCACACCGGCACCGTAATAAAATGTGTTAAATATGGGAAAATATGGATATGTTTTTATATAATTTTCCACATCACATATCTTGCATATTCCTATGACCTTCATTGGGAATTCTCTAGAAGAATGCTTCATTCTATATTTTGGGAAGAATAGAGCAAGTTCCTTCTCAACTTATAATTGTTTTTGTTTGGCTTGAAGCACATCCAACTGACAAACAATGTTCCAAGGATGTCGGTCTTGAAATATTCCAACAAATTTATGATATCTGTGTGATTCAACCCTCTAGTGGCAGATTTTGTGACCTTATAAAGGTCCCTGATTCCTTCTCTACTCCTGGTTGATCCTCCTAAATAGCTTCTATATAAATTACATATATTATCATAAATTTCCTTACAGATATCTCATTTTACCATTACATTAAATAAATCCAACTACTCATCCCATATTCCCTTAATTAAATTAATTTTCAAAATATCTCCTCCCAATGAAGCATATGGGGACCTTTGCACATTGTATTGAAATCAATCCACGAAGTCCTCCAAATTTTCTTCTTTTAATGCTATTTTGAAGAAGTCCTCCTTAAGTTCCTAAGTTCTGCAATATTCTTGATACTTTTCAATTATTGGCTTCTTCATCTCACCCCATGTATTTATAGTATTAACACCTAGCCCCAGAAAACACCTCAAGGATGTTCCCTTAAAAGCTTTTGGAAACAATTTCAACTTCTCCAAATCATCTATATAGTCGTAAATTTGACATAACACGTCAAATTTGAACACTAAGGCATCTAGGTCTTTAGTGGTAATTCCAAGAAAATTTGGAACGGTTGCCAAATATATAGGTTTCATAGGTGCATTCCCCTAAGTATTATAAATTAGAAACTCAATAGTGGAGGTGGTGTTGGCCATGTCTTCCCAGATCTTCCAATAATATTATGGAATTCCAAAATCAAGTGGAACTCACTGAAATGAAATGGGAGAGATTACCTTTGGTTCCATAGCTTTGACAACAATACCTTGGTTGACATGAAGGGTCTAATGGGATGTCCCTCGAATTGGACTACAAGAATTTGATACCAAATTCCTTGTTTCCCCTTGTCCTTCAACCAAGTGTTGACTCTTAGGCCCAGTTCACATTTTTCATGTAAAGGTCATCTAAGTAGGTTTTAGTTTGATTTCCTACAATTAGCTACAAATCCACACTTTCTTAGCGCCGATAGTTTAAAAAATGAGTTTTGCGCTACGAAAGCGTTGCTACTTTCGTAGTGCAAATTGTAAAATTTACACTGTGAGCGCTACAAAAGCACGGTTTCGTAGCTATCATTTCAAATAAACTGGGATTTTTCAGTTTCGATTGGGCAATGACATGATAGGAGTATGGTGAGTCAATTAATTAACAGATTCGTAGTACCCACTTGTCCTACATTCATCATTTTCATGATAGGGTATCAATCAAACATCATTTGGTCATGAAGTGACATCCCTAATTCGAATTTTTTTGCCTAATTGAGTCATTCCTATTTCATTCGCCTTCACATATTATGTCCAAGCTCTGAAACAGTGAGGATAAGTTTATGGTTGTTCTATCCAAAGACAACTTTCATCAAATCAAGCGAGGCTATTCATCTGGTCAAGAGAGGTTGATTTACAGGTTTTAGAGAAACAAACAGGTTTTCTACAGGAAACATGGCAGAAGAAAAGAAGATCCACAGAGGAGGACATTGTCTTATATATGAACCTGAGAATGCAAATGCTATTATGGAAGATCAAATGGTGATGGAGGCTTTTAGCAAGGTTGGTTGTCTAAAATTTTGTGAAAAGCTTCAAGGTTGCCACACTCAAGTGTCCAAAGAGTTTTCTCTACATTTCAGTGGAACCACCACCAAAGTTGGAATGATAAATATGTCAGTGACACCTAAGATCATAGTTGCTGTGACAGAGATACCAAGGGGACAACAATCTTAGTTTAAAGGTTTCAGGTTTGACATGGAGCCATGCAAGGAGTTTATGAAACCTGAATTTGTAGACATGGACTTGAACAATGCAATACCCGAGAGTTGTATCAAGGATAACTATGCAAAGCTGCTATTCAACATCCAAAGATATTTCACATGTGAAGGAAGGTACCATAAATTATACACTTATCATTTTAAACTACTGTTGCATTTCACAGGAATGATATCATTAGATTTACCATTATTCTTGCATAGAAGCCTTTCCAAAATGGCTGACAAAGTCCAAGCTAAATCTGATGGTTGTGAAACATCCCTGTTTCATCACGGTTTAATTAAGTTATTGGTTTTAAATGAGCTACAGAAAATAAATAGAGATTGGTCTTCCTTTTTATTTATGAGTGGATTTGAAATGGAAGCCCTGACTCCAGCTAAAAACCCTAAGATCAAGGGAAATCCTTCAACACCAATAGCAAAATCCAATCAACCAGTGATTACCAAAGCTAGGAGGTTTGTGAAGTTGAAACCTAGGAAACAGGTTGAAGATAAAATTGAGAAAGCATCAGTGCTTGTTTCAAAAACCCCATCACTTGCAAAACAAAAAGTAGAAAAGGTCAAAGAAACAAAACAGAAACAGGTGGCCAGTAAGCAAGAGAGCCAGAGAAAGACAAGAAGTCAATTATCAACATTAAAGGGAAAAGAAATTGTTTCAATGGCAGAGGAAAATCCAAATATGAAAGGTAACTTGGATGATATATTGCATGCAATAGACATAGAAGAATCACCCATTGTGCAGGTAGATTTTATTGAAGTGAATGATCCTAAACAGAAAAAAATCAAATCAGCAAAGAAATTGGATTTTGAAGGTGAGAATGCAACTTTTGTTTTTCAAGCTAGGAAACCTCTAACCAGACATGAAAAGAAACTCGAAGGAAGCAGTAAATATACCCATGTAACTATTGAAGTAGCTAAGGCCCCTGAAAAGGTGATTGATCTTTCATCTCCTATAGTAGAGCATGGAGTCAACAAGGTAGAGAAAGGAAAAGAACATATGTCAGAGTGTCAGTTGTTGGAAGAAAGGTTGAAACTAGAAAATCAAGAAATGGTAATGATGAGAAAGGGGGCAAGACAGCATATCATTGAAAAGACAGGATTCAAGAGGTTGAAGGTTGTTTGGGAAGGCTAAATAGTTGTTAGGTTAGAGATCCCAAGCAGTGCCCAGCAGTTCTATACATGGACATTTCCAACTATTAAAGAGGCAAGGTTTGTTAGAGTGATCAACACTTATTTAAGAGCAAGCAACAGGAAGCTAAGAAGCCAAGTGAAAGATTTGGAGCTACAATTAAAACAGTCTCAAGATGAACTAAAAAGCATAGGTACAAAATGACAAATTCAAAACAAAATCTAAATGGAAAAGAAGGATCAAATTTTGTGAAGATTATGTTTTTAATTCAAATGTCTGATGGTTTTGATGAGGCCAATGATTTTTTGAAGCTATGGTACCTTCTTCTTTTTTAATTTTGTAAAAATCTGGAAAACTTGCTTGCATAGCAGTTTCGTAGCACCTGTAGTGCAAAAAGGGTGAAAGGCGCTACGAAACTGTTGTAGCAGCTTTTTCACCCTTTTTCTTATCAAATTCTGGAGGGAAGACCAAGAATTTTGATTTGAAATTCCTAAGGGAGATATATCAAATTAATATCAAAGTAAATATGAATGAAAGGAAGTTAAATTTTGAAGGAAAATGGCAAAAAGACCGCGCTACGAAACTGTGCTACTTTTGTAGCGTAGGTCTATTTTCATGGTTTTGAGAAATTTAAGGTGGTTTCACACAGCTGGAATGAAGGGATCACTTGGGACATATGTCAAACATTTTCTCAACATTAATTAGCTTCGAAGTTATCACATGGAAATGGTCATAATATCTCAAGAAACTGAAGGGATCCTAAGCCTAAAAATAGGGGAGCAGTTTCCTATATTTCAAGGGATTAACATCATCAACATTATGGTTATAACAAGTTGAAACTCATCATCAGAATTCAACTAAGTCGAATGATAGGTGGAAAATGATGTATTTATGTTCAGATAAGGTTGTTTTGAGTAGAACCAAAAAAAAGAAGTTCTAATTCTATTTGTAATAGGACTCTATGTTAGTTTTACAGCTGTGTTTATAATAAATACCATGTTTTATAGTTATATTAGGTGTCAAAGCATGGGAATTCGATGTATCTAGTGATGGAGAAGCTTATCTCATGATGTAAAGGATCTATAAAAGATCAAGAAGTCAAAATAGAAAGGGTTGGACATTTGTTAGCCAAAAAACTTTGTTTTATGTAAGTGATTGTTTTCAGCTAATACAGAAATTCTACTTTGACAACTCGAGATTCATAAGGAGTTCTTGTATGTTTTTGTTCTGATGGCATCTTTTCAATATTATATTGCAGTGGTGTTTGCTTATGTTACTCATAATTCATCAATGATGCTCTGACTTCCTTCATAGACAAACTGACTGTGTGTTTCACTGTTCTACATGTTTATTCATTGACTTGAACTCTGATGTGCCTTGAATTCCATGCTAAGTAGATTATATTAGTTTTGTTGAAGCTATCATGACTCCATAAGCCCAATGTACACTTGATAATGTGATTTACAACTATTTTACATCATTTATCTGTTTTTATCCCATATATAGTTAGCCATCTACATATTTATCAAAAATCATAAACCCTTGAGAGAGCCCTCTTAGGTTGAGGAGCCTAAGCCTCAACTAAAATATTGGTTTGAAATAGTGGCACAAGATTGGTTTTATGAGCAGCTTGTCAAGTCTGATTTTGTGATAACATTTTGGTGCGTCTGCCGGGAGTTTGAAGATTATACATTCTTGAGATTTTGAAGCTGAACTTCTGAAGGTAGCAGGAGCTCAGGAAGTTTTTTGAGGCTTCATCTACCTTGGTGACTCCATTTAAAGTTTATATGTTCAAAGGTGGCTTCGAGAAGGAGATACATGAGGAGTAATCCTGACCCGGATCCACCTACCATCGTGGACAATACAAACACCATTTCAAGAGGCAGTCAATGCATTTCTGAAATATCAGGTACTCCATCTCATTCGAAATCCTTGTCCTCTGAAATATCAAGAAGTCATGAAGACAAAAGAGTTGATGATAAAATTAATGAGGTTTTGTTTCGATCAGAAAATGAAAAGGAGCTAATTGAAATAATCTTAGACTTACATAAGAGAGGAATTGACACCTCAGCTCTAGTAACACAAGAAGATAAAGAGGAATTCTAGGAAGCTGTCACTTTAGAATTGTTGTTGGAAAGAGAGTCTCTAGACAAATTAAAGGAGCTTGATCCTTTCGAAGTATTGTTGAAAAGTAAAGCTAGTTTACCTCCTCCCAACTAGAGCTCAATTTTTAGTGGCCTACAAAGACCAAGCAGTCCTTCTCATAGCATTTTATCATCTATTGTTTCTGCCTTTCCTAAAATTACCATAGTACCTCTGACCATGGATGGAAATCCACCTGCTGCGCCTGCTAGATATGCCCCTCTTGTCCTTCCTGTTGTCTTACATGACCTCCTAAGTAAATATGCTGCTAGCATTTAAACATGTGGAAGTGATGAAGACATTACAGCAAAGGAGCATGTAGATCAATTTAATGACTTTATACATAGGGAGGAGGTTGATCATGAAGATGTTAAATTGAGATTGTTTGCTAAGAGTTTTACTGGTGAGGTTAGGAAATGGTATAAATCTCTTTCCCCCAGAAGTATTCATAATTGGAATGAATTTGAAGATGTTTTTCTAAGAAAATAGGGAAATAGAACTAATCCAGTACAAGCTCTTATTGAATATAATACTTTGAAAAGAGTTGTTGATGAAACTATCCAAAAATTTTCAAAAAGGTTTAATAAAGTGTTAGATTCTATTCCTGCTCGTTTGAAACCACCAAAAGATTTAGCTCAAATGAGGTATGTTGAAGCTTTCGACTATGAGTTTTCCATACTGCTGAGAGAAAGAGAATCTCCTACACTTGCTGAAATGAAAAATGATGCTGTGAAGGTGGAGGTTAATTTGATAGCAAATAAAAAGTCAAAAATGGGTAAGGGTAAGTTGAAAGAGGAGGAGAAACCTTCATCTTCTATGTCTTAAGACAAACTAGATTCAATGATGAAAACAATGGAAAAATTGATGGATAGATTAGCCCTTGGCAATACCTCTGCTCCTCCTGCACAACTTGAAGGTCAATTTAGAAACCCTCAGTTCAGGAGACCTCAGAATCAGAAAAGACCAAGGGAGAATAGAAATCAGCAGCCTGATCCTCTAGTGAGACCTCATTTTCAGCAGAATTTGGTTGATGATGAAGATGACCCTGAAGAACCTGAAGATTCTATTCATTGTTTTGATGAAGAAATGTCAGGAATTTTCTTGACCAAGGAATAACATGATCAATCAGATCAAAACAATCATGAAGAAGAAACATCAAACTATCTAAAGGGATATCAACATGCCATTTTTTAGATGTAGAAATAATATAATCTCAGAAATAGGAATGTACCTATCATTGCAAACAAGACACAACCTAATAAGGATGCACCTAAGGCTGCTGATGGCAAGAATGAAGCTCCTAAGTTCGTTGAAGGTAAGAAAGATACACTTGTTGTCCTTCCTACCAAAGAAGCTGAAAAATCTGTTTATGTTTTCAATCTTGAGAATTAAATTTCTAAGATAAAAATTATCAGTTCCTTTTGATGAAATTCTCAAGGTAGATGAATATAGAAACAAGATCGTTAAAATGTTAAACTCACACCCTGGAGCTACTGATATCTTGAAAGTATTAGAAGATCATCCGACCATATATTTGGGCCCAAGACTAGAAGATGAACAGAATGAGGAAGTTCCTCCTTTTTATGTGAGTCTTAGCATTCATGACATGACATTGCACAATGCTATGTTAGATTCAAGGGCTTCTCACAATCTTATGCCCAAAGTAATCATGGAAAGAATGGGGTTAGAAATAACTAGGCCATACAAAGATTTGTTTTCTTTTGATTCAAAAAGAGCTCAATGCATTGGTCTAATCAAGGATGTTGTTGTTGGTCTAAGCAAGTTCCTACTAAGACTGTAGTCATGAACATTGTTGTAGCAGACATTCCACCGAAGTTTGGTATGTTGTTGTCAAGGTCATGGGCAGCAAAAGTTAAAGGTACAATGCAGATGGATCTTACTTATGCTACCATTCCAGTTTTTGGAGAGCAAAGAAGATTGTATCGAGAGACAAGGATGGCTTACATGGTGATTAGAAAAGATAAACCCCAAACATTTCCAATTTATGCTCTTGATATTGAGCTTGGTTCCGCTATTCTTTTCAATGAATTGAATAATGAAGCGGAAGAAGAAAAGAAAGCAGAAAATCGGAGTTCTGAAATTCAACAGTCTAAAAATCAGCAAGCGGAAGGTCAGCAAGTCAGCAATAAAGAGGAAGAAGTTTGGTGGTCATTATATTTTGATGGGTCAGCAGGAAAAGAAGGAGCAGGAGCAGGGATCTGGATTACAAATCCAAGTGATGAAAGTAAGTTATTTTCCTATAAACTGAACTTTGATTGCACGAATAACATGGCCGAATATGAATCCTTGATTTGGGTCTAGAAGTGTTGAAAATAATGAATGCTCAAAATATTTCTGTTTTTGGAGATTCAGAATTAGTCATAAAACATATTGAGGGTGTTTATCAAACAAAGGACACAAGGATGAGAGCATATGGGAATCTGGTTTTAGACATGTTAGAAAACTTTCACGCCTATTCATTCACAGTCAAAACTAGAGAAAAAAATTCCATTGTTGATTCTCTTGTTGTCTCTGCAAGCCTTTTCATTATTCCTTTGTACTCCACAGAAAAGTATGAAGTTGAAGTCCGCCATAGGCCAGCCATTCCTGAAAATATTACTCATTGGCAAGTTTTTGAGGTTGATCAGCAGGTGAAAAAAATTATTGAGCTGAAAGAAGAATTTGAAAATGTACAAATAGATCAGCAGAACATGTTAGCTGAATCTAGAGGAAATTCTGAATTTTTGCAATTAAAGAATAATTACATACCAAAGGGACTCATACCTATAGAAAAAAAATTTGGTCAGAATGATGTTTTTAAATCTCCCAAGATGTAAGTTGATGATGAAGAAGTTGAGAGTTGTAACCTTGGTATTATAGCTATGCCCAAAATGATTAAACTTTCAAAATTTATTTCAGCTGATATGAAGTTTAAATATGTTGAAATGATGAAGAGATTCATAGATGTCTTTTCTTGGAACTATGCTAATTTGAAAGAATATGATCCCTCCATCATTCAGCACACTATTCCCATTAAATAAAATGAAAGACCTTTCAAGCAGAAGCTAAGGAGGATCAACCCACTTCTCATGCCTTTAATTGAGAAGGAGGTTAAAACACTCTTTGATGCCAAAATCATAGTCCCAATCAGATTTTCAAATTGGCTTGCAAATTTGGTTCCGGTTAGGAAGAAAAGTGGGGAAATCAGAATATGCATTGATCTCAGAAATCTGAATAAAGCCTCCCTGAAGTATAATTATCCTCTCCCAAAGATGTATCAAATTTTGCAAGCTATTGTTGGTTCTCATAGAATGTTTATGCTTGATGGTTTTTCAGGTTATAATCAGATCCTTGTGCATCCTGATGATCGGTAAAAAACAGCCTTTACTACACCATGGGGTACTTTTATGTACGCTAAGATGCCATTTGGTCTCATGAATGCAGGAGCTACTTTTCAGAGGGCAATGGACATTGCTTTCTCTGAAGAGAAGGACAAGATGATGGTTGTGTATCTTGACGACATAAGATTATTTTCAAGAAAGGAATGAGATTACTTGAAACATTTGGAAAGAATTCTGTTTAAATGTAGAAGATTCGACATCTCTCTAAATCCCACCAAAAGTATTTTTGCTTTAAATTCAGGTAAATTACTTGGGCATATCATTTCTAACGATGGGATTAAGATTGATCCAAGCAGGGTCAATCCAATTCAGAAGGTGGATTTTCCAAGAAGTAGGAAGGAGATTCAATCTTTTCTTGGAAAAGTTAATTTTGTAAGGCGACTTATTCCTAATTTTGATGAGATTGTGAAGGATATAACAAAGATGCTGAAGAAGGGAATTGATATTAAGTGGACAGTAGAGGCAAGAAATTCATTTGAAGAAATCAAAAGAGCACTCACATAGGCACCAGTATTGATTAGTCCTAATTTTTCCAAGGAATTTCTGGTTTTTACCTTTGCATTAGAGAATACTATCGCCAGAGTTCTGCTACAAAAGGGACAGCAAGGTGTTGAACAGCTGATTTCTTTCTTTAGTAGGACATTAGCCAATGCTGAACTAAAGTATAATATCATAGAAAAGCAAGCATATGCTTTGGTAAAGGCTGTCAAATATTTCAGAATTTATATTTTGCATTCTCATATTGTGGCGTTTGTTCCTAATACTGTTGTGAAAGACATCCTCACTCAAGTCAATCCTGATGGTAAGAGGGGAAAATGGATCACCAAGTTGCTACAATATTATATTGAGATTAAACCGACAAAATTGGTCAAAGGGAAAGGCTTGGAAAAGCTGATGGCACAGTCAAACTTTGACTGTCTTGATATAAATTGGATTACAGAAATATCAGAATTTCAGATGAAGATGAGGAAATAGTTCCTATTGAAGAAAAATATATGACCTCATATTGGTACAAGGAAGTTGATTTTGTCCTACAGCACCATCAAGCACTTGTTGATTTGACAAAAACCAAAGCAAGGTTTGTTAAACTTAAATCTTTGAGATATTTTATATTTGACAGAAATCTGTTTTGGAAGGATACTGGTGGAATTTTGTTAAATTTCTTGTTGGAGGAAGAGGCTGATAAATTTATTGAGGAATTTAATAAATGAGATTGTGGAGGTCACCATTATTGGAAGGCGATAGTGAACAAAATTTTGAGAGCGGGCTTTTATTGGCCAACAATGTTTAAGGATTTTTACAAGAGGGTTGCTGCCTGCCATGAATGCCATATTTTCGAAGGTAAGAAGAAACTTGTACCCTTACCTTTGATTCCTATTTATGTAGAAGCGCCATTCCAGCAGTGGGGGATATATTTTATCGGAGAGATTCATCCATCATATTCTGGTCAGCATCGTTGGATTCTTACAGCGACTGATTACTTCACCAAATGGATTGAAGCAATCCCAACTAGGCAAGCAAATGATTCTTTGATTATCTCTTTCTTAGAAAATAATATCTTGTCTAGATTTGGTTGCCCCATGAAGATTATAACTGATAATGCACAAGAATTCAAGTCTAAAAAGCTGATCAATTTCTGTCATCAATATCATATTACTCTTGGGCATTCTACTGCATACTATCCGCAAGGAAATGGACTTGTTGAATCTTCTAACAAGAGCATTGTGAGGATCATTAAAAGGGCGTTGCAGGAAAATAAGAAGGCTTGGCATTTGAAATTGAAGTATGCCTTATGGGCTGATAGGATATGTACAAAGAGGTCAATCGAAACTTCACCATATGAACTGGTATATGGTGCTGAGGCTAGTTTTCCTACATCACTAGGAGTACCTGTTATGAAGCTGATTCAAGGGCTGGAAGAGGAACCAAATGCAATCCAGTGAAGAATTAATCAGCTGATAGCTCTGCAAGAGAAAAGGAATGAGCTTTATGACAGCAATCAGCAATCTCAAAACAGAATCAAGAAGACATTTGATAATAAGATCAAGGAAGGGAATTTTCAAATTCAAGATGAAGTGCTGAATGGGAGGCCAGAATCGAAAAAAAAGGCAAACATGGTAAGTTTGAGAACTTATGGAAAGGTCATTTCAAGGTAGCTTCTTTCCATGGAAACAATACTTATATACTGCATGAGATAGATGGAAAACCATATGCTGGAGGACCTGTCAATGGCAGGTTTTTGAAGCATTATTCTTCCTAAAATCTAATGGATTGTTCATGTCATTGTATATATTTCATTTTACAAGTTTTTCTGCTAATAATGAAAAGAAAAATCAGTAAGCTTGAGCCCGAGGTGATGGCCATTGGAGCTTGTGGAGGGAGCTTGGCAATTTCAAGGTTTTTACTGTTTTGATCAAGAAAATGGATAACATCACTGGAACTACTGGCTCTTAGTGTACCACAAGGGCACACTATCCCAAGTGGAGCCACTGTTATCACTATTAAAAAAAAAAAAAAAAAACATGGCATGTCAACTCTGTTTTGATCATGATCTAAATAGTTTTGAAGTTCATTTGAGTATGGTTAAGGGTATGTCATACTTTTGGAGGTTTAGTGTTCACAATAAAAATTCAAAAGAGGTCTTTAGGTCCATTCCATAGTTAAAAAGTTCACATTTTTCATGTAAAGGTTATCTAAGTAGGTTTTATTTTGATTTCCCGCAGTTAGCTACAAATCCACACTTTCATAGCGCCGATAGTTCAAAAAATGAGTTTTGCACTACAAAAGCGCTGCTACTTTCGTAGCGCAAATTGCAAAATTTACACTGTGAGCGCTACAAAAGCATGGTTTCGTAGCTATCATGTCAAATAAACTGGGATTTTTTAGTTTCGATTGGGGAATGACATGATAGGAGTATGGTGAGTCAGTTAATTAACAGATTCATAGTACCCACTTGTCCTACATTCATCATTTTCATGATAGGGTATCAATCAAACATCATTTGGTCATGAAGTGACATCCCTAATTCGATTTATTTTTTTCCTAATTGAGTCATTCCTATTTCATTCACCTTCACATATGATGTCCAAGCTATGAAACAGTGAGGATAAGTTTATGGTTGTTGTATCCAAAGACAACTTTCATCAAATCAAGCGAGGTTGTTCATCTAGTCAAGAGAGGCTGATTTACAGGTTTTAGAGAAACAAACAGGTTTTCTACAGGAAACATGGCAGAATAAAAGAAGATCCACAGAGGAGGAAATTGTCTTAGATATGAACCTGAGAATGAAAATACTGTTATGGAAGATCAAATGGTGATGGAGGCTTTTAGCAAGGCTGGCTGTCTAAAATTTTGTGAAAAGCTTCAAGGTTGCCACACTCAAGTGTCCAAAGAATTTTCTCTACATTTCAGTGGAACCACCACCAAAGTTGGAATGATAAATATGCTAGTGACACCTGAGATCATAGCTGCTGTGACAAAGATACCAAGGGGACAGCAATCTTGGTTTAAAGGTTTTAGGTTTGACATGGAGCCATGCAAGGAGTTTATGAAACCTGAATTTGTAGACATGGACTTGAACAATGCAATCCCTAGGAGCTGTATCAAGGATAACTATGCAAAGATGTTATTCAACGTCCAAATATATTTCACATGTGAAGGCAGGTACCATAAAGTCTACACTTATCATTTTAAACTATTGTTGCATTTCATAGGAATGATATCATTAGATTTACCATTCTTCTTGAATAGAAGCCTTTCCAAAATGGCTGACAAAGTCCAAGCTAAATCTGATGGTTGTGAAACATCCTTGTTTCATCATGGTTTAATTAATTTACTGGTTTTAAATGAGCTACATAAAATAAATAGATATTGGTCTTCCTTTTTATTTATGAGTGGATTTGAAATGGAAGCCCTGACTCCATCTCAAAACCCTAAGATCAAGGGAAATCCTTCAACACCAATAGCAGAATCCAGTCAGCCAGTGGTTACCAAAGCTAAGAGGTTTGTGAAGTTGAAACCTAAGAAACAGGTTGAATATAGAATTGAGAAAGCATCAGTGCTTGTTGCAAAAACCCCATCACCTGCAAAGCAAAAAGTAGAAAAGGTCAAAGAAACAAAACAGAAACAGGTGGCTAGTAAGCAAGACAGCCATAGAAAGACAAGAAGTCAAGTATCAGCATCAAAGGGAAAATTAATTGTTTCAATGGCAGAGGACAGTCCAAAGATGAAAGGCAACTTGGATGATATACTGCATGCAATAGACATAGAAGAATCGGCCATTGTGCAGGTAGATTTCATTGAAGTGAATGATCCTAAACAGAAGAAAAAAAAAAAAAAAGAGATCAAATCAGCAAAGAAATTGGATTTTGAAGGTGAGAATGCAGCTTTTATTTTTCAAGTTAGGAAACCTCTAACCAGACATGAAAAGAAACTCCAAGGAAGAAGTAAAGATACCCAAGTAACTATTGAAGTAGCTAAGGCCCCTGAAAAGGTGATTGATCTCTCATCTCCTATAGTAGAGCATGCAGTCAACAAGGTAGAGAAGGGAAAAGAACACATGTCAGAGTGTCAGTTGTTGGAAGAAAGGTTGAAACTAGAAAATCAAGAAATGGAAATGATGAGAAAGAGGGCAAGACAGCACAGCATTGAAAATACAGAATTCAATAGGTTGAAGGTTGTTTGGGAAGGTCAAATAATTGTTAGGTCAGAGATCCCAAGCAGTGCCCAGCAGTTCTATACATGGATAGTTCCAGTTATTAAAGAGGCAAGGTTTGTTAGAGTGATCAACACTCATTTGAGAGCAAGCAATAGGAAGCTAAGAAGCCGAGTGAAAGATTTGGAGTTACAATTAAAACAGTCTCAAGATGAACTAAAAAGCAGAGGTACAAAATGACAAATTCAAAACAAACTCTAAATGGAAAAGAAGGATCAAATTTTATGAAGATTGTGTTTTTAGTTCAAATGTCTAATGGTTTTGATGAGGCCAATGATTTTCTAAAGCTATGGTACCTTTTTGTTTTAAAATTTTGTGAAAATCTGGAAAAAACTTCTTGCACAGCAGTTTCATAGCGCTTGTAGTGCAAAAAGGGTGAAAAGCGCTACGAAACTGCTGTAGCGGATTTTTCACCCTTTTTCTTATCAAATTTTGGAGGGAAGACCGAGAATTTTGATTTGAAATTCCTAAGGTAGATATATCAAATTAATATCAAAGTAAATCTGAACGAAAGGAAGTTAAATTTTGAAGGAAAATGGCAAAAATACCGTGCTACGAAAAGCGCTACGAAACTGTGCTACTTTCGTAGCGCAGGTCTATTTTCATGGTTTTGAGAAATTTAAGGTGGTTTCACACAGCTGGCATGAAGGGATCACTTGGGACATATGGGAAACATGTTCTCAACATTAATTAGCTTTGAAGTTATCACTTGGAAATGGTCAGAATATCTCAAGAAACTCAAGGGATCCTAAGCCTAAAAACAGGGGAGCAGTTTCCTAGATTTTAGGGGATTAACATCATCAACATTATGGTTATAACAAGTTGAAACTCGTCATCAGAATTCGACTAAGTGGAATGATAGGTGGAAAATGATATATTTAAGTTCAGATAAGGTTGTTTTGAGTAGAACCAAAAAAAAGAGAGAGTTCTAATTCTATTTGTAATAGGACTCTATGTTAGTTTTACAGTTGTGTTTGTAATAAATACCATGTTTTATAGTTATAATAGGTGTCAAAGCATGGGAATTCAATGTATCTAGTGATGGAGAAGCTTATCTCATGATGTAAAGGACCTATAAAATATCAAGAAGTCGAAATAGAAAGGGTTGGACATTTGTTAGAAAAAAGACTCTGTTTTATGTAAGTGATTATTTTCAGCTAATACAGAAATTCTACTTTGACAACTCAAGATTCATAAGGAGTTCTTGTATGTTTTTGTTCTGATTTCATCTTTTCAATATTCTATTGCAGTGGTGTTTGCTTATGTTACTCAGAATTCATCAATGAGGCTCTGACTTCCTTCATAGACAAACTGACTGTGTGTTTCATTGTTCTACGTGTTTATTCATTGACTTGAACTCTGATGTGCCTTGACTTCCATGCTAAGTAGATTATCTTAGTTTTGTTGAAGCTATCATGACTCCATAAGCCCAATGTACACTTGCTAATGTGATTTACAACCAATTTACATCATTTATCTATTTTTATCCCATATAGAGTTAGCCATCTACATATTTATCAAAAATCATAAACCCTTGAGAGAGCCCTCTCAGGTTGAGGAGGCTAAGCCTCAACTAAAAGATTGGTTTGAAATAGTTGCACAAGATCAGTTTGATGAGCAACCTATCAGGTCTAATTTTGTGATAACATGACCTTTCTTACTTGTAGAGTTATTATTTTATTAATAGTTTTTCTTACCTCTAGGAATAAACTCCTATATGCTTCACTCATGCAATATAGTTATTATGGTACTAGTGGGACAAGAGGCTACCATGTTTTTCCCCACGAGGAGATAGGTGGTCAACTACGTAGGTTGATTATGCTCCTATCTTTAAAACTCGGGTCCCAATAGTAACAAAACAATGCAACTATCCAACACTAGATACTTCCTCACACCCTTGCAACCTCCCCGACAATGTCGGCTACTATAATTATCTGCTTGAGGAAAATATAACATCTCACATTTACTTCATCAAACCAAGGACTGTCTTGTTATTTCAAGGTTGTGTGAAAAATATATGCAGATGAGAGACGATTTATAATGTTGGTTGTTGAATAGTCGTATAGTTGAGAAATTAACACATAAAAATTCGATCAGACTAGAGCAATCAAAGATAGGAACTTGAAATGACCGATACTTGAACCTAAATAAATCACAAGCTTCATGCTGAAAAAGAACAACACACTCACCACATTAGAATCCAAGCCCTATATTATCAAACCAATCTTTTTTAATTAGCAAATCCAACCATAACCATCATCAAACCACTCGATGAGTAATAGGAGTGAATAAGAGATACAAAACAAGAAACAAATCATTAATGAGAAACATCATTAAAAGGAATACGAAATAAACCCAATTGTCAGCTCTGAATCACACCATTTCAAAGAATCCACAATCTCTTCCAAATATCAAGCACGTATACCAACTGTTTTAAATGGAAATTGTTATATAATCAAGGCACAAACATAATTCTAATATACTTCAATTAATCTAAATATCAAAAAAGTTACAACACATGATTAGTGGAGGGGGGGCTTCCTTCAACAATAAGGGTCGAGAAAAGTATTCACAAAACTAGAAATTCAGGAAGGAAAGGATTTCATAATATATTATATTGAAAGAGTACAAAAGTCTCGGATACAATCCCCTGCCTCTGGAAAAATATTCAATAGTTATAGCAAACTAGAAGGTGTCTAAGTTTATACAAGTCATATGAGTAAAAACCCAACCTAGAATAAAAACTAATCAATACATATTAAGACAACAATGTGTTACAAATATCTTATGTCGTTACGTTCATGGTTCAAAATAGAGTAATTTGTTACAATATGCTCTAATTATCATAGCGGCTTCAAATCCCATCATTGTTAGGTTGACCTTTGTTGATTTTCCGCTTGATCATCAGTGAAAGAAAAAATGCTCAAGTTCCAATAACATAATAGAAGAAATATGTCATGATCTTACAAGTAACAACATCAGATTAATATCATACGAAAATGTCATGCGCTCTTCGATAATTTGCAACCAATCAAACATACATTTCTAGACCAACACATAAGCAACCCAAAACTAGGTAGAGACTACTTAACAATCTAAATTATCACTTGAATAACATGGTTTTATAGGGACTGCCATTTCTTAATCACACATGATAATGAATATGACATTGTCACAAAAAGGGATAACATAGATTAGTTAAAGGAGTCTGTCTCAAATTTTGGAAAAGTGATAACATGAAAAGAAACAATTTAAGGACTCAACACCAGCCCAGATACAAAGGGAAATTGAAAAGGAAATCTTTCCCTAGAGGAAACTCGGGCTGCAAACAAAGAAACTATTCCTTACCAACCTTGGATCTTGGATGTCTGAATTTTAGCAGAAGGTTAAAAAACCAATTTAGGGAAAATTACAAGGATTACTTAGGACAAGGGGATTTGCCCAGAACACCAATTTTCTGAAATAAATGGTCAAGGCATGAGTGTAGATTCTCAGCAACACTAAGCCATGTCCAGAGTGAATAAAAAGGGTAGTATTAAGGCCTAAAATGCATAAAATACATAGCAAAAGAAGGGCAATGTACCAAAGGTCAATTTCCCATTTTCAACATTTTTCTAGATGAAATATGCAAGGCATATCCTCTATGAGATCTATTGTAGGTACATTAAGTTCTTGAAAGAATCAATATTTCTTCACTTATTAGCAAGGAGGCATGCAGGTTTACATGTTTACATAAGAGGGCTACAAATCTTGCTTAGAACAATGAATATCATAATGTTACAACAATACATATAAGTGTGCCTAAACCCACAAAATCATCACATCATTCATAGACTTATCATCAATCTCTAACTAAATACTCACTTAACACACAACATATACATTAAGCTTGTAACATTTAAGATAACGCAAAATCATGGGTGTAGTGAGCTTCCCAATTCATAAATATATAAGATAATTGAGATCTTATAGGGGAAAAATGTTAACTAAGTGATCTTCATACAATCAATCACAATGATGTAAGTGATCTCACATTTCACGAAGGTGGAAACAATTTTGCAATTCCAACAATTCAATATCACCATAGATATATATAAGATGACTCAACAATCATAAGTATGCAGTAATTTCAGGAAAGCTTCATACAATACCATACATTAATCAGTTACATATGTCATAAATCGTAAACCAAATACTTATATGAGTTGTATTAATTAACAACTGAAGGAGGGACTTCTGCTCTCCACCCAACCATAGGTCAGCTACACTGGAATCTCTCTTGCAACTGACCACCCCTAAGTCGAATCTAGAGTCTGAGGAAACTATTCCATAGATAGAATTCACACCAATGGTTTTGTATACATCTCAAGTGAAAGAGTCCACTATCCTAGTGGTTCATAAGCTAGTTAGAAAGCACTTAACAAACAATAAGCAGTTCGTTAGTCTAACTCCAATCACCTAGAGGTTTAACCCAGGGATTGATTCCACTATGGGGGTGGTTCATCAACTATTTATAAATAACTTAGCAGACACTAAGTGTTTCATTAGTCTAATTTCAAGCACCCAATGGTTTAACCCAAGGATTGATTCCACTATGGGGGTGGCTCATCATCTAGTTAGCAAGCACTTAGTAGAGACTAACTATTTCACCAATCTAACTGCAAGTACCCAATGGTTTAAACTAGGGATTTACTCAACTATGAGGTTGGTTCATCAACCAATCAACTAGCACTTAACATGCACTAAGTGGTTCATCATTCTAATTGCAAGCACCTAGTGGTTTAATCGACCCTTCAACAAGCACTTAGTGGTTCACTAGCTAAACAACAAGCACTGAGTAACTGGATTAAATCACTAAAATTTATATAGGAAACAAAAGCTTACACAAGTATTTCAATATTATCAAACATAGCCACTGAAATAAATACCAAAAGCCATAGAGCACCAACTCAAGATTTTAGGGAACAAGCTCAAATTCCTCTCTAATTTTGATCAATCATTCGCGCTATCCTCCACAACTTCCACTTTGTTCAAAACCAATAAAGAAGCATTCCAAATGAATATGAAAGCTTGATTGAGCCAACAAGAGTGATATCTAGTGTGAGATCTCTTATGTCCTCAATTGTGACGATGTATATATCCTTCTCAACATATGTTTGTGAGCTCTAGAAAGGGAAAGGGAGCATTGCCTTTTTTCTCTCTACAGGTTTCTCCATAGCGTATCTTGGCTCTTGGAATTGTTTTCTAGATGATTTTCTCCTCGATATATGATTAGGAAAAAGGATTGGGCATCACTTTCCCTTCCATTTCCCAAGTCCAATCTTGTAATGGTCGTTACTTTCTTTTCCATCTGAGTTCAACCCTATTCGTGTCACTTTAAACCTATCAAACAATGGATTTTCTTGACTGCAAGCAACTGCAACATTTAATTCATCTAGTATGGGTCATGGGTTCTAGAACCAGGTGGGCAAGCAAGAGGCTTCAGGCATTAAAGCAACTTTAGACAAAACTAGTGAGAAAGCAAGCTTACCTTAGACCAAGTATCTGTAAGTTTGTCCCTTCTTCCGTTGTGTTAATTAATTTAAATAATAATAAGAATAATTTTAAATATTCATAGTTCGAGCTAGTCATGGTTCTCCATGTTGGTGTTATAGTCACAACTATTATTACAAAGTGCAAGGGTAAAACAAGGGATATTACATTCCATATTTCCTTCTAGCACAAACACAGGAATATTGCTAACAATAATATCATAGAGAAAAATAAATCTAGGGCATGTTATATTTCCTTGTAGAAAAAACATACATACATTACCAATAAAATCATTGCAGGGTGAAAGAAATTTAGCAAATGCTATATTTCCTTCTAGCACAAGCACAATCACATTGCCAACAAACACATTGTAGAGTGAAAAAAATATAATGCATGCTAAATTTCCTTTTTGCGCAAACCCAAACACATTGTAAACAAAATTAACGCATAGGAAAGGAAGTCTAGCACACACCAACTTTCCTTCTATCACAACCATACACATATTTATAACAACAACATTGCAAGGTGAATGACATCTAGCATATGCTAGATTCCTTTCTAGCACAAACTTAGGCACATTGCTAACAAGAACATTTCATTGCAAAAGAAATCTGGTGCATGTTAAATGTCCTCCTAGCACAAACACAAGCTCATTTCCAATGACAACATCACATTGCAAAAGAAATATAGTGAATGCTAGATTTATTTCAACCATAAACACAATCACATTGTTGACACCAACATTGCATTGTGAAATAAATTTAGTGCATGCTAGATGTTTTTCCAACACAAACACAAACATATTTCCTACAGCAACATAGCAAGGTGAAAAAATTCTAGTTTATGCTAGATTTCCTTCTAGCATAAACGCAAGCATATTGCTGAAAACATTGTAGGGTGGAAGAAGCATAGCACACACTAGATTTCCTTCTAACACAAACATAATCATATTGTTAACAACATTGGATGGAAAAATAACTATAACACTTGTTAGATTTTCTTCTAGCACAAACAAGAAAATTTCCAATAATGTTATTATAGGGTGAAATAAATCTAGTGTGTGCTAGATTTCCTTCTCGAATAAACACAAGCACATTTCCAACAACAACATTACATTACAAAAGAAATCTAATGCATGCTAGATTTTCTTTTAGCATAGAAACAAGCACATTTCCAGCAACAAAACTGTAGGGCAAAATAAATCTAGTGCATGTTATATTTTCTTCCAGCACAAACGCAAGTATATTGATAATAAGGGAGAAGTAAATCTAGTGCATGTTATATTTTATTCTACCATACACACAAGCATATTTCCAATAGTAGCATTGAAAGTTAAAAAAAAAAAATCTATCGCATGCTAGACTTCCTTCTAGCACAAACACAAGCAATTTTCCAACAACAACATTTCATTGTGAAAGAGGGGTGGCAAGAGCCAGGGGGAGGGTGGGAGGGCTATTCTCTGACTCAATGAATCAATAGAATTAACAATTTTTGTTGGGCTTAGAAAATAGATCCATTAACTAGTTTGAAGCTTATGCTCTACTACAGGGGTTAATGCTAGCCAAAATGTGGAATATATCAAGCATTTTAATCATTGGAGATTATAGAATAGTTATTCAAAGCTTGATAAAGAAAACACTTTCGAAATATTCGACTTGAAATATATTGTGAATTTTTTTGGGGGGCTTATAAATAAATTAAAGTCATATGAATTACACCATGTCTTGAGACAACATAATCACCTAGTTGCTTCCTTGGCTAATGTGTGTGTTTCATTAGCTTTTAGAGAACTTAAATTAATGAATAATTTATCATTTTCCCCCATTCCATAAGTATGGAAAAAATTATAAGGTTAAAGTAAAAAAAAAATTGATGGTGCCAAATGGCATCCAAAAGGATTAGAAGACATGCATGGTTAAAATTATATAGACAAGGGAATTTGGATATGATAGCTCCAACATTTGGTATCAGGTGTAGGAGAGTGTAAAGGTTATGAATCCTTGTGGTTCCAAAGGTGTTATAAGTCTACACACTCATATATGAAGGAATTTGGCATGTTATATGTCATATCCTTCGTGTTGTTAGAGGTTAGCATGACATCGTACCGAAATGATGTATAGGGAAATTTCATTCACACCTAGTTCACAATCTGGGAATTAATATAAAAGGGGCAATATAATGATAGTTTGGAGCCGAAGATGAGTTGAGATAAAGGACCAGGAAGTATAACATGGAAGTCACCCGTCTAATTCTAGCCAGATATTTAGGAGCATAATTCAAGTTCAAGTAGGTTGCATTCTCCAAAATGGCAATGAAACTTAGAGAGGGTTAGGTAAGAGGCATCACTCCACCTCTTTTTGTTTGGAATTTTTTTCTTTCTTTTTTACTTATCAAGCCTGGAAAACAATGGTATGTGGGATACAATGCTATGTAGAAGGCATGTAAGTTTGATTTGGTTGAAATACGGGATGAAATTCAATATTGTTTAGGGTACCAAATTGTTGGGTTGGGATATGGTATAATCGACCGATTTCCCTTTATGCAATTACTTCTGTTGGTAGCTTTGTGTATGGGAAAAAAGAAAATTCTTTGGATCGAAAGCTCTGTGTCTTCTTCTGATTGCACTATTTTCTATAAGAAGTGGGGGAGATATCATGATTAGGATGGTCTCCCTACAATTATTTGTTATTTGAACTTCTAGTTGGAAATCATGGTTTTATTTGGTTGAATGACATGGAAATATAAGAATGTTAGTGGGAACTTGAGGATTATTCACACTCGGAGACCAACACCATTGAAGTAGATAATAGTTGAACATGAAGTGCACAAGCATAGGCTCTTGTCAAAGACTCTCGTTCAAGGGTTGATATTCAAGATATCAATTTAGTATCCAATAATTATGGGGATCTTCTTCTTTTCTAAGATAAGTCAATTAGCTCCATTTTGGGCTAGTGGGTGCAAACTAAATAACATGATGTCGATAACCCCTAATGAGGAATTCAAGCAGACAATGGAAATTATATATCAATCAAATTTAGTAAGAAATTATTTCTCTGCAATTGTGGCATAATCAATTGGTCTCTAGTATGACCACTGCTATGGAGTTTCTAGTAGAACATCGAATGGATGCGCAGAAATGAGGATAAACTCTCCAGTATTTGTTAACAAATTGAATACCTCGAAACTTCCCTTGACAATCGAACCTCATAATCCTCCTTCTCAATCAATGTCATTAGTACCGTGGCTCAAAATTTACATGTTATAAATATAACAATGTCCCATCAGAATTGGGGATCTGGACCTGGTGATGATACCCCTCTTCTAAATAATTAATATGTTAGTATATAGGTGTTGTCAAATTTCGCAAGTCTTTTGACACTTATATGCATATAGGAATAGTAGCTTTGATATAAATGAAATCATACATTCCAAAGATGGAAATGATTGTGAATCAACAAATGGAAATAGCCCCTCATTTGATGTAATTTTTGTGTGCACAACATATATTTTTAGTAATATAAATGTTTTCATTCTGGTTAAAATAAAGCATTGCATTATGAAAGAAAGTAGCATATACTAGATTTCCTTCTAGCACAAACACATGCATATTACCAACAACATTGTATGGTAGAATAAACCTAGTACAATCTAGATTTTCTTCCAACACAAACACAAGAATATTATCAACAAAACTACACGGTGAAATAAACCTAGCATATGTGAGATTTCCTTCTATCACAAACACAAGCACATTGTCAATAACAACATTTCAAGGTGAAAGAAATCTAGCGTGCGTTAGATTTCATTCTAACCTAAAAATAAGCACATTGCCAAAAACAATATTGCATTGAAAAGGAAATCTAGTGCATGATAGTTTCCCTTCTAGGACAAACAAAAGCACATTTCCAAAATCAACATTGTAGGGAAGAGGAAATCTAGTGCACCTTGAATTTCCTTCTAGCAAAAATAAATACATTTCCACCAACAAGTTTGCATTTTTAAAGAAATCTAATGCATGTTAGATTTCATTCCATCATAAAAACAAACATATTACCAACAATGACATGTGAGGAAAAAGAAATATAGTGCATGATAGATATCCTTTTGGGACAAACAAAAGTAGTGGATATTACATTTCCTTCTCCCATAAACACAAGCACATTGCCAAAAACAATATTGTAGGGCAAAATAAATGTGTTGCATGCTACATTTTCTTACAACATAACACAAACATATTGAGAATAACATTTAAAGATGAAATAAATCTAGCACATGTGATATTTCCTTCTAGCATAAACACAAGCACATTTCCAATAACAACATTGTAGGGTGAATAAAATATAACACGTGTTAGATTTCCTTCTAAAATAAGCATAAATACATTTCCCACAACAACATTACATTGCAAAATAAATCTAACACATGCCAAATTTGTTTCTAGCGCAAACATAAACACATTGTCAACATCAACATTGTAGGGTATAAGAAATCTAGCGCATGGTAGATATTCTTCTAACAAAAACACAAACACATTTCAAACAAAAAAAATTGCATTATGAAAGAAATCTAGCGCATGTTATATTTATTTCTAGCACAAACATAAAAATATTTCCAACAACATTACAAGACAAAAGAAATATAGCACATACTAGATTTCTTTGTAGCACAAACAAAAGCACATTTCCAATAACAATATTGTAGGGAAGAATAAATCTAGCGCATGCTAGAATTCCTTCTAGCACAAACACAAGCATATTGCCAACAACAGTGTAGGATGAAAGAGATATAGTGTAGGCTATAATTTCTTCTAGCATAAACACAAGCACATTGCAAATAACAATATTGTAAGGTGAACGAAATCTAGCACGCATTAGATTTCCTTCTAACATTAGCACAAGCACATTGCCCATAACAACATTGCATTGTGAAACAAATCTAATGCAATGTTAGATTTCCTTCTAGGACAATCACAAGAACATTGACGACAACAATATTGTAGGCCAAAGGAAATCTAGTGCATGTTATAGTTCCTTCTATCTCAAATACAAGCATATTTCTAACAAAAGTATTATTTTGCAAAAGAAATATACTGCATGTTAGGTTTTCTTTCAAAAGAAACACAAACATATGGGCAATAACAAAATTGCAAGGAAAATTAAATCTAGTGCATGCTAGATTTCCTTCTAGCACTTACACAATAAAATTTCCAACAACAAAATTGCGTTGCAGAAGAAATCTAGTGCATGTTAGATCTCCTTCCAACACAAACACTAGTATGTTTCTAGCAACAATATTACGAGGAAAAATAAATCTTTTCCCACTACATTTCCTTTCAAAGCAAGAAAAATCATATTGCTAGTAAGAACATTGAGGTGTGAAAGAAATCTAGTGCATGCAATATTCCATTCCATCACAAACACAAGGATATTTTCAACAAAAACATTGAAGGGGAAAACAAATCTAGCACATGCTAAATTTCCTACTAGCACAAACACAAGTATGTTTCCAACAACAACGTTGCGGGGTGAAAAAAATCAAGCACATGCAAGATTTCTTTTTAGCACAAATACAAGCACATTGCAAGGTGAAAAAAATCCAATATGTGATTAATTTCTTTCTAGAACAAACGCAATCACATTTCCATCAATAAACACAAGCACATAATCAACGACAACATTGCAGGGTAAAATCAATATAATGCATCCTAGATTTCCTTATAGCATAGGGTGAATAAAATCTAGCACATGTTAGATTTCCTTCTAGCACAAACATAAACACATTGTCAACAAAAACATTGCATATTGATAGAAATCTAACACATGTTAGCTTTCCTTCTAGCACAACCATATGCATATTTCCAACGACAACATTGTATTGTGTAAAAAATCGGGCACATGCAAGATTTCCTTCTAAGACAAACAAATTCATATTATCAACAATAACATTGCGGAGCAAAAGAAAGCTAGCACTTGTTAGATTTCAGTATAGCACAAAAACAAGCACATTTTCAACAACAACATTGCATTGCAAAAGAAATGTAGCTCATGTCATATTTCCTTCCAACACAAACACAAGTGAAATGATAGCAACAAAATTACCAGGTGAAATGATCTATTGCATACTATATTTCCTTTTAGCACAAACACACTCATATTACTAGTAATAAAATTGCAAGTTAAAATAAATCCAATGCCTACAAGGTTTTCTTCCGACACAAACACAAGCATACTACTAACAACAACATTGCAATGTGAAAGAAATACAACACATACTAACTTTAATTCTATCACAAACACTAGCATATTACCAACAAAAACATTGCAGTGGGAAATAAATCTAACACACGAGATTTCATTCTAACACAAACACAAGCACATCGCCAGTGACAACATTGCAACTTGAAAGAAATCTAGCGCATACTAGATTTCCTTCTAGCACATTTCCAACAATATTGCATTACAAAATAAATCTACAATTGCATGGTGTATTTAGTTCCAGCCCAAACACGAGAAAAAATTTACCAATAACAACATTTTAGGGTGAAATAAATCTAGCACATGTTAAATTTCCTTATAGCATGAACATAAACAAATTGTCAACAACAACATTGCATTGTGAAGGAAATCTAGCACATGTCGTCTTTCCTTCTAGCACAATCACGAGCTTATTGCCAACAACAACATTACACGCTAAAGGGAATCTAACACATGCAAGATTTCTTTCTAGCATAACCAAAATCATATTGCACCATTAGTATTATATAAATTTTAACAACTATTTAGTTATTCAAACACATTTAATCACACAATAGTGCATCAATCACATAAAGCGTTGAATGCAAGATATTTACGTGGAAACCCATACGGGCGAAAACCACAAATATTCTTTTAATTTAATGTAAACCAACTTCAATTTATATTATCTTTTGTAGGCACCAAACCCCTTTTATTTGCAAGCACCCTCTTGCTAGAAGCACCAACTCCCACTTGTTTACAGACACTAACTTGTTGGAGGCACCAACCCATGATCTTTATGAGCACCAACATGAAGGAGACTCTAATCCCAGAATCTACAAGATATAACTTGCTTCAACCACTTAGATACCTCTTTCATTCATATCATATCTATGGAACCCTAATTAAAACATCATTCTTACAACAAATTTTTATTTTATTTTATTTTTATTTATTTATTTTATTTTATTTTTTTATTATTTATTTTTATTTATTTTTTCTGATATCTAATCATTTCTCAGTAACAACCTCTCTTTTTCTAATTTTTTATTCAACTATTTTTTTCACCAATTCACAAAAGCTTTAGGTCTCTGATATTTTTACTTTCAACCTATGTTCAGTACACTTCAACAATATTTATCATAAATTTGTAACAATTGGCCCATCACTTCTTCAGATTTGTGTTTTCTCATTTATGCAACAACTCCAAAACCCAACAAAACTTCACTTGCACACTTTGAATTACACCCCTCTACCTACTCTAACTCAGATCACTTAGATTTGGCACTCAATTCCATTTAATTTGTAGCAATGCAACTCTATAATAGCCCTCGTGAAAATTCCATGTAATAAAGGTTAATAAAGGAAAAATAATAACCACAGTTGATGGGACACTTATTCCAAGCTGAATGTTGGGCAAGACATCCTAGTGGGTGTTCATTCGGTAGATATGGCTAAGGAAATTGGCAAAGGGTTTGGAAATTCATGAGGCATTAATTGGAATTTTATTTATGAAAATAATGGAAAATAGGAGAAAAGGAAGGTGAAAGGTCATAGGTTTCATGTGAGGAGGAAATTGAAGGAAAATAATGGAAAATGAAGAAATTAGAGGCCTCATTGATAAAAAGGCTTATGAGGATCAATTGGCAAGCTTTTTCTCACACTTATGGATCTGTTTCTATTCTCTCTCTCTCTCACTCACTCTTGGACACTAGTTTCTTGGAGCATTTTGGCATTGGAACAAGAAAGGCAAGAAAGCAAGAAGAATGAGGAAGCAAGCAAGGAGGAGCAGGAATCGAGCATCTACAACAAGTGTCTTGGCAGGCATCGATTTGCATGTGTAGTTTCCTTGCTACATTTATCATGTACGGTATTGCATGTGGTTATTTTTTGTCATGACATGGGTTTTTCTAGGTGTGATAGTGTTTTCAGTCTAGCCTTGCCATTTCTGAATAGCCTTGATGAGATGGGTTCTCATACTTTGGTTGAGCTAGATTTCCACATGGATTTGACGTTAAGTGAGGTGGATCTCCGAAATGAAAAACACATGGCCTAGTGGTTATTGAACCGGACAGTGGATCATGGTAAAGCCAGTGGCCTAGTAACCCCTAAACCAGACTGTGGGTTGCAGTAAAGCTAGATTGTTTACCTCAGTGGGCCTAGGAATCCTCAACCGGTGAATGGCGGGATGTACGGTAAATCATAGAGGTGGTATGCGTCAATTTAGGACCTAGTGATCTAGGTTTGGATTGCGTTAAAGCCTTAGAGGTGGGCGCTCTCCATTAGGCCTAAGAATCCATGTTTGGGATATACGTTAAAGCTTGAAGAGTATGTCACAGTTTAGGGCCTAGTGACCCCTGATTCGGACTATGGGTTGCGGTGAATCCCGTGAGACTAGAAGACAGGAAAATTCCTCACAATGTATACAGAGAGAATCCGATGATATCAATTCTTGTGTTGGCCTAGTGATTGGGTGTAGATCACGGTAAATTTGGTTATGACATGATTATTGTGTTGGTCTAGTGATCTAAGATGGATTACGGTAAAGCCTAATTTATATTAATGAGGGTGAGGTGGTTTAGCCTCAGGATACCCTGGTTGGTTCTTTAGGTTTGAGTCCCACATTCATCCTTGGAATATGGCACATGGGTGATTGGCTGAAGAGAGATTTGGCTCAGCCAGTCTATGGTTGGGTGCAACGTGGAAGTCCCATCTTCGGTTGGTTTCTACATTCATTAATGAGAAATTAATTCCCTTAGTATTTGGTATGAAAATTTACTTATTTATATGTGGATTATATTCTTGTTCTATCCATGGTATTTATGTTGTTATTATGCCGGTTATGAGCATGTATTTTAACATATATGATGTATGTTTCTCTCCATGATTTTACTTGTAAATGAATGTGTTGTGTATCTATGATCAAATATATTGTATTGTAGCTAATGATGTAAGGGATCAATGCTTCTTAGCAATTCTCAGATAAGTATGATACCCATTTGCCTTGTTATGTTGTTTATACATGTAGCTTTCATGTTTGTGACATGTTTGAAGAAATGCTTGTCATGGCTAGGAGGGGTCGAGATGATTTCTTAATGATGTGATTGATTTTGTTTCATTGTCATGTTGTTATTTACCATGTCTGAACTTTTCATGAATTTCAGGGTAGAGCACTGGGTTTTGGGCCTGAAAAGGTGGCTCAAATCCCAAGGTCGTTGGCATAGAAATGAGTATTTGGGGCCCTGACTGCTGACATGCAGTGTTATTCCTTGAACTATAGCCTCCTAGATACAGGCATACAAGCCTATGCCTGTGGCTATGGCTCACAGGGGTCAAAATTTCAATGTGACCTAGGGGTAAGAGGCCTAAGTGACTGGGTTACCTCCTGGGGGTGTCGTGGTTGTTGTACAAGGTCGTAGGTTGTGTTTCCATCATTTCCACTTCCTTAAGGTTACGTAGGAGGTTCAATCTCATTATAGTAGCCTCTTGTCGCATGTTTACCCTAGTTGGACAGTTACTTGGGTAGATGTGGGAAGGGGGTGTAACAAACTCTCTCTCACTATTCCTCACTAACTTTATTGTTCTACACGTCCATAATATTATCACACAGTGATTTTAATTGGAGCAACAACTACAATTCATGTCATCTTTCTTCAACTTTATCTTTGTAGATATCTCACTAATTTGTCCAAGTCAAACTTTTTATTTTATTTCAGATTTTACCTGAATTTGATGCCTAAAACACCAAAACTTCAAGCCTCAACACTTGGGCTCTGTATTTCTTCGACACATATGACCTGGGCACTATAACAATAGGCTTAAACTCTTAGGAGGATCAACATATCAACATATCTTGCTTTTTCTCCACACACTAGTGTGGCCCAGTGGCTAATGGCCCAATATGGCATTGCGCCCTTTGCCTAACCTTTAGCGCCCTGCAACCTTGACTGTGACTACGCCCTTAATACACTGGATAGATGATCACCAAGCTACCTTTTAGCACAAGTTGTACTATGGTACCTCGATATCTCGGTGCCCCAATACTTCATTTAACAACAAATTCTCAGTCTATCTACAGTTGTTGGTAAGTGCATCATCATACCAAATTGGTTAGATCGAACCGTCCTCAACTCACATCCAAAAGCCACAACTCCCGAAACCTCGATTCCCCGAGGTGTTTGACTTAGGCCTGAGGTGCACCACTTCTCTTTAGCCTGAAACTCACTACACTTCTTTGCTTTGATGCCATGCAGCCTGATAAGCCTTAAGTTGATACAACCCTACCTCACGACATCATATTATATTCTTCGATACATATCGGGTGTTGGGTGTCAAGTGGCATCAAACCTTTTCCAAGCCCATCACATACTTAGGCCGAGAATGAAATCCCGACATTGGACCCAACTTACCTTTTAGTTTGAAATTACTTAGGTTGATATGACCCCACCTTTCTCTCAAGCTCCCAATGTTGAAGCCACCAAACGATTAACACAAAAAAAACTTAATCAGGGCAAGGTCTTAGCTCATATTCTAAGGCCTGCCATGTCATTCCAACATGGACCAATCCAAAATGGACATGTGGTGTATTTTCCAACTCATCCACCATGTTGCTCGTTGTCATGCCATTTTTTGCTATCGGGTAATCTAAGAGGCACGAAATTCATGTATACGATGCCTGATACCCTGGTGCCCTGATGCGGGACCCTTTGAACCATTTCATCTACCATTGTAGCATCCATGTCATCATTACTACCACATGTCCTACCCTATCATATGCCATGTGTCACTTTCCAAACGCCCACTTAGTATGTTAAAAATGTCGAATTCACCTACCACGTGTCGCCCTCACATGTTTCCACATCATCACTTCGCCACATGTACTCCATTGTGTCATCCATGTGGAGGTGTCACTTGTCTTGCCATGTGTGTCAGTTCTCATTTTTTCGCTCTGATTTAAAGCTATATAATAAGCCCGAGGCTCGATAGTTCGTTGCTCGGTGGGATTTACTACATGTCTTGGTTTTTATAGTATCAGAGTGGTTGATTGCTTGTGAAATGGGGTCGATGACCCGATTGCCCAATAGGATGTCAACCTGCAGGCACTATTTTATTGACCCTTTTTTACCTATGTGAAATTTCCATGGTTGCAATAAACTAGAATTTAATCTTATTTCTACTAGAGATTATTTTTCTTCTGAAATATAATTCGGAAAATAATGATTAAATCACTATTGCAATCTTCACAAGTAAAAACACTAAGAATATTAAATATTGGAACTGAGAAATACGCACACACGCAAAAAATTAACATTGTTATTTTTAGAAAAATGTCCCTAGAAAACCCCTGAAGGAAAAACTCGTGCAACATATGAGGATTTTATTATTATTCAAAAACTTTAAAAATTACAATTGGTTATCGTAGAAAGGAAAACCTCCGGAAAATATTGATCTTTGCTATCAAAATAATCTAGAGATTCTCATTCTCCCTCTACAATTGATTTGGCCTCCTCTTGCGAATTCGTGCTCCTTCTCTGCACCCGTACTCCTGCCCAGAAATGTGCACCACTGACTCTGGAATTTGCTCAGCTAATGGGATCACTTCCCAACAAATCGTGTTGCCTCCCTTTGCCTCCTAGACCCAGTCCCTCTGCATCTCAGAATAGTTTCGGCCACTGAAAAATGAAACGTGGACTCTCTCGAAACTCGCACTAGTTGATGTGACCTCCTTCTTTGTAGTATACCTAGGGGTGGATAATATGGAGTACATAGGGGGGTACCCCAAGGCATAAGGTGATGTAAAAATGGGACCAAAAATAGTTTGTAGTTAATAAAACTCGTAAGTGGTTACCCGCATTAATTATTAGTTAGTTTAGTTAAAAATGATGAATAAACAAGGTATAGTTAATAAATAAAGTGGTTAACTCGCATTATGTAAGAGACTACAAGTAGTTAGGAAATAACATGATGTAAATGAAATAAGCCCATGGTATTAGATGTATGGTATTGAGGGCCCATGGTATTACCCATGGTATTGTATAAACAGGGTATAGCTAATAAATAAAGTGGTTAACTCGCATTATGTAAGAGACTACAAGTAGTTAGGAAATAACATGATGTAAATGAAATAAGCCCATGGTATTAGATGTATGGTATTGAGGGCCCATGGTATTACCCATGGTATTGTATGTATAAAGCCTATATAGAGGCTAGACACTCTCCATTGGAGGATGTCGAATGTTGCTTGGTAGTGACAAGCATATGGCTTATAGAGTGTTCTGCTTCTTTAAGGTGTGATTGTATTGTTTGGTAGTGACAAGCATATGGCTTATGGAGTGTTCTCCTTCTTTAAGGTGTGATTGTATGGTGTTACCATACCTCAAGGGTTTTGATTAACAAAGAGAAGCATTCTATCTTATTATTGTATTAGCTTTTGGATTTATTTTTATCAGAGATTTTATTATTTCTGCAGGCCTATAACAAGTGGTATTAGAGCCAACACAAGAATAATATAGAATGATTCGCTTTATTAATCAAAACCCTTATGATAAAACAAATCCAAAAACCAATACAAGAATAAGACAAAATGCTTCTCTTTATTAATCAAAACCTTTGAGGTAGGGTAACACCATAAAACCACTCCTTAAGGAAGAAGAACACTCCACAAGCCATATGCTTGTCACTACCAAACAATACTCGACATCCTCCAATGGAGAGTCTCTGGCCTCTATATAGTCTTTATACATACAATACCACGGGTAATACCATCCATGCATCTAATACCATGGGTTTATTTCAGTTACCTCACATTATTTCCTAACTAATTGTGGTCCCTTAAATAATGCAAGTTAACCACTTTATTTATTAACTATGGCCAGTTTATTCATAACCCTTAACTAAACTATTTAATCATTAATATGGGTAACCACTTAGAGGCTTTATTAACTACTAACTAATTGTGGGCCCCTTTTTACATCACCTTATGCCCTAGGGTACACCCTTATGTACCCCATATTATCCACCCCTAGGTATACTACATTCCACCACCCTTAAAGCATGTTTCATCCCCGAAACAGGAGAAGAACACAAATAATAAGATTTACTCAAAAGAGTAGTGCACTGGTACCATGCACGTCCATCCATCCATCTAAAAGAAAGGCAAACACTATGTCTATCAGCTGTTGTGCTTGCTTGAAATCTTTTATTTGTGTTCTTCTCCCTTGAACTTGACATCAATGATAATACATTCAACAAGCTACACTAGTTTAATTTGATCTAATACCTAAAATTTTAAATTATCCTTTGGTTTATCATCTAATTTAATATAATATCTCAATGTTGTTTATTTATTCTATGATGATTTTTAAAAATGATAATTTATAATGTAAATAAAATAATATTCTATATGAGTCCATGGAATGTAGAATCCATGCATTGTTAATGCATTCTTTAAATAAGGGTCACCCATTTGAAAGTCTATGAGTATCCCACGTTTCTTGACCCATATAAACATTTGGATAAGTTATATAAAAAATTTGTCAACTATATCACTTGAGTATAAGACTGACCTAATTACCAAAATATATATATATATATATATATATATATATATATATATATATATATATATATATATATATATATATATATATATATATATATATAGTGTGTGTGTGTGTGTGTGGGCGCGCGCGCAATTACGGAAATCTAAATAATATTAAGTGATTTAACCAAATTCCTCTAGCCACAAAAAAATATACATAGATAATGTCTATGATTACCCATAAATAAATAAATAATACTACGTGGAATGGATTACATATCATTTAAAACAAAAAAGAAACTTTTGTTTGGGTGCATATACCAATATATCATTACACCAAAATATTCAAAATATTCCAACACACCAAAAAATGTGTAAAAAAAACGGATTATAACTTAGATAAATAACACTAAATGATTTAAATGGTTTAATGTGCATATACTATATTGTCAATAACTGTCATAACAAAAAACAGTTATATATATCAATATAAACAACCAAAATTCAGTTCATAAACTATAATATGATAAACTTTGTTAAATGATATTATAAAGAGTTTAGGAAAAGTGGAAATAGAAAAACATTTCATTTTAGAATGTGATAAGTTATGCAGATATTTTGGCATCTAGCTCTTGGGATAATCTATTTAGCTAGAGATTTGTGGAAAAGCTGGAAAAATTTATTGTAAAACTTCACATGAAAAAGACCCAATACAAGAGCTAGATAGAAAAGAAGTTAAAATAGCTTCTTCTTCTCAACTTTATTATAATAACTTATTTTTCTAAACTTTGTTATAATATTCTAAAATATTATTTTCAACTACCAAAAAAAATAACACTTATGGTTTAACCAAACTCTTACCTTAATGCATATACTATATTGTCAATAACATATCATTACAGTAAAATATACAAAATATTCTAATAAATTAAGAAGCAAAGGCATGGCATTGGCATTCTCGTGGGCAATAAATGGTCACAAAATATATATAGAGCGTACTTTTAAAGTTAGTGCTCAAGCTTGGCTACGACATGCAATCATTCAGGCAAGCAGGAGAGCAATTCCAAATACAAACTCCAACAAATGTAATGATAAAGATCACAATCTGTAAACAGGATCTACTGGAAATAGAGAGGACAAGTTGCTTCATACTTTGCCTTCATACAATCCCTCTGCTTTCTATGATCATCGTAGCTGATTATATGCAGCTGGTGCTGGTGCTGCGAGGAAGACACGGATATGATGTCTCGCAATAAATATCATCACAGCTGAGAGAAGTAAAAAATGGCGAAGTACGTGGAGATGAAGATGTGATTTCAGACATCATGAGCTCCTCCACGACAATGTGATCATAACGACATTCTAGGCTGCAGAAAGCCCTATCACCCCTGCAATCATATCATTACATTTATAATCAGGGTTATTGTTTATAACTCATCACAGTATTTTATTCAAAATGCTTTGTTGAATAATTTGTTATTTTTAGTTATTAGGTTTAAGTTTCTGAAAACATATATTGTAGGTTAAAGGTTTTATGATATTTATGAAATAGTTATATTATTATTTCAAAGTGACAATTGAACATAATTAAATTTTATCAGTTATTGGATTTATTTATGACATTTATGAAATAGTTATATTATTGGATAATAATTGATATTTCGAAGTTACAACCAAATATAATTAAATCTCATCACAATTATTTATAGCAATTGAATAACAAATTATATATTTTTTGAGTGACCCTAATGGTTGGCTAAGAGCATGTGTTTCCTTTTAAGAAGTCATAGATTCAAAACCAAACAGGTAGAGTATGTATGTTTTTGTAAACTTAGTAGTCAAATCCCTGCGAGGAGGTGGGTCTATTGTCTGGCAAACAAGGGGTCTCATACATCAATTTGGTGTCGCATAAGTAACAAAAATCCAAGATCCATTATCCCACAAACAAAAACATCTAATACACTAATTTAGTGTCTAGATATAATCTTAAAATTGGATAATAATAATAATAAATATAATTCTCTTACCTGTAAATGAAAATATCACTTCCTTGTTTTATGCTTCGTTTGCATAAGTAGCAAAAATCCAGAAAACTTGTTGCAGCATGGAGCTTCTCAGTATATGAAAAACTCGGAGCAGGAGCAAATATCAGGCATGGAAGCCGAAGGATCCCTAACAACTGTAAGTCATGTTGCAGCATATTGAGCTGTCTATTGCCATTACCAGTGATCTGATCATAATCATTCTTACCTGTAAAACCATGAAGCAACTGCATTGGCTTCCAATTGCGGAAACGCCCCCCTGCAGTACGAAGAGGGCTGATCTTTCTGTAAGCTAAATGCAATGGGAAAGTGATCATATGTGAGGACTTTATGACCCACTTGGTACGCCATGAAAATTCTGTAACAGAGGAATTAACAGAAAAACAGGTGGGATTATTATGGCCTTCTGTGTCTTCTTTGGTGTTTGAGGAAGGGGATTCAGCAGCAGAAACAAGAGACTGCCCCCCTCCTGAGGCCATAAATAACATTCACACCCTGGATTCTTTCTTAGTTTAATAATATTGCACTCCCATATATATATACATGTTGCAACAGCCCATTATATCTTTAGATCCGAGTATGAATATGAATAATTAGATGCCATTTAATCAAAAGTTAAAAGCTCTGTCGATTTCTGTATGTCTTTTATTTCTCACAGAGCCACAGGCGAGGAGGGACAAAGCTTGGTGGGTAGACAGAGGGGACGTGAACGTGGGTGGCAGATTCCCCTTATTGCCCACGACTTGACATAAAGTGCTTTGCACCTTTCTTTTTTAATATTTTTCTTGTTTGATACTCTGCTGAAAGAGGACGAGTTCATGAGTGCATTTGATTTGATATTTTTATCTCAGAGTATGGCTCGGCTCCTAACCTTGTTGAATGATATTTAATTGTAATATGGTTGTATTCAAATTGCAGATTTTAGGAATACTTTGTAATTCTATAGACATGAGATGAAATATGGTTATATTTAAATGGTAGATTTTTAGAATATTTTGTAATTTTATAAACCTGAGCATGGATGAACATGAAGAAGTATGTGGAAAATTTCGAAAATTCTCAATAAAAATACCTGTAATTGTGTAATATTGTTTTCACTATGGATAAAATATATATACTTTGAGAAAAAATTTTGAATATTTTAGGGATTTATAAATCTTACAGTTTAACCGATTAAACTTATTTACTATATTACTGATTATTAAGTGTTATAATTTTATTATATTATTGACTATTTAATGTTAATAATATTATTATATTATTGATTATTTAATGTTAACAATAGTAATTTTGTTTTAAATGTTTAATGTGGGAAATAAGGATTTGATTTTAATTTAAATTTAAATTATAGAGAAGAGTTTTATATATTTTATAAGATATATAATGGAAAAATTATATGTTAATAATAATTTAAAAAATATTTAAGTTTGTATATTATTTTAATTAACAAATGGTGATTGGGTGTGTTATTAAGGTATTTGTTTAATGTTAAGGTTACCAATTCAAAATTCATGGATAGTCTATTGATTTTTTAGTACAATAGATGTAAGTACTTTATTTCTGAATTTTGATAATTACTTCTAATGATGTAGATGATTATTTGCTCTTTCAAGATATCATTAAGTAGTTATACATTCATAAATTCAACCATAGAAATACTAGAGCAATAGAGATCACAATGCACAAAGAGACAAGAAGGTTTTACTCTAAGAAAACCGACATTGGGAGAAAAACCAACCAACCTTTTCCTTAGAGAATCAACGCAACAAAAGATACATCAAAGACAACTAATCAGTAAGATGACCATCCACCAAGGACCAAGTCAACCCTCCACAATTTTGTCTACAAAATATCTGCAACAAGGTCTACACTGAGAGCGGAAACTAGTCCTCTATCTCAACCTCAAAATTCAAAGGATGCCACAAAACTTATGCCTTAGAACTTCGCATTCAGCCTTAGGAACTTCACATCGTATCACAAAGAAAAGAAAAAAACCTTAGAAAACCATACAAAATTTGGCCTCCTTGATTGCTAGAGCGAGGGAAACTAGTCCTCTATCTCAGCATCAAAATTCAGAGGATGCCACAAAATTATGCCTTAGAACTTCGCATTCCACCTCAGGAAATTCATATTGTATCACAAAGAAATATACCTCAGAAAACCATACAAAATTCAGCCTCCCTGATTGCTAGAGCGAGGGAAAGTATAGCTTGTCATTTCCTTCTGATTTTGATCCTTGTATTCCTTCTCTTCTTTGCACAGAAAAAAAAGATATACTTGATGATCCAAAGTGTGTCCTTGGAGGTAGAATAATATGCTACTTATAGCCTTCTAACCATGCGAAAGGGTGTCTCTCATGGGCATGCCGACTTGTCTCTTGGAGCGCCAACTTGGTCACTTGTGGAGGCAAATACAAGAATTCCAATTTTCATTTTTCTCACTTTGATAAGGTCGTGAAGAACATGCCTTATTAAATTTTCTTTTGAATAAAAACAAATAAATAATTTATTTTCTTGCAAACTTGAAGAACATGCTTTAAGTAAATATTTTCTTTTACAAATATAATTCATATTTCAATATTACAAGTACAAAAATGAATATTATGAAGACCGATGCAATATTCAACACTCCCTCTTATCTGAATCTGAAAGTTAGTTTTGATGTGCTAATTTCATCTTCAGAATTATAAACAATTGCTGATCATTTGCTTCATCTATATAGGTTAATTATGTCAGGTTTTATGTTAAATTTATGAGCATTTTAACATTAAAACAAAGTACTGAACAACGACAATAAAATGTACGGCAAACCATCAAATGATCCATTAACACAGAGTTTTGATGAAGGAGTTCATTTCTCCTAGGCTACATCTCATCGGTCCAGCTTCCATGGCTTGGGCCTCTGTATTAGCTCCAAAAAAAAAAAAAAAGTGTTGTTTACAATTTTCTACTGCTCTTGAAACCTACTCCAAACAGCTCAAAATGTCCAAATCTGCTAAGATAGACTCTTTCTGATCCAAAAATGGTTGAATTTTGCAAAAGTTATGGTTCATTTAATTTTGGCCTAAAAAACCCCCCCAAAACTAGAAAGAACTCTAGTTAACTACGACAAATTTGGAGTTCCGTCGAAAATCGCAGACTCTGCGAATTCTGCTGCGAAGATAAGCTCAATTTAATTAGTGATAAGCGGAGTCTTAATCGTGGTTAAGCGTTAAACGCGCATTTAACAAATCCGCTTTGCACCTTTCTTTTTGCCGTAGTCTAACAAGCCGGAGGAATCGCCCGGAAAATCATGAAAATTCCGGTAAGATTTTCAGAAAATCCGGCAGGAATTTTTCCAAATCCATGTTATAACTATCAAAGTTTAATATTTTGGGTGTCCTACAGGTTTTTGATGGTGCTGAATCCATTCGTACTTTTGTTAAGATTAATGCTGTTTATGAGATTTAGAATTTTTTTGGCGATTAGTAATTTTAGCCGTCGAGGCGATTCCTGCAACTAGATTGAACTTAAACGCCTTTCTTTTTTACTATTTTTCTTGTTTGATACTCTGCTGAAAGAGGACGAGTTCATGAGTGCATCTGATTTGATATTTTTATCTGAGAGTATGGCTCGGCTCGTAACCTTGTTGAATGATATTTAATTGTAATATGGTGGTATTTAAATTGCAGATTTTAGGAATATGGTTATATTTAAATGGTAGAGTTTTAGAATACTTTGTAATTTTATAAACTTGGAAGAACAAGTCTGGAGTATTCTGAAAATTCTCAATAAAAATACTTGTAATTGTGTAATATTGTTTTTTTAATTTTGGGATAAAATATGTATTTTGAGAAAATCTTTTGAATTTATTTTGGGATTTATAAATCTTATAATTTAATTCATTAAACTTGTTTATTATATTATTGATTATTTAATGTTAATAATAGTAATTTTTTTTAAAATGTTTAATGTGGGAAATAAAGATTTGATTTTAATTTTACTTAAATGATAGAGAAGAGTTTTATATATTTTATAAGATATAGGATGGAAAAATTATATGTTAATAATAATTTAAAAAATATCTAAGTTTGTATATTATTTTAATTAACAAATGGTGATTGGGTGTGTTATTAAGGTATTTGTTTAATGTTAAGGTTCCCAATTCAAAATTCATGGATAGTTTATTGATTTTTTAGTATAATAGATGTAAGTACTTAATTTCTGAATCTTGATAACTAGCAATTGCACCATATGTTGTTGCAAAAGAAGTTAATACCCTTGTTAAATCCTAAGGAGCTTCAAGCAGAAGCAAGAAAATTGGGGACACAATTCCTGCATCTCGTATGCATCGGAGTAGGAATCCAGGCCCTTGTCCATCAAGGTGTTGATTCATATGTGTTAGCTACTGTCAGAGATCTAACACATCACAAATACACAGATTCCTTAATTGGAGGAATAGTTGCACCATTGTCAAATGGTCCAGTATGGTTTGACTGTTATCCCAACTTCTTTGTTTATGTGTTTGATGAAACATTGGCCGATATTCTACAATTACAGATCCAGACCACTGGATTTGATATGAAGAAAAAGAGGAACAATATCGCCATTCAATTCAGAGGTTGTTTCCGCCATACCACCACACTTTTTCCAGCAGTCCTCCATGCCCCCAGCAGAGAATCAAAAACCAGTGTTGTAGTCATGATAGATCCTAAAAACCAGGAAGTTGAACACCAGGCTATTAAATGGGAGGATCTATCTTTTCCTGAACACTGGGTAGTGCCAAATCCTAAGCCTCTCTCTATACAAAAAATAACTTCTGCAAATATCACAGAAAATCAATCTACTGCCACTCTTTCTTTTCCAAGAAGATCTACTATTGATAGGCGTAGACTTGAATCTGAATGTAAAAATTCTCCTATGTATATTGCTCCTGACTGTACAGATACTTCTTGTTCATCTCTTGTTTCAAATTGTAATCATTTGTCTTTATTTGAGTTCGCACAGCTTGTGAATTTCAATCCTGTCAGAGTTGACTGTCCACAATGTCATCAGTCAATAAACCTCCAGTCTCTTGCTTCACTGGTCCTCAGACATCAGAACCACAATCCTAGAACAGGAGAAGCCCCAGCTACATGTCACTCCCTGTCCTAATCCCAAGTGTTCTGATATTCCTTTCCCACATGAAGACGAACATGTCCTCATGATGCACTTAGTTCCTAGTTTACAAGATGAAGACCCCAGACTGACTGAGATCTTTATGAATATGCAATCTCCCAGAGATAAGCATGGTGTGGGTTTCTACAGTCAAAAGGATGGATTGATTCCTGAATGCAGATTCAAGGATCTGCCCTCTGATATAAAAAGACCATCTGTTCCTTAAATTCAAAAGTTCTATACTTTAATGGATGGTTGTGATAAACATGTGATCCCAGAAAAGTGGATGAAGCTAATGTTAAATTGGGATCTCCATACTCATCCCCAGGCGGATGACTTTGCTGTTTCCTACAACGCAGAAGAAAAGAGGAGATTAGCCTCTCAGTGCAAAGAGTATATGACAGAGAGAAATATCTGGATTTCTTTCTATTCTTGGAAAAAGGCTAAAGAATCAGAGATGATTTTGATGACTGGTTCTGCATCCTCTTCTGGTCATTCTTGGACAGCTAGTGATGGAAGTAAAATTGAAACCTCTTCCAGTTTCCTCCTTTCAAAGGAATCGTCCTTGGTGAAGGACAGAATTCAGCCAAAGCCTATCCCTTAGTACAACAAGATAATCTTGTAGGGATAGAAAGGAGAGTACAAACAGTCAGTGAACAAATAAATTGGACAAATACTGTTGTTACTGGACTAGAGAAGAACATGGCTAAAGCTGTCATAGTTAAAGAACATATAGACAAAGTCCATGTGTCTATCAATGATGTAAATAATGTTTTAAATTTTGTACAGTATAATGCTGCAACTGCTAAAGATTATTCTATAGAATCTTTTAAGAAGATTGATGAAGTAGAGAATTGTGTTATAGAGAATTCTATTTCAACTCGACATTTGATTTCCAACCTGTCAGACAAAGTCGACAGAATGAGTGTGAAAAAAGTTGATAAGCCTATTCCAACTTCTTTTTTGACAAAAGGGAAAGCCATACATACTCATGAACTTAGTGAAAATCCAATCTCTAAGTTTGCCTTTCTTCTCCCTAAAGAAGTTGTTGAGTCTGAAAAACCAAAGCAGTTAGAAAAGATTTCCATTAAAGATTTTTCTGAATCTGATACTGAGCACCATGTCCTCCCTGTCTATGAGCCATTGGAACCACAGTTCAGCAGACATCCTGCCCCTGACCTATATGGTGTTGGCAAGATTCCCACAAGGGAAATATTTCATGCAGATAGTCATAAAGAATGGAATTTAGATAATCTAACTACTGCACAGATCAGGCAAATGCTTGATCAGATGATCACAGAGTACAAACTCATGTGTGTTTCGGGCAAGACTGAATTAGAAGCTTGTAAAACATTAATTCAGTGTTTTAATTCACAGGTTTGCACTGCAAACTGCTCAACAAACAGGTTGGCTCACTGAGTATTTTCTTGCTTGTTTAAGATACCCTATGTGAACCCATACACAAACCTACTCAGTTCACACTTCTTTCGGCTCTTCCGCAGCTTCCTTCGCCTATAACGGCCTACTTCGTGTCCCTCGGTGCTTTGGCGAACTTCTGGCGAACTTTCGGCGATCAAAAACAAGACAATACTACCTCAGTGGACATTTCATAAAGCTCAGAGTTACAGTTCTTGACAATGCGGAAAAAACTTTCTCTCTTTTATTGATTTCAGAATGATATTACAATCAGCTTACAGACTTATAATGGACTCAGATCTCTTTCCAGAGATTTACTGCAGTGGCATTTACCAAATTTGCTACTCAATAGATGAGCGAGCAATACTGGAGGCTATCTAGCTAGTAGCAGACTCTGTCTCAGAGTTCTTTACAAACACACAAACTTTATAGACAGACTCGATCTATGATCAGGCCACTTTAGGTTCTTGCCTATGCCGAGCACATGGACACGCAGGCTTCTCTGATCACCTAAGGACTTGAGTCTTAGCACCGTGATGCAAGCAGATCGCAAAACTTTGCGCAGATGCAGAGCAGGGAGCTTCGGCTCGACTCAAACACAAAATGACTCTAGACTCTCAAACACTCCAACTCTGAATGCCCATGAATGAGCCTTAACCCTCCTTATATAAAAATTGAGGGGGGACAAACATTCAATCGATCCGTTGGATGACAAACACGTGGAGGAGAATCATGGCTTTCGGGTAACACCGAAGTGACATCCGCACCGAGATTCGTCCATCCGACACTATTATGTGAAATGTGTGTGGAGTACACTGTGGATACCTTTTCTGTACAAGGCCCACGAGGAAACATTACTTATTACAAACACGGAGGATGCTTTTTCAAACAGGTGAAAAGCCCTCGGGAAAAGACCTGTCACTGTAAACCCGTGACTGGGTATCATTACACCATGGATACTTTTGTTCAGCGGAGCCCACTAGAACCGCTTGTATTGTTATCTGGTGGTTCATCAATTATTTGTAAAAATGGAAATCTATACTTATAATTTTCATCCCAATGTTTGGTATAGATCCTTCTTACTATCATTGGCTTGTTCAAAATTATTTGATGCTTGATTTTGGTTAGGACTAGCCAATAATTATGCTGCATCATATGTTGCTTTAAGATTAGTCTACCATCAAGTCTTAATAGTGATCCAACATCAGGGAAAGCTTGATGATCACATTCATCTTCTTCACAAAGATCACAGCTGCTTTGGTACCATTTTTCATAAAGAGTGGGGTCCAAGGAGGTAGGACTGAGCCCGTAGTCATTCCACCAATCTTGAAACCAGCTTGCTTGATGGCAGTTTTGCATTATTCCGATGGCACCAAATTTGATCTTGGTGTAGTGGGTTTCTCTTTTTCCATCTCTATTCAATAGGTCCCACCATAATTTCTTGTAACCTGCAAAATCATATATTGTGTCAGGAAAAATCAGGTTTGGATTATTACCTGGCCATTGATTGAAGCGGGTCCAGGTCCAAGCAGGTTCTCTTGTACGATGAATGGCAAACCATTCATAATAGATTCTTGATCTGTCACCTCCACCAGTGCATGTGACAGATATGTCATGAAAATCTTCGGATAGGGATTCTTTTGCTTCCCAGGCTTCATTTATGCTGTGGGAATAAACTTTATCATGGATCCATTGGCTTCCTTTTGGATACACACGCCTTTTGGATACACACGCCTTTCGGGCACTAGATGCTGGATATCTGTATGGTTTTGGAGATTCGCATCTAATATTTTTGTATTCCGCAGTTTCCAAGTAGGCTGCCATTTTTCTTTATAGACGGTCCATGACTCATCTTCTGAAATATGCCTGAGAGTTTCTTTTTGACCAACTTGATCCCATTCTGTAATGATGACCATTACATGATCATCTTCTTGTTCTTGATGCTGGATGAATTCCCTACTAAGAAAATCTGGCAAGCAATTCTCAGAACCCTTTATGTGTTCTACTTTAAAAGTAAAATTTGCAAAGAGTGCCTGCCATCTTGGAAATTTGGCATCTTCAGGATTCTTTATTTCTTTAGAAATAACTTTATCAAGTGCCTTAGCATCATTTCTTAGTAGGAAGAACTTATTTTCCAGATGAATAGAAAACTTACTGACACAATTCCATGCAGCTTTGACCTCTTTTTCAATTGGGGCATAATTCTTTTCAGCTTTGTTCCATACCCCTGATGCATATTGCACGACTTGTTCTTCATGTTTCTGGCTCTCCTTATCTGGCCTCTGTTTGAGAACACCTCCCCAACCAATATTGTTGGCATCTGATTCAACAATCTTGAAAGAATCTTCATCAGCAACATAAAGAATTGGAAGGTTTCTGACCTTGGATTTAATATTTCTGACAGCTAATGTATGTTTATCAGTCCAAGGTTTAGGATTCTTTCTCAGTCTCTGATTGAGCAGAGACCTGTCAGTAGCACAGTCAGAATAGAAATTGCTCACATAATTTAAACATCCTAAAAATCTCTGCAACTGAGTTTTATCCAGAATGATGTCTGGAAATTTATCTGCAAACTCAAGAGCATGACTCTGTAAAGCAATTTGTCCATTTTCTATGCTATGACCCAAAAATTTTATCTTGGTCCTACACAAATCCATCTTTTTCTTACTTAAGACCAAACCATTTTTCTGGACCAGTTTCATGAAAATTCTCAAGTGCTTGAAATGGTCCTGGAGATTCTTTGAAAATACTAGGAGATCATCAATATAAGCAAGCAGTCATTCATTGTAAGGCTTAAAAATGGAATCCATTACCTTCTGGAATTTTGAAGGTGCATGCTTCAACCCGAATGGCATAACATTCCATTCGTAGTGTCCTGCTGATACACTGAATGTTGTTTTCCACTTATCTTCTTCTTTAATGGCAACTTACCAGAAACCAGATTTTAGATCAAACTTTGAAAACACTTTGGCTCCAGCTATCCTACTCAGTAGATCTCCTTTGTGCGGGATAGGATACATGTCATCTGCAAGAACAGTATTAAGAGGTTTGTAATTTATAACAAGTCTAGGAATGTCTCTGATTTGTTCCCTTATTTTATTGACGTAGAAGCCATAACAGTTCCATGGACTGTTAGACTCCCTGATCAGCTTTCTCTGTAAGAGCTGATTTATTTCTTTTTCGCAGAGCTGTCTGTATTCCTTTGACATAGAAATAGCTCTGGATTTACATGCTTTGCCCGTATATCCTTCCTTGTAGGGCAATTCTACATAATGCTGCTTGCGATGCCAAAAGGCATTTGGCTCTTCTGAGCAGCAGGTCTGTTCAAACTGTTTCTGGATTTCAGAGATCTGTCTCTGAATCTGTGGAGAACTCAACTGATCTTCAATTCTGATCATATTTTTATGATCTTTGAGTTCTGTAAGACTGGATTCTGCTTTGTGCAGCTCCTCTTGCATAGCCTGCACCATAGTAGACATTCTGGTATTGGAAACATAAGGTGAATTAATTCTTTTACCTTTTATAGTGATGAAATATCCGGCCGTTTTATCTTTAAATCTCATAGAACCATGTGGTTCAACAGCAGTAAGAAATACATTCCCAAGAATGCAATCAATCGGAATGTCTCCCACAGCAAACCTTAAAGTGAGACACCTGTCTTCAAAACACACAGTGGCTTCTGGTACTTCATATTCCAAAGTAAATTCTCCCAAACCAGTAATCTTACGGGTAGCAGTATTCCAAAATCTGGAAGGAATAGCTTTTTTGGAAAACAGGTTAACTTCTGCTCTAGAATCAATCAATGCTTTTAATTGAAACTTTTGAAATTTTACCCAGACTGTGATATAAACATGATGTTGTTGATACTGGATAGCAAGGAGATGCATATCTCTGATTCCCATACTTGGATCAGGATGTCCCTCTGCAATTTCAACATTTTCAGTATATTTAGGAGGAGGACCATGCAGAGTATAGTTTGTTTTCTTGCCAGAAAACACAGGAGAAGAAACAGGAGAGGCTGAAACCTGTTTATTCTTTTTGAGCTCAATAATTTTTGTTTTTAGTATCTCCCTACTCACCTCCCCCAAAGTGAGTGTACGAGCTTTGCTAGAATTATGTTGGAGATACGATCTGGTATTTCTGTCATAAGAAGCATCAACAAAGTTAGGCTTCTTACCAGAGGATGTACTGGTGGAGCCAATACCATGCTTCATAAATGCCTGTAATAAGGCAGATTTTAAATCTCCATCCTCCATGGCACGGATTTGAGCAAAGGCTTTCATTTCTCCTTCATCTATTTGGGCCATGAGGACTTTTAATTTACCAGAGAATTCTTCTGGAAGAGAAGTGTCTGAGGAAACATCTGAATCATCATCTGAACAGTCAAAATGAAAATACTGTGAATCAGAACATTGACAATAGGCATGGACTTCTTCTTCAGAAGAATAAGAAACAAAAGATTCAGAAGAAGAGGGAGAATCTTCAGCTGCTTGCTGAATAGCAAGACGATTATGACAATCATCATATTTATGAAAGGAAGAATGGCAATGGCGACATCTGTCTTCAATTTTCACAGCAGAGCTAGTGCTAGCCTGTTGTGGGCGTTTAGACTGGGATTTCTTACCAAGGCCTCGTTTAGACTCAAGAGCAGTGGGACATATATTAGATGTGTGGCCGGGTTGACCACAAAGCCAACAGACTACTCCTTTCATTTTTTCAACTTTAGCATCTCTGGGCTTGATGTCCATAGGAGTATAATAATGAGTCTTTGGGTTATTCTTATAATAACCTTTTCTTCCTTTTACTGTTCGTCTTTTATGGGGACGGAGCTCGTGTCTCTTTTCAGAGCTCAGTCTGTATGTAGTGGCTCTGGATCTTCTTTGAGCCTTCTTTGCTTTTCTTTTTGTCTTCCTGCGAGTGACCAAGAGATCATCAACAGTTATTCCATACTTACTACAGAAAGACTTAGTACCAGGAAATTTATTCAATTTATCAATGGACTTGGTCATCTTTGAGCTGGTAGAAAGATTTATCAACACCTTAGTGATGATAGAATAGATTTCTCCTCATAGATAAACTTCAAGAGGTAATGGGAAGACTTCTTGTAGTTTTAATATATCAACCAACTTTGAAGGAAGGGCTGCAAGGTATACTTGTTTCCACAAAACATTATTTGGTTCTTTAACCCAAAATATTCTTTGTATCCAATCTCTGTGGAAATCTTCAAACTGATTAATATTTCTACACTTCAAATTCATCAAAACCATTTCATGTTCATCTGTAAGTGTAATATCAGTCCCACAAAAATGTTCTTGGATAAGAGCAGTCAACGCACCTATCATATTATTCTGTGCAGTGCCATCTGGATTGAATTTGATATCACCCTGCTCATCTCTTAATGTTTCCTTCTCCAATTTATCAAGCAAAGCTGGAGAAGATTCAAGTTCCCACCACCTAGAAAGTGTACCAGTAAAACACTGAATTAATGTTTTACAAGCTTCGACTTTAGTTTTGCCCAGAACACACATGAGTTTGTACTCTGTGATCATCTGATCAAGCATCTGCCTGATCTGTGCAGTAGTCAGATTATCTAAATTCCATTCTTTATGACTATCTGCATGAAATATTTCTGGGGAATCTTGCCAACAACACTATATAGGTTTGGCAGATGTCTGAATCATGGGTTCAACATTTATAGATGGAGGACATATGCTCAGATTTATCTGTGAAATCTTAGCTGGAAATCTTTAATCAGTTGCTGTGACCAACAACTTCTTTAGTAGGCATCAAATTTAGAGACCTGATTTATCCCAAGTTCATGAGTACAGGCTTTATTTCTTTCTTTGTCAAAAAAGAAGTTCGAATAGGCTTATCAACTTTTTTCACACTCATTCTGTCGACTTTGTCTGACAGGTTGGAAATCAAATGTCGAGTTGAAATAGAATTCTCTATAACACAATTCTCTACTTCATCAATCTTCTTAAAAGATTCTATAGAATAATCTTTAGCAGTTGCAGCATTATACTGTACAGAATTTAAAACATTATTTACATCATTGATAGACACATGGACTTTGTCTATCTGTTCTTTAACTATGACAGCTTTAGCCATGTTCTTCTCTAGTCCAGTAACAGCAGTATTTGTCCAATTTATTTGTTCACTGACTGTTTGTACTCTCCTTTCTATCCCTACAAGATTCTCTTGTTGTACTAAGGGATAGGCTTTGGCTAAATTATGTCCTTCACCAAGGACGATTCCTTTGAAAGGAGGGAAACTAGAAGAGGTTTCAATTTTAATTCCATCACTAGCTGTCCAAGAATGACCATAAGAGGATGTAGAATCAGTCATCAAAATCATCTCTGATTCTTTAGCCTTTTTCCAAGAATAGAAAGAAATCCAGATATTTCTCTTTGTCATATACTCTTTCCACTGAGAGGCTAATCTCCTCTTTTCTTCTGTGCTGTAGAAAACAGCAAAGTCATTCGCCTGGGGATGAGTATGGAGATCCCAATTTAACATTAGCTTCATCCACTTTTCGGGGATCACATGTTTATCACAACCATCCATTAAAGTATAGAACTTTTGAATTTCAGGAACAAATGAGGAAATAGCATAGGAAAGAGTATCCTAGAAGAAATAAGATCTTGCAGGAAGGAGCCATTGTGGAAGAATGAAAATCAAAATTTTCTTCCATGGAAGCAGGCAGTGAAATATTAATGCAATATTGCTTCCTTAAGCCTTATAAATCATGAGGCCTATGTTGAAGTTAAGTTAAAATACCTTGTCTGATCATGCTAACATGAATGCCTCATGAATAAAGAAATAGATCGTGATTTTCTACCTTCAAAATCAAAGTCCTTATAAATCATGAGGCCTATGTTGAAGTTAAGTTAAATACCTTGTCTAATCATGCCAAATGAATGCCTCATGAATAAAGAAATAGATCGTGATTTTCTACCTTCAAAATCAAAGTCCTTATAAATCATAAGGCCTATGTTGAAGTTAAGTTAAATACCTTGTCTGATCATGCCAACATGAATGCCTCGTGAATAAAGAAATAGATCGTGATTTTCTACCTTCAAAATCAAAAAAAAAAATTGGTGCAGTTCCTCCATATTTAATCTTGATCAATTCATATTGAGTCACCTATGTATTATTTCCTTCATGATATTTGAAAATATTCAAAATATCACATTATTCTTTACCAATGATGTCCCTTGTGTCTGCCATGTTCTTGTTTTTTCAGTATCATTGATATGAAGTAGGTTTTTTTGTTCTATATGCAGATAGTAAAAAATGTATGGAGAGGTGGCTTTCATCACTTCAAGAGTAATAAAAATAAGGCGATTGAGAAAATCGCTGCAACACCGAGAGAAATTTGGTAGCATTTATGGAGTTGGCGAACATGTCTTGTTCTGTGGTGTTGGCTACTCGGCATAGCTTTCTTGATCTTGTGTAGAAGAAATGAATTTTTATTTCTCTTATATTACATTAACCATTAAATTGCCAACATTCATGGCACACTTTCCATCACATTTGCAAAGCAAAGAGCAAATTATAACAGAGTATCACATTTTTCTTATTAGATCTAAATGCTCCTATATGCAACAATTATGAATTTCATCACTTAAGAGTAGTAAAAATAATTTTATTGAGAAAACAACTCCAACACATTTGTAAAGGAAATTATAACATAGTATCACACTTTTCTTATTAGAGATAAATGCTCCTATATGCAACAACGATGGATTTCATCACTTAAGAGCAGTAAAAACAAGTTTATTGAGAAAACAACTCCAACATATTTGTAGAGAATCTTATCAGATTTAAATGCCCCTATATGAAACAACAATGGCTTTCATTAGTTCAAGAGCAGTAAAAACAAGTTTATTGAGAAAACAACTCTAGCACTGAGAGATATTTGGAAGCAACCGTTGAATTGGTGAACATGTCTTTCTCTGTGGTGTTGGATATTGGGTATAGCTTTCTCGATCTTGTATACAAAACTGTAAATTTTCATGTAGCTTTAACTAAATTAACCATGAATTTTTCAACATTTAGGGCACATTTTCCATCACATTTGTAGAGAAAATTACAATAGAGTGTCACATTTTTCTTATCATATCTAAATGTTCCTATATGCAACAACTACCTTGTGCCTCATAGTTTAAATTTGTGCAAGCATGAGGAGAGGAGGAGTGTCAAGGTGCAAGCTATAACATGAAGAGAAAGAAGAATCTTGTTTGGGACTTGAGATAGACTCATTCTATGCACACCTAGAGTAAAGCTAAATTAAACAAAACTCACCATACTTTGATTTTTTAAATAAATATCTTAAAAATTAGAATATCAATCTAATATATTTTACCCAATTACACATTTCACAATCTTCATTTAAAAAATACAAATAAAAATAGTACAACACATTTAACAATATTCATTTAAAAAAAATACAAATACAAATTACTATTTTAAATAAAAATGTTACAAAGAATCACATTAATTACCATGGCCCTCATGTACGTTCCTCTTATTACTTTTTAAATACCTTATGTTTGTAACTTATTCTTAATCAAATAGTGTCAATTTTGTAAAACTATAATCTTCAAGTCTCACTTTTTATAGCTTTGGTGGAAGGGTAGAGTATCTAAATTTCCTTACCCTTTAAGAAGCATCCTCAATTAAGGTACCACCCAACTAGACATCCAATATAGACATCTTAGGTTATTCTAAATTGATCAAGAGTATAGAATTTTTAGGGTGGTGTTCTATGTGCACTAAAATTCGGATGAGGTCCATCACTATGTATGGGGTTCATTACAACCTTGGATATATTCTGTGATTTGATGTGATTTTTTGTTTGTGGCTACAACTTAGTTTTGGTTGTCACCTAGTTATCACGATTCAAAACTCATCTCATATCCTTATAGCATTATATATATTCGGTGAGCTAATGTGATGTTTTGTTTCTCACAATGATTCAAAAATCAGTTATTATACCACAATATTGACTTTCTCATTTTCTGTTTTGTTTATAAACCATTTAAGAAAAGCACAAGAACATTTGCTTTTACACTTTTATCTCCCCAGCATGGGTGGGGGTTTCAAAAATTGGAGAGCAAATTGAGCGGTTATTCTTAGAAATTGTTGTATAAGATGGAAAATTTGGATGGTTTGTAGACAATATGGATGTCATAAGAGATATCTATTTTGATTTTTTTAGTGTCTCTAGCCACCATGCATCTAATAGGATCCATTTCAACTGAGAACGCCAGAATGATAACTTGTGACATCTCTAGCCATTTTCTTTGATTTTGGATCAAGTTATAAACTAATAACTTGTGAAATCCCTAGCGATTTTCTTTGATTGTGGATCAGGTTATAAACTAGAATATACTCTCTTTATAAGACTCTACAGTATATATTCGATGGAGGGAAAGGTTATGATAAAACTTGTTAAAAAAAAAAACCCTTAGGGTTGTCTCATTTTGTAAAACTATAATCTACAATAAGGACTAAGAGCATTTTTTCTTTTGTTTGGAATTGAAAGATAAAAAAATTATAAAAACTAAAATTATGTAGTGAAAAACTTTGTTTAAAATTTCAGAATAAAAACTTGAGTAAGTTTTACATCATATAATATGAAAATTGTTTATGATTATAAAGTAAAAAACATGTAAGATTTTTTAGCTACAATTAGGTAATTAAAGATATGTATATAGTTTTTTTTTAACGAAAGAAAATTCATATTCATTAACAAAAAAAAATATGAAAGAGTATGTATGTAGTTACAAACTGTTATGTAGTTAGAAACTATTACAATTAAGTAATTAAAGGTAAATTTAGTGTTATTTAATAAATTATGAACATTCATCATTATTGCTCAAGATAAATCATGTCCTATGAAATAATTTAGAAATTTAAAAAAGATCACATATTTTAAAAAGTTTCATTATTAATTTAATTTTCTATATATTAAGAAATACTACTCATGAATAATAAAACAACTTAATTTCCCTCTTTAAATAAAATACATTCCACATGAATACCATGGGTCAATACCATGGACTGTTTTTATAGTTTATTATTATTTTTATATTTTATTATATTTTGACCTAGTTAAAATGTTCTTTTTACTCTAAAAGAGGTTTGCATATCAAGACATATGATCCCTCTTGGCTCTTGGTAGATCCAGAGTTAAGATTGATCTGGGCCATCTTAATTTTAAATCAACTCCATTCCACATGAATACCATGGGTCAATACCATGGGCTGTTTTTATAGTTTATTATTATTTTTATTATTATTTTTATTTTTTATTGTATTTTGACCTAGTTAAAATGTTCATTACATTATGTAAATCTTTTTATTTAATTTACTTTTATTTTTATTTTTGTGTAATTTGACATAGTCAAAGTGTTAAATTGAGGTTAAAATCTAACAAATTTTTAATAACAACATTTTAACTTCAAATTCACCAAAACTTAAATACAATCTAACTTTTTAAAAAGAAAAAAAATTAACACTATAAAAAACTATTTACTTGTAGATCTAATGGCCTAAAACATTTCAATCGTCTAACATTTGATCCAATGACTCGAACATGGACACACTGACAACTAGGGGAGTTGTTTTCAAATAAGATGATGTAGATGATTATTTTCTCTTTCAAGATATCATTATGTAGTTATACATTCATAAATTCAACCACAGAAATACTAGAGCAATAGAGATGACAATGCATAAAGAGGTAAGAAAGTTTTACGGGAAAACCTACAATGGGGAAAAACCCAACCAACCTTTTCCTTAGAGAATCAATGCAACAAGGGATACATCAAAGTCAACTAACCAGTAAGATGACCATCCACCAAGGACCAAGTCAACCCTCCACAATTTTGTCCGCTAAATCTCTATAACAAGTCAACTAATCAGTAATAAGACCATCCACCAAGGACCAAGTCAACCCTCCACAATTTTGTCCACAAAATATCTGCAACAAGGTCTCCACTGAGAGCGGAAACTGATCCTCTATCTCAGCTTCAAAATTCTGAGGATGCCACAAAACTTATGCCTTAGAACTTTGCATTCAACCTCAGGAACTTCACATTGTATCACAAAGAAATATACCTCATAAAATTATACAAAATTTGGCCTCCTTGATTGCTAGAGCGAGGGAAACTAGTCCTTTATCTCAGCTTCAAAATTCAGAGGATGCCACAAAACTTATGCCTTCAAGCTTCGCATTCAACCTTAGGAACTTCACATTGTATCACAAAGAAATATACCTCAGAAAACCATACAAAATTCGGCCTCCTTGATTGCTAGAGCGAGGGAAAGTATAACGTGTCACTTTTTTCTGATTTTGATCCTTGTATTCCTTCCCTTATTTACACTAAAATAAATAAATAAATAAATAAAACCTTGATGATCCAAAGTGTGTCCTTGGAGGTAGAAGAATATGCTACTTATAGCCTTCTAACCATGTGAAAGGGTGTCTCTCATGGGCATGCCGACTTGTCTCTTGGAGGGCCAACTTGGTCACTTGTGGAGGCAAATACAAGAATTCAAATTTTCATCTTTCTCACTTTGAGAAGGTCATGAAGAACATGCCTTATTAAATTTTCTTTTGAATAAAAATAAATAAATAATTTATTTTCTTGCAAACATGAAGAACATGCTTTAAGGAAAAAATTTATTTTACAAATATAATTCACATTTCAATATTACAAGTACAAAAATGAATATTATGAAGACCGACCATAGCTACAAAATTCAACACTCCCTCTGATGTGAATCTGAATGTTAGTTTTGTTGTGCTAATTTCATCTTCAGAAATATAAACAATTGTTGATCATTTGCTTCATCTGCATAGGTTTCCTTGTGGTGTTTGTGAGTGTTAAATAGGTAATTGTGTCAAGTTTTATGTTAAATTCATGAGCATTTTAACATTAAAACAAAGTATTGAACAACAACAATAAAATGTACAACAAACCATCAAATGATCCATTAACACAGAGTTTTGATGAAGGAGTTCCCCCTCCTGGGCTACATCTCATTGGTCCAGCTTCGATGCCTTGGGCCTTTGTATTAGCTCAAAATGGAAAAAAAAATGTTGTTTACAATCCTCTAATGCTTCTGAAACCTGCTCCAAAAAACTCAGAATGTCTAAATCTGCTACGATAGACTCTTTCTGAGCCAAAAATGGTCGAAGTTTGCAAAATTTATGGTTCATTCAATTTTGGCCTAGGAAACCCCTCCAAAACTGAACAGAACTCTAGTTAACTCTAACAAATTTGCAGGCAAACTCTGCCAATTCCGCTGCAAAGATCAGCTCAGTTTAATTAGTGATAAGCGGAGTTTTAATGGTGGTTAGGCGTTAAACGCGCGTTTAACAAATTCGCATTTAAAATGTGATTAACGTTATTAAACAAGGTTTTAATGTTAATTGAACACATATTAATCTCCACCATTAAGGATAGTCCCGTCGGTGGTCGTAGAAATATGTTCTATGGAGTGGGGCTGGCCCCACTTTACCCCCGCCAATGCATAATATGAAATTTAAATATAGCCAAAGTCCTTTGTCTTGTAAGAACTAATGCGTAGGTGAGACGGTGTTGTGTGCGGCTGTGTGGCGGGAGGTTACGGGGTCGAACCCCGGCACCTCCGGCCAAACCTGTCCCAACATTTTTATAACACCATACAACTTGGGGGGCACATGGTAGCCTCCAGGCTTTCCACGTGTCAACACCCAATTAGTCTTGAATTAACCAATAAAAATTCAGAAATCACTAACCATTCGAAATAGTGTCGTGCTGCCAAGTGGCACCTTCCCATTCGCCTGCAGAATTTTGACCAAAGTTTGACCCTGTATAGTCAGCTACCACGTCAGCAGTACGGAATGCTGACGTGGTAGCTGTCTGTCATTTTTTTTCAAAATTTTACATGTTTGAGAAAATGGACAGCAGGCTCTAACTTTCACATACGGAACCGGTTTTCGATGAAATGCAGTGCGCTGGATTCTTAGCAATGGGCACTTCATGGTCATTTAGGTTCTGAATGATTCCAAGCACTTCCATTTTTGAGCTTAACACTGCGCACTTGATCATTCCTCCCCACTAGAAGCCTTTTGGACCCCAAAAGATACTATCAATTGTTCAGCAGGTGAGGGTACAGTTCTCTCACCTTCTCAATCTCCATCAATTTGGCCTTAGAAGGATTTTTTCCCTTGAGTCCCACTCGAAGGTATTCGACATTCCCTTGCCTTTAAGTTTTGGTTCTTCGGTCAAGTATGAGATCTTACTGAAGTTCATTAAGATATTCTGGCAAAAAATCATCTATTAATGGGATTTGAACATGCTCTCCTTGATCATCAATCAATGGATGTTCAAATAATTTCAAATTCTCAACATTAACAACAGATTATATTTTCATATAAGGAGGAAAATCTAGCTTAAATGCATTGTTACCAATCTTTTCCAGAATTTTAAAAGGACCATAACGAATTTGCTTAAGACTTTTACCTTCCCCTTGAAGTCACTCTTTGCTAACATATAACCAAACTTCGTCACCAACTTGGAATTTATGATCGGCACGGTGTTTATCATGCCTTGCCTTGTAGCTGCTTTGAATCTTTTCAAGTTGTTCTTGCATTGTGTGATGTATCAACTGAATTTGGTCAATGAACTTCTTTGCTTTATCTATGTCGCTATGGCCATCAATAGAAACGTCTTTCCCAAAGATGAAGTCCAATGGCGATCTTGGTAAGTATCCAAGACATGCCTCAAACAAAAATGTGTTTGTGGAAAAATGCTTTGCGCTATTGTATGCATATTGAATGTAATGCAACTTTTCATCCCACAACTTGGGATGTTTGCTGCAATATCCTTGAATAAGATGAATGATTGTATTTTTGACCACCTCGGTTTGACCATCTGTTTGTGTATGAAAGGTTGTACTCTTCTTCAACTTAGTGTCCATCATGTCCCACAAATTTGACCAAAAATTCCCAACAAATCGAGAATCTCGATCACTTACAATAGAAGTAGGAAGACCAAAATGAACCCAAACATTTTAAAAGAAAAGATGAGTTGTTTGTTCAGCTGCAATTTGTTTTTTACATAGCATCAATATACACATCTTGATGAACCTATCCACAACTACATACAAGTAACCATGACCTTTACTTGACAATGGAAGACCTCCTACAAAATCCATTGAGATACTCTCCCATGGACGTGAAGGTGCCGTAAGTGGAGTGTACAATCCTATTTTCCTATTGCTAGGCTTACTTATTGCACACAAAGAACATCCTCTAATGAAACGAGATACACTATCAAACATGTGTGGCCAATAAAAATACCTTTGGAGATTCGCTATTGTCTTACCTACACCGAAATGTTCAGCAATAAATGAAGTGTGCACCTCCCTTATGATACCATTCTTTCTCCCTATGGAATACATAACTTGCCCAAGTGATACGACAAAATGTTATGTACATGGTAATATAACTCTTCATTTTGGTTTCCTTGACTCAAGCTTGCATACACATCTTGAAAGTCATTATCATATGCATATTTCTCAATGTAACTTTCATGCAAACGTAACTGTGCTTGAGTATAATAGATGAATTTACAATAGGCCTAGAAATCATATCAGCTACCTTATTGTAGATTCCCTTTTTATACATGATAACCAAATGAAACTATTGTAGAAATCCCATCCATCTGAAGTGTCTTGATTGTTGCAGCTTTGATTGTGATTGTAAGTACTGCAATGGTTGATGGTCAATATGGATAATGGTCTCTTTCCCCATCAAGTAGTGTTTCCATTTCTTTACACTTTATACCAATGCATATAACTCTTTGTCATGAGTGGGATATTTAGTCACATCACCATTAAACATTTCAGAATGAAATGAAATGGGCTTACCATGTTGCATGAGAACTGCTCCCATGGTGTAATCACTATCATCCGTTTGAATCTCAAATGGCTATCTAAGATCTGGAAGAGCCAATACCGATGTTGAAATGATCTTTTGTTTCAAAGCATCAAATGCTTTTTGCTGCATATCTCCCCAATGGAAGATTTCTTGACACTAGTCAATGAATGTAATGGAGCTGCAATGGAATAAAAATTAGCAATGAATTTCCTCCAATATTGTGTTTCCCCAAGAAAGCTTCTTACGTCCGTAACTATATTGGGTTTGGGCCAATTCATAATGACCTCAACCTTAGAGGGGTCTATCTTCAGCTCAACTCCTCCAACAATGTGTTCCAACTACATTAAATAAGTCTTTCCAAATTCACAATTCGACGTCTTTAAAAACAATTGTTCTTTTCTCAAGACATCAAGTACGTTGTTCACATGCATGACATTTTCATCCCTTGATTTGCTTAATATCAAAATATCATTCAAGTAAACAATGCCAAAATCATTTATAAATGGTCTCAATACATCATTCACAACTCTCATGAAACTACTTGGAGAATTGGTAAGATCGAAAGGCATAATGATCAGGAGATCATGTCCAAGTGAATAAAATGCTCAAAAATGGAAATGCTCAGAAATGGTTGCAGTCTGAACGATCGGAAAGGCCTCATCGCTGCGATTTTGGTGCCGTAAACAGCTCTCAAAACTGAGTTCGTATGAGAAAGATACTGAGCTTTGAAATCGTCCAGTGACCTCCAAAACATGACTTTTTCACTAAATGATTTTGTCATTTTTTACAAAAAAATTATATGGCAAAAAAAATTGATTTTTATTAAGTTTTTTTAGGCCTATCAGTGGGTGCCATGTGGCCAGCCTAGTGGCTGCCACATGTCCCCAAGCTATTGGTTGAAGTTCAAGTTAAAATAATATGGAGGGCAAGAGGGTCGAACCCTCGACTCGACTCCTCGGGCAGGGTCGACCCGACCGGCATGGCAGAGGAAACTATGTTGAAGTGTGGGCGAGTCGGGTGGCATTTAAATTGGCAGTCGGGTCGCTGAGAAATGGAGGCTCGGGTCGTGTGTGAATGGGCGGAGGTTGGTTAAGCCCTCAGGGCTTAAGCTGCGTTGTCACGAGACCAGTAGATTGGAACCCTAGGCTTAACATTACAAACCGATGGAACGAAAGTTTAAGCACCTTTGTGCTAGCTCCTCCAGCACATGACCTTGCACTGTGACCATGGGCGCAGTTTTAAACATTATCCGCCAGCATTAATCACCCGGAGATTCCGCATATGAACGCGTCGAATACAACTGACGGTTCCACCATTTCTGTCTGCCCGCCTATTCTGGAGAGTTTAACTGGAGTTCCTCCAATTTTGGAGGAGGGTTTTTAGTGCCACTAGGCAAAATTTTGTTTGGGTCATAGCTTTCTCAATTTTCGACCAAACAAGAAGAAATTTTAGTCAATTTTGTGTTTCTGGAGCATTCTGGAGAGTTTGGGATAGGTTACAAAGCAAAAAAAGGTGTTCTTCAGCCATTTTTTCTTTAGGGAAGAGGAAAGAGCCATCAGGGCCATTAGGGAGATGGAGCTGTATTGGGTTATACTTCACTGTTTAAGGTGAAACAAAAGCCATTTTTAGCTTATTTCTGTCTTCTGAAGTCAAATTCACAGCTTGTTTTTCTTGTTTAGGTATATTTTTCACTGTGTAACCATTTTGAGAAAATTAATAGAGCAAGGACATGCCATTGGGCAGCCTTGGACTGGCAGATGTAGCCCAGGAGGGGTGAACTGCCTCACCATTTTGCTGTGTTATGATATGGTGAAGTTTACTTGTTGTAAATTTCTGATGTGATATATTAAACACTAAATTTAAATAACAAATCCTCACACATTAAACTCAAAAACATTACCAAAACTACTTTGTTTAACTTGTCAGTCACGGAGAACACTTTGCATACTAAATTAAATGGAAATGGATACTTTGCATAGCAGTACAAATAGTTTCATTTTCAAAACAGATGGTATCAGAGCTAGAGTTTTACTCTAAATTCGTTCTTGTGCAGAGATATAGTTGATTGTTTGCAAGTTTCGATGCTTACTAGACTTAAACTCAAGAGAGGGGAAGGACACTTGGTTAGAGCACAAAGTAATCCTCAACCAAGAAGGGCCAGAGAGCCACCTCCAAGAGCCATAGAAGAAGCCTCAATTATTTCTTCAAGAGAAGGAGAATTTTATGAATACATTGATCCCAAAGAAGAAGAATGGGTGTTCCGAAAGGCTTTCTTGGACATGACAGGGATGGTGAGGATACTCTACCAAGAAAGGAATGACAGGCTTGTAGGAGAAGGGTCTAGACATCAAAAAGAAGGAGAGGGTTCTTCAGGAGGAAAGAAAAGTGATGACAAGTCAAATAAAGGACATGGAGGTAATGGTGATCCACCATCCCCATCTTTATCCTCTTCCTCTACATTGTCATCCTCTACTTCGGTGAATCAATCTCACAAGTCTAAAACCACTGGTAAAAGTCCATTTTTAAAGCTTGATGTTAAATTTGAGTTGCCTATGTTTAATGGTGAGGTCAATGCAGAGAAACTTGACAACTGGATAAGACAGTTGGAAGTTTACTTGAGGATACAGAACCTTCATGATGATGACACCAAGATACAGTTAGCCTCTTTGAGAATGGATGGAGCAGCATTGGTATGGTGGGAAGCCAAGACCAAGGATGAAATTTAAAAACATGGTAAGATCACTTTATCATGGGCTGAATTTATTACTGCAATTAAAAAGAAATTTTATCCATTATCTCATTTACAAAAGGCTATCATGAATTGGAAAAACTTCAAACAACTTAAGGGACAAAATGTACAAGACTACACCCAAGAGTTTAGGAGAAGAGCACTCTTATTAGGGGTAGACTTACAAAGTCAAGATACTTTGCTGAAATATATAGGTGGTTTTCATAGCTACCTTAGACATACTATCCTTATGTTCAATCCTACTAGTCTAGACGAGGTTTGTGTACAAGCTACGCATTTAGAGGCTAGAGGGAAAAATACTTTTGATAAGGGTAGAAACAAGCCTTTTAAGGGGAAAAACAAAGACAAAACCTCTAATGGAAAAGGAAAAAAGAATGCATCTGTCAAAAAAGAGGGTGAGAAAGTGATACGTAAACATTGTTCAAGAGAAGGCCATGAAGAGAAAAACTGTTGGAAACTTCATCCTAAAAAAAGAACTCAGTTTAACAAAAACAAAGGAAAGAAGAAAACTTCAGCTACTACAACTACACCACAAGACTTAGGTGATGATTCAGGTGACGAAACCAAAATTGCAGCCATGGGTTTGAAGAGTATGAAGGGTAAAGAAACTAAAACTAAGCCAAGTACTAGTACTTCAAACTGTCATGTACAAGCTCCAAATGAGGAAGAAAGGATTGAATTGTTCCATGTGAGGGTAGTCTCAAAACATACAAAAATTGACACATTGTTTGCCAGTCAGTCACAAGCAAATCTCATATCAGAAGACTTGTTCAAACAGCTTAAACTTGAGACCATTCCACATCCAAAGCCATATCCACTTGGTTGGATATGCAAGGATGCAAACTTACAAGTCTCAAGAAAGTGCATATTGTGTTTTGCAATTACTGCACACTTTAATGACACAGTTGAATTTGAGGTAGTGCCGCTTGATATATTGGGAATTGTTTTGGGAAGTCCTTACTTATTGGACAGGAAAGCGATCTTCCATCGCCATGAAAATAAATATCATATTTTTAAATATGGCAAGGAGTTTATTATCAGAGCACATCGCAAGAAGATAGATATAGTGATGGTAAATGTGGGACAGGTAAAAAGGCTAGTGAATTATAGTAAGAGTTTTGTACTTCTTATGGTTAAGCCTAAGGTTGATGTGAATCATGAGTCATTTGAAAATTGTGATTCCAAGTTAAAATCAGATTTATATGATGTAGCTGATGCACATCATGAGATGTTTCAGGAATCGACAGGTTTGCCTCCTAAAAGGGAGATTCAACATGAAATACAATTGCAACAAGATTGTCCTCTTCCTAACATAGGCATGTACCACATGTCTATCATGGATAATGCTGAAATAAAGAGGCAAATTAAGGACTTTTTGGACAAAGATTTCATAATACCAAGCACTTCGCCATGTGGGTCACCGATAGTGTTGATTCCAAAGAAAGATGGAACTTGGCGCATGTGTGTGGACTTCAGGGCATTGAACAAAATAACGGTAAAGAATCGTTACCCACTCCCAAGGATAGATGATTTGTTAAATTAGCTGAAAGATGCTAAATATTTCACTAAGTTATACTTACGTAGTGGTTATCATCAAGTTAGAATTACAGAAAGTGACGTTTGGAAGACAACATTTAAAACCAAACAGGGACTCTTTGAGTGGCTTGTTATGCCATTTGGTTTATGCAATGCACCTGCAACTTTCATGTGGGTAATGGATGATGTCTTACGTCCTTTTCTTGATGATTTAGTTATTGTCTACTTATATGAAATCTTAATTTTCAGCAAGACTAGAGAAGAGCATGTCATGCATGTTAAGAGAGTACTTGATATTTTGAAGAAAAATCAGTTATTTCTTAAAATGTCAAAGTGTGAATTGGGAAAGACTTCTTTGGTTTATTTGGGTCACATAGTTGGAGGAGGTGCTTTGAGAATTGATCCTTCTAAATTAGAAGCCATTGTGAATTGGCCTACTCCCAAATCCATTATAGAGGTAAGAATTTTTTTGGGTGCAGCTCAGTATTGGAGGAAGTTTATTTCTAACTTCTCTGCCATAGCAGCTCCTATGCATGTAGTGACAAGTGTGAAGCGTGCTTTCCAATGGGGAGGCAAGCAACAGAAAGCTTTCGAGTCTTTGAAAGAGAAGATAAGTTCAGCTCCAGACCTTGCATTACTAGACTTGAGACAGCCATTCGAGATTCAGACCAATGCTAGTGATTATGCCATGGGCGCAGTTCTCTTACAGCATGGTAAGCGCATCGCATTTCATTCTGAGACATTTAATGGTGTTGTTGTGAATTATCCTACATATGATAAGGAGTTGTATGCGTTGGTACAAAGCATCAAAAAGTGAAAACACTATTTGATGGGCAAAGAAACAGTTGTTCATACCGACCATTAGCCTTTACAGTACTTGCAGTCGCAAAGTAAATTGCAGCAGTCATGACATTTCAGATGGATGGGTTTCCTACAACAATTTCACTTGGTAATAAGGTACAAGAAAGGTATTTTCAATAAAGTTGTTGATATTCTTTCAAGGCCTATTATTAGTGCTACTACTTTACTTAAGAATGATTCTATTGTACATGAGAGCTACATAGAACAATATGCATCAGATGTTGATTTTAAGGATGTGTATGCTAACTTGAGTGAAGGGAATCATGTTGAGGAGAATGATTATCACTTGCATAATAATTTTCTGTTTCATATGGGCAAGTTATGTATACCACAGGGAGAGAGACTAAGTGTCATGAGAGAAGCTCATTCTTCTCTTATTGCTGGACATTTCGAGGTAAGAAAAACGGTGGCACATTTACAGAGGTATTGTTATTGGCCTCGCATGGTAGATAGTGTTCCACATTTCATTAGAGGTTGTTCATTATGTGCTACAAGCAAGCCTAGTAATAGGAAGCTTGGTTTATATACGCCATTTCCGGTACCTTCTAGACCATGGGAAATTGTTTCTATGGATTTTGTGGGAGGTCTACCATTGTCTAGAAAGCAGCATGTTTATCTTTATGTAATAGTTGATAGATTCAGCAAGATGTGTATTCTTATGCCATGTAAGAAATCTATAACTGTTGAACAAACTGTTGATTTATAGTTTCAACATGTATGGGTTCATTATGGCTTGCCTACTTCTATTGTTAATGAAAGGGATTCTAGATTTGTTGGGAATTTTTGGTCCAATTTATGGAAGATGATGGACACCAAGTTGAAGAAGAGTACTGCTTTCCATCCACAAACAAATGACCAAACAGAGGTAGTGAACAGAACCATTGCACATATTTTGAGAGGTTATTGCAGCAAGCATCCCAAGCTTTGGGATGAGCACTTGCATTACATTCAGCATGCTTAAAATCGGGCCAAGTCACCTTTAGATTTCATTCTTAAGAAGGATGTTTCCATTGATGGGCATAGTGACATTGACAAAGCTCGCATGTTCATTGAAATAATTCAGCTAATACATCAACAGGTTCAAGAAAAGCTTGAAAAATTTCATGGCAAGTACAAGGAGAGGCATGACAAACACAGAATTGATTATAAGTTTCGAGAAGAAGATGAGGTATCGCTGCATATTAGTAAGGAAAGAATGCAAGGAGAAGGTAAAAAGCTTAAGCCTATTCGTTATGGTCCATTCAAGATTATTAAACAAGTTGGAAATAATGTTTTTCAACTAGATTTGCCTTCATATATGTAAATGTATTCCGTTGTGAATGTGGAAAATTTACGTTTGTATGAACCTCCTTTAATTGATGACCGTGAAAGTGACATTCAGCTACCATCCATAGAGGATTTCTCGCTAGAATTTTTGGATTAGCTGAAGGAGGATGCTATCCGTGACAGAAGGACATGCACTTCGAGGAGGGGAAGTGTTGATTATCTTCGGATTGGTCTTAAAGGTAGCAAACCGAGTAAGGCAAAATGGATGGAGGTGGAAAAGGTGAGGGATATGTACCCTCATCTTCTGAACAGGTAATTGAAGGCTTTTGGGGTCCAAAATCTTCCCAATGGGGAGGTGTGATCAGGAGATCATGTCCAAGTGAATAAAATGCTCAAAAATGGAAATGCTCAGAAATGGTTGTAGTCTGAATGAATAGAAAGGCCTCATCGTTGTGATTTTGGTACCGTGAACGGTTCTCAAAATCGAGTTCGTATGAGAAATATACTGAGGTTTGAAATAGTCCAGTGACCTCCAAAACACGACTTCTTGACTAAATGATTATGTCATTTTTTACAAAAAAATTATATGGCAAAAAAATTTGATTTTTATTAAGTTTTTTTAGGCCTATTAGTGGGTGCCACATGGCCTACCCGGTGGCTGCCACGTGGCCCCAGGCCATTGGTTGAAGGTCAATTTAAAAGAATATGGAGGGAAAGAGGGTCAAACCCTCGACCCGACCGGCAAGGCAGATGAAATTGTGTTTAAGTGTGGGCGAGTCAGGCGGCATTTAAACTGGCAGTCGGGTCGTTGAGCAACGGAGGCTAGGGTTGTGTGTGAATGGGCGGAGGTTGGTTAAGCCCTCAAGGCTTAAGCTGCGTCATCATGAGACCAGCGGATTGGAACCCTAGGCTTAACGCCATTACAAACCGGTGGAATGAAAGTTTAAGGACCTTTGTGCTAGCTCCTCCCGCACATGACCTTGACATTGTGACCGTGGGCGCAGTTTTAAACATTATCTGCCAGCATTAACTACCCGGAGATTCCGCATATGAACACGCCGAATACAACTGACAATTAAATTTAATGTTATCCCTAAATTGGAGTGCGGTTTCGCAATTTCTATCTGCCCGCCTATTCTGGAGAGTTTAACTAGAGTTCCTCCAATTTTGGAGGAGGTTTTTTAGTGCCGCTGGGCAAAATTTTGTTTGGGTCATAAATTTCTCAATTTTTGACCAAAAAATATGAAATTTTAGTCAATTTTGGGTTTCTGGAGCATTCTGGAGAGTTTGGGACAGGTTGTAGAGTGAACATAGGTTTTATTCAGCCATTTTTTCTTCAGGGAAGAGGAAAGATCCATCGGGGCCATCAGGGAGATGGAGCTATATTGGGTTGTACTTCACTGTTTAAGGTGAAACAAAAGACATTTTTAGCTTATTTTTGTCTTCTGAAGTGAAATTCATATATATTTTTTTCCTGTTTAGGTATATTTTTCACTGTGTAACCATTTTGTGCAAATTAATAAAGTAAGGACATGCCATTGGGGAGCCTTGGACCGGTAGATGTAGCCCGGGAGGGGTGAACTGCCTCATCATTTTGCTGTGTTATGATATGGTGAAGTTTACTTACTGTGTATTTTTGCTGTGATATATTAAACAGTAAATTTAAATAACAAATCATCACACATAAAACTTAGAAACATTACCAAAACTACTTTGTTTAACCTGCCAGTCATGTAGAACACTTTGCACACTAAATTAAATGGAAACAGATACTTTGCATAGCAGTACAAATAGTTTAATTTTCAGATCACATAACAAGACACTCAAACAATCCTTGCCTAGTTTTAAATGTGGTTTTACAAATGTCCTCTTCAGCTATTCTAACTTGATAACCACTTCATAAGTCTAACTTAGTCAAATATTTTGCATACCTCAATTGATCAAGCAAATCATCAATTCTTCGGAGTCGATAACGATTCTTTACCATGACTTTGTTTAGTGCACGGAAATCCACGCACATGCGGCAAGTCCCATCCTTATTTGGCACCAAGACAGTCGGTGAACCACATGGTGAAGTAGATGGGTGTATGATACCTTTGTTCAACAATTCTTGAATTTTCTTCTTGATTTCCATGCTCTCCATTGATACGTTCCAATGTTTGGAAGTGGAACATCTTGTTGCAGTTGTATCTCATGTTGAATTCCCCTCTTGGGAGGTAACCCATTTGGTTCCCGAAACATCTCGCCATGCTGACTTACCACATAAAAAAAAATCAGATTCTAATTTGTCATCACAGCCTTCAAAATATTCATAATCCATATCATTCTTTTTATTGATCATGAGAAGCACATAATTTTTACTTGCATAAACTAGTCTGTTCATCTGCCCTGCATTAACCAAAGAAATATTCAACTTTTTGCGATGAGCTCTCACAATATATTCCACCCCATCCTTGAGAAAATGATATTTGTTCTCATGGAAATAAAATACTGCTTTCCTGTCATATAAATATGAGCTTCCTAAGATAATTCCTGAAATGTCAAGCGGAACCACATCTAACTCGACTTCATCAATAAAATTTGCAGTAATAGCAAACCTGAATATACATTTCCTTGAAACATGTAAATTTGCATTTTTTACTATCCAACCCAAAGGATATGGATTATGATGAGGTATAGTTTCAAGGTTAAGATTTTAGACCAAGTCTTTTGAGATTAAGTTCGCTTGTGACCCACGATCAAATAATGCATCAATCTTTTTATGGTTTGAGATCACCCTTACATGGAACAACTCTATCCTTGTTTCTTCATTTGGAGTGTTGTTGTGACAATTTGATGAACTAGTACTTGCTATGGCTTCCTTTCCCTTTGCGACCATGGCTGTAATCTTGGTCTCATCACCGAAATTGGATCAAAGATCATGTTGTGTGGTAGCGGTCATCTTTTGTTTCCCCTTATTGTTAAGTTTCTTAGGCCTTAGTTTAGGATGTAGTTTCCAATAGTGGGCTTCATCATGCCCCTCATTGGAACAATGTCTGCATGTATTTTTCTCCCCTTATTTCTTAACACTTGCATTCTTCTTTCCCTTCCATTTTCCTCCCTTCTCTTTCTCCTTACCCTTGAATGGCTTCTTCTTACTACCCTCTTCTTGAATGCTCTTTCCCCTTGCTTCAAGGTGTGTGGCTTGCGCACATACTTCATCTAATTTGCTTGGATTGAGCATAAGGATAGTGTGTTTTAAATAGGAATGTAAATCCCCAATGTATTTCAATAGAGTATCTTGGGATTGCAAGTTTGCACCTAACAACAAAGCCCTTTTCCTAAACTCTTGTGTATAATATTGAATTGTTTGACCCTTCTATTGCCTAAATTTTTGCCAACTCATAATGAAATTTTGCATGTAAGCTAAAGGATTAAATTGTCTCTTCTTTGAAGAAATAAACTCAACCCAAGAAATGGATATCTTACCATGGATTCAAATTTCCTCTTGAGTCTTTGCTTCCCACGAGACTAGTGTTGCTCCTTCTAGCCTCAATGAATCCAACTGGATCTTTATGTCATCTTCTTGAAGGTTATGAATTCTGAAATAAACCTCTAATTGACAAATCCAATTGTCCAACTTCTCTACATTTACCTCGCCATTGTACATGGGTAGTTCAAACTTAATGTCCAATTTGAGTAAGGGAGTTTTTCCTTTTGGGGTTTTTGAGTGAGTATGGATGGTTTTTGTTGTGGAAGTTGAAAATGATGTTGATGGTGATGATGAGGATGATGATGAAGATGGTGGAGATGGATGAGGCTTTCCTCCACTACCCTTTGAATCCTTCTCTTCCTCCTTTTTGTCTTATGAGGTTCCCTCTCCATGTGGAGGCTTAGAATTCCCTCCAATCATCTTGGTGTTCCCCTCTTCATAGAGGACCCTAACCATGTCAATTAGGCCATAGAAAGCCTTCTTGAATGCTTCCTCTTCTGAAAGACCTTTATTCTATCCTACACCTGACATGATGGCTATGGATTCATGCTCGGCTTCTCGTTCAACTTGTACCTCCTTAATCTCAGCTAGAGATAAAACTCGAGGTGCTTCAAGTGCAGTTGGGAGTGAAACTTTGGGTGGAGATGGTGGCCTTGTGGCTCTCCCACTTCTAGCCCTAACTTCAAGACTAGCAACCAATAGTTTCCTTTCCCCTCTCTCCAACTTTAACCTTGTAAGCATCACAAATTTACAACAATTAAAACCCTACTTGCACAAAATTCAAGAAAATAACCTTGCTCTGATACCACCTTGATCTGAATCTGAATGTTAGTTTTGATGTGCTAATTCATCTTCAAAATTATAAACAATTGCTCATCATTTGCTTCATGTGCATAGGTTTCCTTGTGGTGTTTGTGAGTGTTAAACATGTAATTTTGTCAAGTTTTATGCTAAATTCATGAACATTTTAACATTGAAGCAAAGTATTGAACAACAGCAATAAAATGTACAACAAACCTTCAAATGATCCATTAACACAATGTTTTGATGAAGGAGTTCACCCCTCATGGGCTACATCTCCTTGGTCCAACTTCCATGGCTTGGGCCTCCGTATTAGCTCAAAATGGAAAAAAATGATTTTTACAATCCTCTACTACTCGTGAAACCTACTCCAAACAGCTCAGAATGTCCAATTCTATTAGGATAGACTCTTTCTGAGCCAAAAATGGTTGAATTCTGCAAAATTTATGGTTCATTCAATTTTGGCCTAGGAAACCCCTCCAAAACTGGACAGAACTCCAGTTAACTCCGAAAAATTTGGAGTTCCACCGAAAATGGCGGACTCCGTCAACTTCGTCGCCAAGATAAGCTCAGTTTAATTAGAGATAAGTGGATTTTTAATGGTGGTTAGGCACTAAATGCGCATTTAACAAATCCACATTTAAAAGGCAATTAGCATTATTAAACAAGGTTTTAACGTTAATTAAACACATATTAATCTCTGCCATTAAGAATATTCCCACCGGTGGTTGTAGAAATAGGTTCTATGGAGTGGGGTTGGCCCTTCGGGGCTGGCCCCACTTTACCCACACCAATGCATAATATGAAATTTAAATATAACCAAAGTCCTTTTTCTTGTAAGGACTAATGCGTAGGTCAGACGGTGTTGTGTGTGGCTGCGTGGCGAGAGGTCGCAGGGTCGAACCCCAGTGCTTCTGCCCAGACCTGTCCCAAAAATTTTAGAACACCATACAACTTTGGGGGGCACGTGGTGGCCTCTAGGCTTGCCACGTGTCGACACCCGATTGGTCTTAAATTAACCAATAAAAATTCAACAAATCACCAACCATTCGAACTAGTGTCATGCTGTCAAGTGGCAGCTTCCCATTCTCCCGCAAAATTTTGACCAAATTTTGACCCTGTATAGTTAGTTTCCACGTAAGCAATATGGACTACTCACTGGGTAGTTGTATGTCATTGTTTTTTCAAAATTTTACCTGTTTGAGAAAATGAACAACAGGCTCTAACTTTTGCATACGGAGTCAGTTTTTTATGAAATGAAGTGCATCGGATTCCTGGAAACAAGCACTTAGTTTTAGTTCAGGTTTTGAATGTTTTTGAGAACTTCCATTTTTTAGCTTAACACTGAGCACTTGATCACCCTCTTAGCTTGGTAGGTATCCATAATGACTATCGTGATGTGAATTGTATACATGATCTCTCTAAGGAAAGGTTCAATTCATTGAAAACATCATCATCTAGGTCAACACCCTTGACCTACATCAGCATCATTAATAGGTACCACAACCTAGGTAAGCACTCTTAACCAATGGTACTGACTCAACTAGTCACCATGATCTGGTGGGCACCTCACCTCATGGTACTCCGACTAGTTCATGGTTACCGTCACTCGTGATCAAAACCTAGGGAAACCCATGTCCCAAATCCAAAGGCCTCTCTTTAGGCCATGATGTTGAGGAGGCACCCACTCCATGAGTGTTCAAACCTCAACTACCATTCCTCTCAAGAATGTTTGTCCCTTATGTTATCTCTCCAATAGTTCGAGACATGCTTATGTTGTCAATGACAGTCTGAGCCATGCCCCTATTGTCCACCCATCAATATTCTGGGCCATGCTCTTGTTGTCACCAAGAATTAAAGCCATTCCTATGCTGATGTCAGTTTGATGCTCCCTCTCAATCACAGAGGGGTTATCCAAAAGTACAATCTTATCTTTGAAGTATACAAACTTCACCCAAGATAGAGGCTTTGTGAGAATGTCAATTGTTTGTTCATCAGTGGAGATATATTGGAGCTTCACTACTCTCTTTTGTACCATATCATGAATGCAGTGGTACTTGATCTCAATATGTTTCATATTTTCATGAAACATGGATTGTTTTTCATCTTCACACAACTTTGATTATCACATAACAACACAATTTGTTCTAGCATATGGTTGAACAATCTATAGAGTAGCTTACAAATCCATACTCCCTCACAACATGCCAAACAAGTTGTAATATACTCTGATTCTGCAGTACTAAGTGTGATGAAGGTTTGATTCCTACTCATCCAGGATATCATAGTAGAACCCAAAATAAAACATATACCAGATTTACTCTTCTTGTCATCCACACTCCCTGGCCAGTCAAAATTTGTATATCCCTGTATTTGTATCTCACCACTCAAAGCATATTTCAAACAAATATTCAAAAATACCATGCAAATATCTCAATATATGATTTATTGGAATTCAATTCTCATGTCTTAGTTCCATTTGGAATTGTCTAAAGGTGTTCACCACAAAGCAAATATCTAGCAGGATATTCATCAAATACATCAACAATCCAATCAACTTTCGGTACATGGATGGATCCACCAAGTTAGAATCAAAATCTCTCAAATTTTTCAAATTCGTCACCATTGGAGTTTTGAAATACTTGCATTCCATCATTCCAAAATTTTAAAAGATATTGATGACACACTTTCCTTTCCTAAGAAGGATTTCACCAAGTTTATGATAGACTTCCAATCCCAAATGGTAATGCATCAATTCAAGATCCTTCATGTAAAATTCAGAGGCCATCTCCCTCTTACATTGAACAATAAGATGCTCTGCACATGTCATAAACAAATGATCAACGTATAGTAATAGCATCACCGACTCACCTTTCACAACCTTAGCATAAATATATGGATCAATAACACTCTTAGAGAAACCAAGTCTCATTAGATATCCATCAATTCTGAAATACCAAGCTCTCAATGCTTGCTTGAGTCCATACAAGGCCTTCTTCAATCTACACACATGATATTCTTTATCATGAACCTCAAAACCCTAAGGTTGCTCTGTGTACACCTCTTCCTCAATCACGCCATTAAGGAAGGTGGTATTCACATCCATCTAATGTAGCTTCCATCCCATAAATGAAGAAAGAGAAACAAGAGATATAATAGTGGTGTACTTGGAAACCAGTGCAAAGGTTTGATCATTTTATTATCCCTCTGTCTGGGAGAACTCTCTGGCCACAAACCTTGCCTTGTATTTTTCAATGCTCCGGTATACTGCATTCTTGATCTTACATATCCACTTTGAGGTTACCACAGACTTTCCTTCAAGTATTCGAACAATTTCCCAAATATCATTCTTCATAATAGATTGGTATTATTCCATCATTGCATCCTTCCAGACTTGTTGAGTAGTTATTTACTCAAATTTGGAAGGTTTAGAGTCAATCAACTTAGTCATTAAGTTTCATAACTAGAATACCTCTTAGGTCTCTTAGATTCCCTGAAGGTTCCTTGTGGAATTGCATGTCATTTTTCATCCTGCAAAGTAAATTTGAGCCAAGCTAGTATTTTTCTATTTTTTTGCACAACCACATGATCCATCGATTCACAAGGCGCTTTTGAAATTTCTTCATGGTCTTCGGAATGAATTGGAGATTCGGGAGGACCTGTAGCCTCTTCTATGGGAGCTACTTTCTTCCTTTATATATATTTAGTGTACGAGTGTTCTTCTTGTATTTCCACTGGGTAGAATCTTCATCAAAAGTTACATCCCTTCCTACTCCAACTTGTCGTTGCCCTAGAATATATATTTTGTAGGATTTTGATGACTCATTATGCCCACTAAGTATCCCCTTCTTTCCTGAAGGTTCTAACTTATTTCATTTATCCTTGGGTACATGTATGCACATTGAACAACCAAAGATTCTAATATGATAAACACGTGGTTTATGACTATTGAATGCTTCTTCAGGGGTCTTGTCTTCCAGAATTCGTTGAGGACCTCTATTCATAATGTGAACAACTATCTTGGCTACTTCTTCCCACAATAACATTGGAAAATCTTGATCATGTGTCATTTCCAACATGGATTATTCAATAGATCTATTATTTCTTCCGACCACCCCATTCTATTGTGGATTTTAGGGATCTATCAACTCCCTCTTAATTCAATCTTCCTACAAAAGGAAATGAGATCCTTGAAGGTGTACTCTCCTCCATTATATCATCTCAAAATCTTGATTCTCTTCCTTCTCAGGTTCTCCACTTCAGCGTTGAATCCTTAGAACATTATGAAAACTTCATCTATTGACTTCATTAGATAGATCCAAGTCTTCTGAGAGAAGTCGTCGTCGATAAAGGATACATAGTATATAGTGCCTCCAAGAGATTTCATCAGCATAGGACCACACACATCATAGTGGACTATATCCAAAGTTCCTTTGGACCTATGTTCACTGCTTAGAAATGGTTCCTTAACATTCTTTCGAAGATCACATCCCTTACACACACCTTTATGATCCATTTGCAAATATGGCACACCTGAAACAATCTACTTCAAAGATGGCAAGGCTATATAATGAATATGTGCATACCTTATATGCCATAACTCACTAGGATTAATATCACTATGCACTAAATCTTGGGAAGGTTTCTCCAGGAGTTTGTACAACCTTCCTTCATGAATCTCAATAACCCTAGTAGAGCTTATACTAGAGCCCTTGTCCCACACAAGGAATTTCCCATAAATGAAGGCTACTCTATCTTCTTTATCTTCTAAACATGAAATTGAAACCAAATTCTTTTTTAAAACTGGAACATAGATTATGTTGCTCAAATGAACACTTTCACCTTTCTCTAGCTCAATGAATATTGTCCCAATTCCTTTAACTGCATAATTGTTGTTGTCTCCAAGCTCCACATTTTGATACGATCTTCTTTTCATCAGGCTTGTAATATGATCGCAATCTCCTTTCATATGCCTTGAATCTCCACTTTCAATCAACCATATGTTGTTTTCATCTGCAAGAGATCTTGCAAGTGTAGAATAATAGAAGTGGTATTTATCTCCTTCAAATTTGGGTCTCTCGGACTACTCATAAAATTCTATCATGGAAACATGTTGATTTCCTCTCTTCTTCCTATCATTGAATCTTTCAGGACATTGGGCTTTGAAGTGACCAAATTTGTTGCAATGTAAATATTGAATTTGTGAAATTTATTTCTTCCTTTGAGGATTAGATCTTCTATCAAAACCCTTTTTATTCTTCTGAAAACTGGACTTCTTTCTTCCTCCATCTTTCTTGGAATGAGTCGCATAATCTTGAGAATCTTCTTCTTCCTTTGGCTTTCTTTCTCTAGAAAAAAGTCTTGATTCTTCTTGGGCACAAGATTACCATAGTTCTTCCAGAGTTGGAGCTTTTTTTCAATTGCTTATACTTGCTTCAAACAAATCCCATGAACATAGTTGTGACACAAACCCGTATCTAACCCGAGAACCAAAGGTGGTCACTAAGTTAACCAGACTCTCAATGTGCAGTTATGAGAATGGGGTATAAAAAAAATTCGTTATTTTTTGAACTTATCTAAGTAAACAAGGGCAACATCATTGCAATTGTCTCATCAAGACAATTCCAATAATATAAAACTTTACCTTATTCTGGTTCTGGGGTCAAAAATTATGTTGGTTTAAAGTTTTACCATTCCACGTGGCACCAACATGGGCCCCACATGGTGCCATATAAAATAGTATCCTAATGACATAATACACATTGTGGGTTACTTGGAATGCACCACTTTAATTGCAAACATAAAAGTGATTTATACATCGTGGGGACTCCATTTGCATTGTTTATATGAGCTTAAGGTTCATGGGACCCCTTTAATGTATGTATAGCTATAATATTTGTGGAACACTACTTCCTCATACAATACATACATACCTATGGTCCACCATGTAAATGCATTATAATGTTGCATTCAACGTTAACCCATATACAATTATATACATAAAATGCAAGAATCTATAATTCCCCCCTCTGATATTATCCCTTCATACTTTATTAGACTGGTGTGTGTGTGTGTATACACACACACACAGACCATCCTAATACTAGTATATATACATATTCAAATCAAAACTATGTCCATGCAGAATTCAACTTACTAATGTATATCGCTAATCTATATCTGTGTGAGTCCCCCTTTTTCCTTCATATGACTCGCATGTTTGCGGGAATGACACACTTACCAACATATATAATACGAGACCCCACTTTTCAATACATGACATCAGGATAACCTCCTTACTAATATATAATGTGTGATACTTCACTCTATGTGAACCAACTATAAATGTGATATATATGTGTGTGTGTGTGTGTGTGATATATATATATATATATATATATATATATATATATATATCGTGTGTGGACATATATATTGACCATGCACATTGTTTGGACCTTTATAATGATCTAACGATAGGGATGAAAAATAGGATGTAACATCTACGATACAATTGTGGACCCTTCCCCTATCCTACCTATGGCATCACCAGGGGGGTCTAGACTATTGGGAATCACAATTTTCGTTAGACCAAAACTCGCAAGTGTTAGTAAATTATTTCATCGCTAGAGATAAGGATCCATGAGAGGTGGTTAGTCCATGTCACGAAACGCACATGGAGCATTGGTTTATTCAATTTCCAACAATCTCCCCCCCCCCCAACGTGAGTTAGGTGTGTATCGAACTCGTGACTTATGCTCTAATACCACTTGTTGGGAATCACAATTTTCATTAGACCAAAAACCGTAGGTGTTAGTCAATGATTGTATCGCCAAAGATAAGGATCCACAAGAGGCAGTTAGTCCATGTCACGAAATGCACAAGGAGCGTTGGTTTATCCAATGTCCAACACATACTTATTGTTTCGCGGCAGAGTTCCATTTTATGATCTGACTGCTCAAACATATGTTAGCAAAATCATCGACATACGGGGGTTCAGGCAATAATTGATACATAGGAGGAGCAAAGGTCTCGCAGTTATGATTCCAATTCAAGGTTATGTTATCATAATCTACGGTCAATATGAGGCCTCGCCTAATCAACGCTTTGCAGGGGATCGCCCCCATCATGGTATAGATAAGGAAGGGGCATTGCACTCAATCCCAACCATCCAATAATAAATGACATTCATCATCGATTCACTCAACCCTATACGCCTTAGCATTGATTACATTTTCCATATGTCTGACCCATAGTGTGTTATCTATATTGTGATGGCTAGCCCCCTCCATCCAAGAATGTATCCTTTGCACTTCAATCAACTATTATCCCTCTTAGTCACATGGATCATCATGTGACTGAGGGTGCATGTCCATGGGGTTTCACTTTTGAACGAATGCGACACCATTTGCATAGTGCACACAACACCTGGCTCTGGGCCTTAATTCTAATTTTAGTGAACAACCTATCGACCTGAATTACAATCATCATGCATGATAATAAATCATCAACATGGATATTAACTCGGTTGTTAATATTTTCGAGAGCGCACATAGCAGTGGAACACTCTTAGCCCATGTTATAATATTTATGGTCAATTTAGCCTTTCTAGCAATTGGATATTCTCCCATAGGGCCTGCCAGGTAGACCCCTCGTAGGGGTTAATTCCTATCCATTAATATCAATAAACAATGGTATACTAAATAGTTATACTTCCAACCCGTTATTACATGCATAAACACACATCTAAATGATGCTCTATAAGGAATTTTGAATGCAAGATTCATTTCCATGTTTACCAAGTATAGGATGCTATTTTCGGTATTGTGTTGATTTTCATTATGAATTCCCTTCACATACGTGACTCACTAGTGACAATACAACCAAAGTCTATGTGTAGGGATGATTTGTAATTTCCAAACATCTTACGAGTATAGTTCTTACACCATTTTGGAGGATTTTTTAGAGTTCTTCCAATCCTGCAAGGATTGTAATGGAACTTCTACAACCACTCAAAGTTATGAGTATGAAACTTCACCAGGGTAGATTTCAATAAGTATGAATTCCATAACATAATGTTTCGATTGCATGTTTGGGTTATGGGCTACATCGTTTCTGTTAAAAATGTAACTAGTGTCGGTATTCACAAATGTTGACATGATGTAATTATTATGTATTTGTTAAAAGAAAGATATATATCTATATATATATATATATATATATATATATATATATATATATATATATATATATATATATATATATAAAAAGAAAATAAAATCATTATTTTATAAGCATGTGTTTCATTCTCAATTTATTATATTTCTAGGTCAAAGCACCCATTGTGTGCTTATAAGGTTTGTGTGATGAGTCATTGTCCTTGTCATGCTGTATTTGACCCTTGTTGGGCTTATTGTATCAAAGAAGAAATTTATTTTTGTGTCAAAAATGTAATTTATGCCTCCTTCACTAAGGCGCCCTCAAGAACTGTCAAGTCGGCCTCATAAAGGAAAATCGACCTCACAAAACCACTATATGTAAGCTATGACTTTAGCTTATTGTGGCATCAATCAGGGAAGTTCGATCTGCAATTAAAAGGAAGTGCAAAGGCTCAAAGAAGGAGAGTAGAAGACTTGAAGAAGCAGGAAAAAACCTAGTGAAGAAAGGAAGAACCCTAGTGAAGGAAAGAAGCTTGTATTTCTCCTTTTCTGACTCACACATGCAAGATTCTCAGTTGCAGGAAGGGACGAAAACTGCAAGTCTACAGTTGATGCAGGAAGTCGAAATTTGTGATTGAAGCAAGATCAAAGAATTTTGACTCTTGTTGGCTAGAATTTGATTGTTGTTATCTTGAAAGAACTTTGTTTGAGCATGACTTGGTGGATTTGAGAAGGTATTTGTTTTTTTCAAAGGGTCGTGGTTGTCTCATTTGATTTGGTTCTAAATGAAGATAAGATAATTTTTGGGTTTTCCCCTAGGAGAGGGGTTTTTCCCTCGCTGAGAGCCTACATCCTATGTCCTTTTTGTTTTAATCTTCATGCATTTATGTTTTGGTAGTTTCTTGATGATAAAAAGATGAAAGAAGACATAAAATAAGAATAAAAATAAATCACAAGTAATTATCAAGATAAGAAAATATTTTTTCCTTTCAGATTTTCTAACATGGAGCTAAGGTGAAGAAGAAGGAAAAAGGCAACTTGAAGATAAATATATCTCGTCATTTTAAGGAAGGATTTAAGATAAGTTTTCAAGGTAGATCATAAGAAGAAGTGAAGTCGTATCTATTGAACCTTTTGAAGATCCATTTAAGGACTCCATTTGCTAGGAGGAAGGAAGTATTGAGAGATCTTATAGAAGTCTTGAAAGTTAATAAGATAAATTAAATAAGAAAGCTACAAGGATATCTAGACTCCTTCATAAGAGTAACATTGACGAGTTTACATATGGCCTCATTGATGAAAGCTAAGAAAAATATTCAATGAGATTCTAACTTTAGAGCATGGAATACAAGGATGGACCTCATCCTTACAAGAAATAAAGTATTGGAATTAGTACAAGGAAAAATCAAAGAACCAACTAATGACGCTAGAAAGGAGAACTACAAGGGAAATGTTATTATATCCATGAGCCTAATTGTGGATGGAGTTAAAGACAACTTTATTCCCTACATATGCACACTAGATACTTCAAAGAAACTGTACGATGATCTCTCCATGTTATTTAAAATCAAGAATATTGAACAAGTGGAAACTTTAAAGAATGAACTTCGAACTGTAAAAATGACCAAAGATGATACAATTTATTCCTACTTTGTAAGAATTCCCTGTATAAGAGTTGAATTGCAAGTAGTTGATGAAATAATCCCTGATATGGAACTTGTGACTGTTGCCTTTCTAGGACTACCAAAGTCTTTGAATGCCTTTGTAGTTGGAATTAATAATCTGAAAAATCGTCCTTCCTCTAAAGAAATACGTTTTTCCTGTACTCAAGAAGAATTTCATCTTTCCTTGATAGGAGGAAAGAAAAAATATGAAAAGAAGACAACCTAAAATGCTTGTTCTTCCCATTTTAAGAAGAAAGGAGGAAATAATAAATTTAAAGGGTCAAAGAAAAATCATGGGAAGATTGACCTTTCTAAAATAGAATGTTATCATTGTCACAAGATGGGACACTGTAAGAACCAATGTCCCAATAATACTAAGAAGAAGAGAGAAATAAACCAATCTAAAATTGCCACTAATGATAATCCTTCAAAGAATACCAAAACCGAGGATTCTAATGTCAAATACTTATCCTATTAAGTCTTTAGGGATGTTATCCCTTATATATATTTGTTTATATTTTATACTATTATTTTAGTCTTGTAGAGCTTCTCTTATGTTTGACTCTAGCATGTATCTTTTTTTATTTTTATGGGTTATAGATCTAATATGTTTTGATAAGAAAGTTCTTGAGTTATTTTGGACAAGTTGATGAAATCCCTCACAATGACTCGATTGATGCAAAGTTAAGAGGGAGCTTCTACTTTTATCAAAAAGATAAGTATCTTGTTCTTTATTTCCTTTATATTATTTTTTATTTCCTCTATATATCTAGTTCTGTTTTTTATTGCTTGATTATAATCCTTCCTTTGGAAAAACAATTTGTAGGAATATTCTGAAAGGAAAGGATTGTGGCTAGATTCATAGGGACCCCTCAAAAGGAGACTGATGAGAAGCCTTGTTACAAAATGGGCCCTTCAAGAAGAAGCCCTGGAAGTTTTGTATATTAAGAAAATCAAGGTATGTGTAGGATTACATAGTTTGTAGTTGGTCTTCATCATATATAAAGGTACAATCATTTTGTCTTTAAAACTGCTTTATATTAATAACTCTCTCATATCTAGGGTTTTGTTATAGAATCATAAATATTCTTATATTCTTAGGGTGTTTTGTCTCTATATTAATTCAAAACTTGTAATAACTATCTTTTTCTATTTGTTAACTTCGGTAAAACCCTAGCCTTTTGATTTTTAGGGTTTGTTGATGGTATCTAGGGCATACGATAAAACCCTAGATTTTTAGGGTTTGGTGATAGTTGTGACGTACACCTCCCCCACATCTACCCAAGCAACTGAAAAAATGGGGTAAACATGAGCTAAGAGTAGTTAAGAGCATAATCAACCTCCTTGGTGACTTTAAGGAAGTGGAATCGATGTAGAAAACCATAACACAGACTCCCTGCACCTACTACAAGATCCCCAAAGGCTATCCCAGTCATCAAGTTGACTTGTCCCTCGGTCCCACTAACTTTTGCTAAAGAAAACCCCCAAACACTCCCTTGATATGGGCAAGGGTGTGCCTGGGAGGCTCTGGATGCACCCACACCATGGGCATGGGTGCGTTGAGGGACTCAATTGCCCATACTTATGCCTGTGTTCACATGATTTAAGGAACGTTTTAAGCCCAGAATCCTGGAAACTTCCCAAAACTCTCTGTAGATTTCGGAAATCATCATGTTAGGGTCCTATAATTTATAGGATCTCAAGGTGATTTAGTATTTTATCTCAGATATTTGATATTGTAAATAATTTTTCAATCTGCAAATGATTTCCAAACATATAAAAGAAAATGAAAATAGGGTATTTAAAAAAAATGAATAAAGAGGAAAATAAAAAGAAAGAAACATTGAAAAAAGAATAAAAATGAAATTACAACCCCACAAAAGAAAAACAAAAGAAAATAACATTGAAAGTGTTACAAATTTAAATGCCACTACTGATAGAAAGTTTGTTTCTGTCAAATAAAGTAAGGTTGTGTGCAACTTGTTTAAAATTCCACAATGACTAGTTATTTGTTTAATCATACAACTTAATCATGGTTAAACAAGTTTAAATTTCCGTAAATTAGACTAGAGAATAAAGATTTTCCAAACAGTTTAATATTGGCAAATCAATAGTTAGATAAAAAATGACTTTGGTTCAATTGTTTAATTTGAATCAATAGGAGAAATAAGGGATATGATTGAATAGATTTTAATATTTTCATAAAAAAATGGAATTCGGATTTCTAGTCTAAATGCACCCCTTGAGAAGAAATAAAAATGTTAACTTAGAAAAAGAATTAAAGTTAAAAGGGTAGGTAGAAGTAATTTGTTGGAAAAATGTTCATATTTGCACTTATCCTAAGTTTCAAGAACATTATACAAACAGGCACAAAATGGATTATGTATGTTTCACATATATATCTTATCCAAAGTTTGTAATTAAAGTCAAACGTTGATTACACGACAAAGTATTTTGTCGTGTGGCGGTTAAAGAATTTACACTTCACAACTGAGGATTATCCTGCTTATCATATCGACGATGCATAATGATTTTCAACCCCCCCTCTCTATCCTTCGTTTCCCGCCGCGGGGGGGGGTGTTTGAAAAGGTGGTATTCCTCGTCGGGTCCCACACTACGTGGCCTCCCCTCTGATTTTTTCACTCCCCTGCCTACAGTCGTTAATCACTCCCTACCCCCTCTGAAAACCACTTCTCCCTCACTTCATTCCTGTTGTCCCTACCCTGCTCCTTCCGCCACTATCCTTATGCCACCTCTCCTAACCGTTGCCCAATCAAGTTTTTCCTAGGAATTACCGTTTGAGCATTTAATTCTCCTAGGTAACCATTTAATCCAACTGACCCACACCATCCTACAACGGAAACCATTCCACTCCTTTGAAACCCTGAACTTGATCCTTTTTCACCTTTCTGTCACAAATTCTCTGCGGATTACTTTTGATTTATAAGTTTTCGAGTATGCCATCATTTTCACTAGCTAATCAACCTGTGATCGAGTGTCAGCATATTGTATGCCTCTCCTAATCAGCTACAGATCTGCAATATAATCCCAGTAAACCTTTCTTCACAAATATGATTAATTGTTCATTAATAAACATGCTTCCAAAGAAGAAGAACCAGGAGGACCCTGTTAATCCTATAGTTCATCCTCCAATCGATTTAGACCATATCCCCTTAGCTGACAGGGACTACAAAATCTTCGAGACGCAGTGCGAATTTGAACTCTATTGTTGGCTCAAAGATAAATATATAGATAAAACTGATGAAATTGGACTCTGGGAGTCCAACCTCCCGCACTATATTTTCCGTCAAACATTCCATGCCCCAAAATTCACTAGAAGATGTGAAGCATGTTATGTTCCCAATCAATGATCAATTATAGCCCCTACTTGTGAAATCCTCTTCACCATTACTGCCCAATCCATAGACCAGATGATGCAGGACCCCTCTATGGAAAACATCACACCATTTTCATTAGAAGCCCTGACAGAACTTTACCAAAAGCTTGATTTTTCCAAGAGAGATATTCCTACCAGAAAATACCCAATTGCTAAGAAAAAATCCACCATACCCTTCCTCAATCTTCCCTTATCAAGAAAAAAAAAATTATAACTGTAATTTCATATATTCTTGGTTATATTCTGATCAGTGGCTAGATGAACCCATTTTAGGTTTCATTTCCATATTCTCCACAAATAACAAACCTTCCGTTATCTTTAATTTTAGACAATTTCTGGCTAATAACATCCATGAACAATTTCTGAAATTTCAAACTGAGGAAGTGTTCAAATACACTTCAATTTTGGTCTATATGTTTTTTCATTATCAAGCAGACAAGTTTAAATTTTCCATGCAGAAGTTAGATGAAGAGGGAAACCAATAGTTAGTTATATTTTGGACTTCTTTAGTGATGAAGAAGCAGCAAGAATTATCTTACAAACAGTTCATTGGACAGTTTTTCCACCCAGCCATGAGTGTGCTAAACAGTTCAGCAGAACCTAGAATCAGCGAGGACATCAAGAAAATTTTTCATTTGATATATCAGGAAAAGACTGGAGAATGGTACTTGTACTAGAACTACACAGAGATCAGAGTGTATAGATGCGAGTTGGCACCATACAAGCTCCCAAAAAACCTCCCCATGAGTATTTTTTCACTTGAGTACATCAGAAAAATGCTAAATTCTGATGAAATATATTTTGTGTGAACTAAAAATAAATCACAGTTCAGGATCAAGACATAAATTGGATCCTTCATATGTAACAACAGGCCAGCAGGAGAAGAGGCAGATAAGCTTCTTAAGGAGATGAAATTCAACCTGCGTTTCACATGGTCTTATGACCCTCTGCGTATTATTTCCAAATTGAGAGTAGAAAATAAAACTACTCCATACATTCATACTGAAATAGAGAGGTATGTGAACCATCAAGCTTGGGCAGAGAACACTTTACAGGAAGCTGAGGAGCAGCTTGTTTCTACATCTACATCACAAAATTCTATTCCATGGGAGAAAGCAACCAAAAGACAAAGGGAAGAAGAGTCACCTTCAATGACTGACAGTGTAGGGAAAGAATTCAAAACCATGTACAGGAAGAGAACCAAGTTGAATCCAAAGGTAGATACAGAAAAGAATTTAGAGCAAGAAGTGGCCATGGTAATAAAGGAAACACCATCTTCCTCTCAGGCAGGTGGCCAGTTTGTTGCGTCTCCCACATCATCTTCAGTATCCTAGGGGCAGCAAGATATTGTCCAAATACCAAAGTTGTCCAAGGAGAGAAAGAGAGGACAATTTTTGACAGATTCGGAGAAATAAAGCTTAAGAATGAGATTCTTAAGAATAGTACATATGCTCAATTTTGGAAGAAGACTTCCAACTTCCAAAGCATGCTACTGTCAGCTTTTGACTCAGAGAAGGGAAAGATGCAGATGGACTTCCTTGAGGCCCAAATTCCACAGCCTAAATCAAAATCAAACTACAAGAAAGTAAGTTTCGAATTTGATACAAAATATATTCATCCCATTGACCAAATGGAAATGCATAAACAAATAGGTGAAATGATTTGATCCACTCTAACCAACACTACTATGATTGTTTCTAAACTGTAGGTTTCATTGTCTAATACTCAGTCACCGTTGAATATGGAGAAGATTTCTTCTCTTACAAATGAAAACAGTACTAAATCCTTAGAGGATTTAGTAGGGAAGATGGGTTATGATCCCGCAAACATGAAAGTTGCAGAGGAATTGATCAAGAAAAATAATGTTGACATTGCAAAATTGAGGAAGTAATTGAAGTTTCCAGCTACTCAAGACCCCCTCATGAAGGACATTGAAGAAACAGAGACTCAAAAAACTGACATGATGAAGCTGATCATGGAACAGAATGCTCAGATAAGACAAATGCAAACTGAGCCGGAGAAGATGATAAAGGAAAAAGAGTAGAATGCTAAACTAGCCATGATTCCTTTGGATGTTGTACCTCTTATAACCATTCCCACAATAACATCTACAAGCTCTACTGCACCTATTAAACCAAAGCTGTGAAAAATCTGTCAATTCAGACATAAGAAATTAAAAAGTTGCAGGACCAAGTCAAGACTCTACAGGACCAAAAGACCAGGAGTGAAGCTTCACACTCTGCTAAAGCTCAGAGGGCTCAAAAGTTGATTGAGAGGCTGCAGAAATCTGAAAGGGAATCAACTATTGGACAGACCTTGGCCCAACCCAAGGAGATTATTTGGACATATATCATGAGTTCTATGGCTGAAATTTGGCCCTGTATTCAGATTATCTTTGAGCATAAATATTTGATTAAAAAGGAAACAGAGGCCATTACAAAGATTAAAGAATAGTTGGGAGAAATGCCTGCCACAACTACAAACATCATTAATTTCCTAAATTCTAAGAACATTTGTGAATTAGATGATTTCGGAATTGATGATAGAACATAAATAATTTTGGAGGTAAAGAAGATTCTCACCAAAAAGAATATGGTTGCTCAGTTGGAGGAGAAATGTTAGAGTTTAGAGATAACAGTAAATAGATTTTTCACTAGTATTGAACCTCTAACTCAGAAGGGGCTACCTAGTTTATTTGTAGTTAATGACAAATTGATTAACCATGAATATTACATTAGAAAATTAAAGAAGGTGACCATGGACAGTTCAAAATTTGCAAATATCAAAGGCAGCATGATAGGCAGATCTTTCTTAGAAGCCATGGGTAATGATTTCTTCATCCGGCATGAAGTAAATCATAGTTTTATGGTAAGGCCTACATTTTCCAAGTATACTGAGGTTGATGAAATTTAGTGGAAGGTAATTGATTTAACCATTCCAGATGAAGAAAGATGGGAAAAAATTGTGAATTACTAGACTGATTAGTAATTCAGATACAGTACGAAGACAAGCCATCACATTAGACAACACATCAGCCAGCGTAGCACAAAAACATGTCAATTCAACAACTGACTCCTCCAAACCAGAGCCACCTCTCCATGTAGTTGTCCACCTTGCCTATTACTCTGCAGATATTGATTTTATCGTTTAGAATAGTGTTATTTATACACTGTCAGTTGAGACAACGGTTTTGTAAATGATTCTGTAACTTATTGTATAAATACTTCACATTTTGAAGTATTATGGGTTGATTGTTGAGCATAGTTTTCTCCAAGTTATTGTAATTTTCTGGTTGGTTGATGCATCAATAATACAAGGACATTCTTCACAAGGTTCATGTGGTGTACGAATTGGTGATGTTTTTCTTTTGTTCATGTGTTTATTCATTGTTTTCTTTCATTGTCATTTCTTAAAAGCTTAATTACATAACAAAAATAGTGACGAATAGGATTTGTTGTAAAGAGAACCCTATTATGGCTATATGTAATTTATATGTTTTCTGCTAAAGTCAAATTAAGGAATTCTTCATTTTTTCCTTAGTTTCTACTGAACCTTACATTTCTTTTGTTTCATATTCATTTAAAAATTCTGAAAGATCCAACTAGTGCAACCTAGCTTACCTTGTGAAACTCCTTCAAAGTTGGATGCAGATCTAGTTAATTTTTAGAATCCATATCCTAATGGAATTATAACAATTTAATCAACCAAACAATCCAATCAAATCATAAACAAACAAACAATTTGCACAATAATAACTAGCCAAAAATTCACATAAAACATTGCTAAATTTTACATAGAGATTCCTCTCTGAAGCTAGCAGGGCTAGATCCCATCTTCCAAAGTGGTTTTTATGTTTTCCTCTGTGTTTATCTCACAATCTCATAAATTACAGAACAATAAAATAGTGGCGACCATACTAGGGAAAATTTGAAAATATTGTAATTTTCTTCGAATTCATTACCCTGGTTAAGAAAAGTGATAGGAATATTTCGAGAGATTGTTTCCTTTTCGCTTTTGTAAATAATAAGTGTGTGTGCGCCTTAGATTTTAATTTTGGCTCATAGTTTACAGTAGACCTCATCCTAATCAAAAACCTGCAGCTATTGTTGATGATCTTGAAAATTTTTTGAGAAGGAAAAGTATAGCTGAGAGCTAAGGAAGTAACATTCCTCCCCATAGGGCAAATTCTCTTCCGAAGAATTTTGTTACCCTACAAGATATTGAATTTGATTTGCCTTCTGAACATAGTTTTTTTAGAACTAAGTCAACCAACTGGATAGATCAAACTGTGGTAGATAAATCTACCTTAAGACGTCATTCTATTGAAGTACAATCTGCCCAACCTGATCTTGACCTTCAAATCCTTCAATATTTTGATAAATTAAAAGGTTTAGTTTAATACCTTGACCTTTTTGTTCATGAGGCATACATCCAACAATCTATTGAACTCTCTGCCTTAACTTCTTTTACAGTTTCATCTACTTTGTGTTGTTAAACCAGCTCCAAAAATAGAAGAAAAGAGATATCAACGCCTTAGAAACAAGCCACTTCGATGGGGAAACCTCCAATACATTACATAAATGAAAAATTTTGGATGATTCAAATTAAAAAACCTCCTTTCTATATATAGGAGTCCATGGGACCACAATGTAATCCTAGTGGGGCCACAATGTAATCCTAGCCGACCTAACAATAATAATTTAAGGGCACAATAATAACAATATGGGAGTTATAGGGGTACAATAATAACAATAAGGGGGTTACACTAACAACAATAAGGGACTATACTAGTAATATAGGGACCTAACATGCCCCTCTCCTTCAAAAAAAGTGTTGTCCTCAACGCTTGAGTAGCTCTGGGTGCTTTCGTATAAAATTCTCATCCTCCCATGTAGAATCTTCAGTGGGTAAGTTCTTCCACTTGATGAGATACTCTGAAATTGATCGATTCCGTAGCTGTCGAGTTCTTGTTTCCATGACTGCTTCAGGTTCCAATATGATTTTTCCTTCCTCATGAAGTTCTGGCAATATTTTTTTAACCGGAAGATTTTCACCTATAACCTTCTTTAGGCATGAAACATGGAAAACTGGATGTACTCGCGAAGAAGCAGGAAGCTCCAATTTGTATGCCATAGTACCAATATTTTGCAACACCTTGTAAGGACCATAGTACTTTCGCGATAATTTATTATCCTTCTTTGCTTGCTTGAGGGACATTTGTTTGTATGGTTGTAGCCGTAAAAATACCCAATCTCCTACATCAAAACTTCTCTCGCTACGATGTTGATCTGCCTGTTGTTTCATTCGATTTTGTACCAAATTCAGGTTATCCTTTAAGAGTTGGAGAACTTCTTGCTGATGCTCGATGTGATCTTCCACTGCTTGAACCTTAGAATTTTCTCTTAAATATGATGTGATGGATGGTGGATGATATCCATAAAGTGCCATAAATGGGGTCATTTTTGCTGCAGTATGGAAGGAAGTGTTATACCACCGTTCAGCAAGAGGTAACCACTTGACCCATTGTGTTTGTTTATCAGATACAAAACAACGAAGATATCCTTCCAAACATTTATTTACTATCTCAGTTTGACCATCAGATTTAGGATGATAAGATGAGCTATGAGCTAATTGAGTACCCAAAGAAGAAAATAACTCCGTCCAAAAATTTCCAGTAAAAATGGGATCTCTGTCGCTCACAATAACCCTTGGGCTTCCATGTAGCTTTTGAATTCTGTCCATAAATGTAGTAGCAACTGTACTTGCTTTAAATGGATGAGATAATGCACAAAAGTGTGCATACTTGGTAAGTCTATCAACTACCACCATGATGACACCCTTTCCTTCGGACTTAGGTAAACCTGTGATAAAATCCATTGAAATCTCCTCCCAACGTTGACCTGGAATGGATAAAGGTTGTAGAAGTCCTGGGGTCTTAATTGTTTCCACTTTATTCTGTTGGCAAACCAAACATTCCGCCACAAAATTTCGAATATCAGATTTAAGGCCATCCCAAAAAAATTCTTTCTTCACCCTGTGGTAAGTTTTTAAAAATCCCGAGTGTCCTCCTAAAGGAGAAGTGTGCAATTCCAGAAGAATATTTTGTTTTAGTTGGGAATTCTTACAAAGATATAAGCGATCTTTGTACCATAAGGAATCATTTTTCCAACTAAATGTATCAGATGTACTAGGATCTTGCTGCAACTTTTGAATGAGTGTCCATACATCTTTCTCCTTCTTCCATTCATCTCTTGCTTCGGTTATCCAATCTGGTTGGATAATAGAAATGGTACAAAGCAATGCTTCCACCTCTTCATTCTTTCTTGAGAGTGCATCTGCAACAACATTAAGCTTCCCTTTTTTGTAGATTATTTCAAAGTCATAACCCAACATCTTTGTGACCCATTTTTGCTGCTCTTCTGAAGATAGTCTTTGTTCCTAAAAGTGTTTAAGACTATCATGATCAGTTTTTACCTTGAAGTGTCTTCCCATTAGGTAAGTTCGCCATTTCTTTAGTGCATGTAGTATTGCTAACATTTCCTTCTCATAAATAGGTTTCTGTAAATACTTTCCTTTGATTGGACGACTTTCAAAAGCAATGGATCTTCCTTCTTGCATTAAAACAACACCAATTCCATTTCCTGAGGCATCACATTCCACAATAAAGGTTTTTGTGAAGTCTGGCGTAGCTAAGACCGGTGCTAGGCACATTGCCTCTTTAAGATGTTCAAAGGTCTTAGTTGCTTCAGGAGTCCATGAAAATGCATCTTTCTTCAATAATGTTGTTAGAGGTGCTGCTATTCTCCCATAATTCTTAACAAACTTGCGATAATACCCTGTTAACCTGAGAAATCCTCGCAACTTCTTTATGGTTTTGTGGACTTTCCATTCCTCAATGGCTTTAATTTTGTTAGGGTCTACCTTAACACCCTTGTCAACATGTTGAACATGATCCTTCCAAGACCTGTTGTAGATTAGTATATCATCAAAAAATACTAGCACAAATTTTCTATGGAAGGGTTTGAAAATGGAATTCATCAACCCTTGAAATGTAGAAGGTGCATTGGTAAGGCCAAAACATTAAAATTCATAGCCAGCCCTCTTGAGTTAAATGTTGTTTTATCGTGATCTTCATTCCTAATTTGATGATATCACGAACTTGGTCAACTTGGTAAAATAAATTGCTCATGTAATTCATCCAATAATTCATCAATCACGAGAATGAGAAATTTATATTTAATGGTGAAGCAATTGGGCTCCCTAGAATCGGACATAGCCGTAGTCATATTCTTGTGTGCCAATACTACGGGAAGCGAGAGAAGAACTTTGACTAGGTTGAATTATACCCACTTATCTAACATTTATGTGATCATACGTTCAATTTAAGCTCTTTTGGACATGTGATATCTATAAGACACAAGTGTTTGGAGGAACACTTCCTGGAATCAAATGAATAGCATGATCCTTGGTCACTGAATAGGTGGGAGTCCTTTGGGATTTTCAAACACCTTGGAATGATTGTCCAAGACTTTTTGGAGATCTATAGAAATAAACGATTTTGATGTTGGAGCTTCTAGTGAGCATAATTGTGCAATTACGCCTTGTTTTTCTTTATTTAGAAGCTTTTTCATGAAATTAGAGCTTATTATATTTCTCAGCTTCCCTGCAATACCCCGTAACTCGACTTCCTTTCCTTCTAAAAAAAAATTCAAGAAAAGTTCTTGAAAAATTAAAAGCTACCATCCCCAAAGATTGTAACCATTGTACTCCTAGTACAACATCAGCACCTCCCATAGGAATGGAAAGCATTGGACTATTCAAGACACTTCCCCCATGGTTAGCTTTATATTATGGAATTTTCGAAGAAATTATCGTTCCTCCATTTACCACCCATCACTTAAAGCAATGCAGTGTGGGTACCAAAACAATTCAATTCCTTGGCTACATACAATGAATAAAATTATGGGTACTACGAATCAATCAACACTGTTATCTTTTTCTTCTTGATGTGTCCTTCTATCTTGAGAGTTTGAGGAGTGGTAATTCCTACCAATGCATTACACGATATGGTCAGACTCTTTTCTTCCTCTTCTAGGGTTGGTTCCTAGTGTATATATTTTTCTTGTTAATTTTCTTCTTCCTCTTCACAATCTATGTAAAATAATTTCTTCTCAGCACACTTATGACCTTTAGTGTATTTTCTATCACAACTATAGCAAAGCCCTTTTTCTCTTTCTTCTTCCATATTGTTGTGGTGTCAACCTTGTGGGTTGTGGAAATCTAGGAGTAGCAACACTTCCATCTTTATAGAAGTGAGTGGTAGGATTCCTTGTCGCCATAATTTTACATTCAATTTTTCTTGCCAACCTGAATGCCTTCTCCAATGAATCAGGTTCCAAAATGAGAACTTCATGTTGGGATATTTATCCTTTAAAAGTACCCCCAACAGAGATCGTCTCTGTTCCTGCGGAATATCAGTTACCCTTTTATTCAATTTTTGGAAGTCCTCAATGTGCTCCCCCACTAAACCCTTTTGTTTGAGATTTATCAATTGGCTAAAGAAGGTGTTTCTCTTTGTATCCTCATAATGTGCTATCATTTCCTCCGTAAAATTTGACTAAGTGACAATTTTTTTACGGGAGCAATCCATCGATACCATACAAATGTATTTTGTTCTAAATTTAAAGTTGCAATGTGTACCTTTTGTGTGTTTTGCACATTATGATGTTACAAGATCCTTTCCATTAAACTTCCTCATATCCATTTTTGGAATATGGTGGTTCTTCCCGCCAAAATTAGAGTTTATGAAATCACGATTAACATTTATTTTGTTCTCATCATGAGTTTCCTCTACTATCTTTTCACCATTAGGAAACATTTCTTGTATCAACTTTATCAAACCTTCCATGTTTGCTTTTAGATCATTCTTCATGTTTTCCATTTTTTCATCGATATTAGCTTCCATGTCATCCATGCCAGCTTCCATGCCATCTATCTTAGATTCCACGTCTTTCTTCAAACCATCTATCTTAGTTTTCGCACCTTTCTTCAAAACTTCCATGTGATTTTTTGTTCCTCTTTGCGAGAGTGAAATTTGTTGCACTTGTTCTTGTAATTTTGATATGTCATGTTGTTATTCTTCGTCTTCATGAGTCATAGTAGAGCCTTATAAAGGCTTAATGGGTGTTGAATTCTTTTTAGGGGCCATTTTAGAAACCAATACTGATATCTATTCTACAATATGCCCTTGGAATCAATTCAACTTGATTCTTCAAACAAGACTTATGCAATTCTAGAAAAAAAATACACACCTTTTACTTGCTTTTGCAGAGCTCTATATTGAAATTGAATTATCTCTATAATTGTAGATCCTCAATATCTGAAATTTGGCCCTGTAGTAGTCCTATGAAGCTTCTTTCAAATGCCACAGGTCTGACTTGATTTGGATTCTTCAAGGAAAAGTTATGTCCAATGTCCCACAATGACCTAATTATGGACTGGTTCAGTAGAGCGAACTTGTACGACTTTCCAAGTGTCACTGTTTGCTCCTTTGGCTCTAAAATCTATAGACATGAAACTACAGTCCATGCACTTCTAGTCACTTTTTACAGAATTCCAATCCGATGCTCAGAGAGAGAGTTATGAAGATTTTCCCACGATCACCTCTTTGAGATGAAATTAGGGAGCCTGAAAAAGACCTGACTTCCACAGATCATATCTCCGAAAATATTATGAACCAAGCTCTGAAATTTTGTGACAATGTTCCTCAGGATCTCGGCTTCGCGCTATAAAAATTACAGCTTCTAAACCTTTGTAGAAAAAAATTTATAGCGAAAATTTTGCGTTGACATTTTTAACTGAAATTCAGGAGCCCGCAAAAAGCCCTACCTTCTATAGATCATATCTCTGAAAATATTGCGAACAAGCTCTGAAATTTTGCAAAGATGTTCCTCAGGATTTCGGCTTCGCACCCTAAAAATTTCAGCTTCTAAACCTTTGTAGAAAAAACGTTATAGTGAAAATGCCACGATGACCTGTTTGGAGCAGCGAAACCCTAGAATCCAAAGCTCTGATACCAAATGTTGTGAAACCAGCTCCAAAAATAGAAGAAAAGAGATATCAATGCCTTATAAATAAGCCACTTCGAGGGGGAAACCTCCAATACATTACATAAATGAAATACATATATAGGAGTCCATGGGGCCACAATGTAATCCTAGCCGACCTAACAATAATAATTTAAGGGCACAATAATAACAATATGGGGGTTACAGGGGTATAATAATAACAATAAGGGGGTTACACTAACAATAATAAGGGACTATGCTAGTAATATAGGGACCTAACACTTTGTCACAATTTGTTCATATAAGATCATCCAGTCCCACTCCTTCTGTAGTTTCCACTACTACCTCTGTAATTTCTTATTAAGCAATTCAAACTCCATCTTCTCCCCAATCCAACCTACATCTTCACCACAACCTCAAAATTTAGTTCAACCTCCACCTCTGATTCAGCCTCCACCTTTGATTCAAACTCCACCTTTCATCCAACAACCACCTTTAATAAATCCACATATTTTCCATCCTCATATACCCATAATGGCAGCCATATATGCTCCATTGGTTCTTCAAGGTCCTTTGGCAAACATGCCACAAAACTATCAAACTAGGATTCCTCAGTTTGATGGAACTAGACCTATTACTTCTCAACAACATGTAGATAGGATGAACGATAGTTTTGATATTCAGGAAGTAGATGAAGAAAATGTCAAAATGAGGTTGTTTACTCAAAGTCTTATTAGAGAAGTTAGGAAATGGTTTAAAACCTTTCCACCTGCTAGCATTAATGATCTCCATGCATTCCATCAATCATTCTTTAATAGATGGGAAGTAAAAAGGAACCCTCTTCAGATTCTATCAGAATATGAAAGCATTAGGAGGGCACTAGGGGAAAGTGTCCATAATTATTGCACTGGATTCAGTAGTGTTTACAATTCAATTCCTGCAAACATTAAACCACCACAAGGTCTAGCCTTAATAAAATTCCCTGATGGCTTTAAGGCATACATGTCTTATCAGCTGAGAGAGAGAAACTCTGCAACGTTAAAAGAAATGCAAAGAGATGCAGTGAGTGTAGAAGCCAATTTGTTAGCAAAAAGAGCTAGGATAAGAAATGAAAGAAGAATAACCATGAAAGATGAACCCTCAACATCTGTTGTTGATGCCAAAATAGATTCTTTAGTCAGAATAGTAGAAAGAATGATGGGAAGGATTAATCTAAAAGATAGAGTTGTCCCAAGAGAAAACCAGCCTAACCCTCAAAACCGTAATCAAAATGTTAGGAGAAATCCTTCCCAAATCAAACAGAGGGAACAAAGGGGACCAAATCAGGAAATTAGACCTCCATTTCAAGAGAATTATGCTGATGCTGAAGGGGAAATTTTAGAAGAGGTAGAAGACAACCAAATAAATTTGATGGGTATTAATGATGATGAAACAAATTTTCTTACTCAAGAAGAACAAGAACTTTTCAGCTTTCTCAAACTAAGCTTGATTTAGAAGAATTAGATGATTACAAACATGGATTTGAGAATGCTATTATGGAATTCCATAGACAATATAACCTTAGGAGTAAGAAGCCTTCAACTACCCCCAACAAAAATAATTATGATATTCCTGCTAAGAAAATCTCTGATACTGATGTTAGGAAAATCACAGACAATCATGCCAAGAAAAGTACTGAAAATTTAGGCAAAAAGACAGTAGAAACTCCTGCCAAAATGATAGTTGATAGTGCTTCTAAAACTACTCAAACTGATATCCCAATCACTAGTCAGCAAAAATAACCTATCTCAAAACAAGTTGTTGAAAAATCTGATTTCCTAAACATGAGTAAGGTTCAAACATCATTCAACATTGAAAATGAGTTAGCAAAACTCAAAATTCCCATTCCTCTAATAGAGTTAATGAATAAAAATGTGTACAGATCTCAAGTAATGAAAGCTCTAAATATAGGGGAAAACACATATACTGTTAATTTGAATGATGACCAACCCGAACTCTTATTTGAACCAAAAGTTGATGGAAAACATCAGGAAGGAGGTGTTCCTCCCTTCTATGTTAGCCTAAATGTTCATGATAAGATTCTCCATAATGCCATGTTATATTCAGGTGCTTCACACAATTTAATGCCTAAAGTTGTTATGGAGGTACTAGGACTTGACATTACCAGACCATGTAAGGATTTATATTCTTTTGATTCCAGTGAAGTAAGATGCATAGGTCTTATCAAAGATTTGTGTGTTACTTTAGCTCAAATCCCATCCAAAAGTTTGGTAGTGGATATAGTCATTGCCTATATACCCCCTATGTATGGCATGTTGTTGTCACACTCATGGGGAGCAAAGTCACAAGGGACCTTGCAAATGGATATAACTTTTTCTACCATACCATATTTGGTCAAGAAAGAAGATTATACATGGAAACCTTGATGAAATTCATGGTGAGTAGTCAGTATAAACCACACAATTATCCTCTTTATTATGTCCATTCAAATTTAGACTCTTTCATTCTTTATAATGATGGAGATATCAACACCCAAGTTACCAATGTAGAAATTGATATTTGTGAAACAATGAAAACCATACACAAACAGTGGAACAAAACACTTAGCTTGAACCTCTTTGGAACATGGACTTTGATGGGTCTTGTAGCAAAGAGGGTTCTGGAGCAGGAGTGTGGGTTTCAAACACAAGAAATAATCATGTTGAAGGTCATTCATACAAGCTTAATTTTCAATGTACTAATAATATAGCTAAGTATGAAGCACTTATACTGGGATTAAAGTTATTGAAAAAATTGGGTGCTAAACGAATTTCCATTCATGGGGATTCTGAGCTAACCATAAAACAAATTAAGGAGAATAATCTGCAAAACACCCTAGATTAAGAGCATACAGGAATGTTGTGCTGGATTTTCTAGAGAGTTTTTTAGAATATGACCTTTTTGCAATTCCTAGAAATCAAAATATCCTTGCAAACGGTTTAGCTTTCTCAGCCAGTACCTGTAAAATGCCTCATCCTAATCGACAATATACAGTGGAAATGAAACATCGACCAATTGTACCAATTCAATTTAGTAAGGTTTGAGGTTGTTTTATAGTTTTTTGTTGTTGAATTTGATTGGTAGGGAGGATTGACATGGATTTCCATTTTTCAAATTCAAATGTGTGTTGTGTATTGATTTAGATGTGATCCAATGAATGATAAACTCTTATGGTTGGTCCTTGTGGTTTCCCGTGTTTAATTCCCAAATTAAATGGGTTGGTGGCATTTATTTCCTTGAGGAGGTTGCATTGATGAACATATATGCATTTATGGCCGACACATACATTCCCTATTCTTGTGCAGGTATCAATGAACCTTGTTTATAGTTGCTCCAGTGTATATCTATTGGGATTGGTCTAATGTGATAGGTGTATCGTTGGATAGTATGGGATGGAATGTTTGCAAGTTTATTTTGTCTTGTTTTTCTAAATCAAACATGGAGGTAGTTGGGACAAGATGTCTTATCAAATTGTGATACAAAAGGCTAGTGTTTGACAATTGTAATCCAATCAATATATGGGCCCATTTTGGACATAATTTAATAACTTATCTAACTTAATATTATCTATTTATTTTTAAATTATGAATGTTTTTTGGTCATGTTTTGATGGGCGTGTGGGATCAGTACGATAACAACTACTGGTCCTTGCACAACAATAGAAGCCTCTCCCCTAACCATGTTGAGTTGCATAATGAAGATGAGGATGTTGTTGTGCTTCTCAAATATGAGCATGAGTCAACCATGGTAGTAATTGATAATCTTACCGTTGATATACAGAGGCTAACAAATTCTTGTAAAGATTAAGAAAATTTGATGCATATTTTTTATGAAAAAAGAGAATGAGCTTAGAGAAGAAATCCTTGGCTTGGAGATCTAGTTGGAGGAAGCAAAGAGTTGAAGATGTGAAGAGAATCCAATTGAAAGAGAGTGAGGGTGTAGTTGAAAAGCTAGAGGCTAGAGATTTTGCATCGAGGAAAGAGCTTGAAGTAAAAGATAATCAACTCAAGCTAGAGAAGAACACTAAGCTTTTGGACAACATGCTTAAGAGCCAAAGATCTCCCTTGAACAAATCTGGTATAGGATTTCAAAAGGGAGAGTCTAGCACACAAGCACATGCAAACAATGATGCAACACCTAAGATGCATGTAGCAAATAATGGCACCAAGATGAGAAACAAAAGAGAAAGGAAGTAGTGTGTCCAACGACATCCAAGAAGAGAACCTAGAGGAGCATCTATAAATGGAAGACCATTCGCTCCAAGAGAGGATTATGGAAGATCTTATAGATTTCAAACGAGAAGTAACAAACCCTTTGCTCCTTTGATGGATGAGATCGAGTGTTGCATTTGCCACAACTATGGAAATGTTGTTGCCAGCTATATGAGAAGAATGTATAGATCTAATCAATCAACATTTTGGGAAGATAAAGAGAGGAACAACCTTCAGGTATACAAATTCTTTTACTGGTTCTTGTTTTTCTTGTAACCTATTTGGCCACAAGGCAGTTGATTGTAGATCTTGTACATGGAGTAGAGGCATGTTTTATGCAAGGCAAAGATCTGGCTCGATTAGCAGACAATTTGACCCTCTTGCCTTATATCTTGGTCATGTGAGGTGTTAAACCTATGACAAATTTGGTCACATGGTTAGAGACTACAATTTGTTCAGTTCCTCAAGGCAAATATGAAAAAATGAGAAACTAATCTAGAGTGGGCCTAGCAAAAGACGAGAAGAGAATACAAATGCCAAGAAGCAACCTACAATAGTGTGGAAGAATAAGGAGGAGCAATAAGTGAAGTGTGGTATTGCTATATGCGCCTTTGATCATGATGGAAAACTGTACATTGATAACAAATATTCCCATTATATGTTAGGGGACAAAAATAGTTTCCACTTCCTGCAGAAGACCAAAGATGGTCATGTTATTCTTGGATATAATACGCTTGCAAAGGTGTTGGGCAAAGGAAAGGCCAATCTTGGTGACAGGAAGACCAATGCAGTTGATGTGTTGCTAGTAAAAGGGTCAAAGCACAATATCTTGAGCGTGATTCAGATGGTTGATGGAGGCAAGGAAGTGATGTTCAACTCCAAAGGGTGTTGCATCCAAAAATAAGGGTCAAAGAGAATAATTGCAAGAGGAATCAAGACCCTAGACAATGTATACATGTTTAAATGAAGAATGAGCAAAAGTAAGAGATCGAGGACAATCTCTTCCTCTTTAGATTTCAAGTAGGAGAAAATAGTCTCCAATGCAATCCATTATTCTCAGATTTACTCAAGTAAGATTGCAAAAGAACATGGGGAGTGTTGGCAATAATATGGCATCATGAAGCATTGATGCAGATGAGTAGCAACAACAACATAGTGTGATCGAGAGCCTACAATGCACATTCACATTCAAGTCGATAGGATCAAGAAGAAATCAAGGAGGTATATCAGCTCAGGGGGAGTTGTTCACACAACTAGGGTTTCAAGGGTTATCTATCATTTTCATTTTGTTTTGAGTCATGCCTTTTCTAGTAGATGCATTTGATGTTTCATCCATATGTATGTATTTGTGTGTCATTAGCAAAGTGGCGAAAGAAGCCCTTATACAAGTTATGCATAGAAGAATTGGGAGAGAGAGTTAATTGGCATGCATAGTATTAGACTATACATTTTTTCCACGTAAGCACCTTTGTGTGCTTGAGTAGCTCTATATGTACTTGATTATCAATTGTTTCAGCCATGTGTAGGAGAGTGAGTCTTTGTGTCAAGCATGCATTGTAGAGGTGAGTCATGTTACAACCATGTATGGGATTTTGAGTGTCAAAGTTTAGTCATACTTCATTTATTCAAATTTGTATTATCACTATGAGCCTTGTAATTCATGTTCATCACTTGGTCATGAAGTTATTGGTATAATTGTAAGGTATCTTGCATATTTCAAGGAGGCATGGGTTCGAGAAGGAAAATAAGAACAACAACTTGGAGAGTTGGATAAGGACAACCCCAATACGTGTTCAAGGGGAGCATGTTCAAAAAAGAAGAACGTCATGGTGGTGGCATAGTTGCTTTGATGTCACATTATTATCCATGCCATGAGTTGAGCACTTGTGTTGGTCAGTTCCTAATGATTGTCTTACAAAAGTGTTGTAGCTAATCGTGTTTCATCAGAAAACATTTGATATCAACAAAGTTTAGTTAGTGCCAACATGGTGCATTCAACGAAGATTGGACCACCCTTTTCCATTGATGTCAAAGGGGGAGAGTGAGCGAGCCACTAGAGCGAGAATGATACCAACTAGTTAGCAGTGGAAAGGAGTTAAGTTTGGTTGTTTAGTTGAAGGTTGCCATCAATTCCAAAGGGGGAGATTGTTGATAGCATGGTGTTGGAATTAATGTCAACCATAGGGAGTTAACCAGTTGAATTGGCCATTAATATCAACAAGTTAGAAATCCTGTGCATGATCCTAAAGATTGGATGATGTTATGGAAGTGTTCACATGTTGTAGAGGTGCTCGAAGAAGTGGTAAGTGGATAGCAGATATAGGTTGAAGATCCTTGAGTTTTCCACGTGTACAATGATTTCCATGGTCTTGTAACTATCACTTAACGACAATATGATAGTGTCACAGTCTAGCCTTCTTGTGCCCGTGACAATCATGTCAAGGTTCTTGTTATGTGCCCAAAGCAATGCCTATAGGTGCACAAAGGAAAAACCACGAGCTAATCCAAGGTCAATGCCCAATGTATTGGATGCGATCAAGGAGTCTTGACATGTTCCTCAATGTATAGGTTATTTGGTCATTTGGTCTTCAATGGGTGTGAACACATTGATGAGATGAGTTATGGATCTCATTGTGGATTTGGTCGCAGTAAAATTGTTTGATTGGGTTGATCTGTTTGTTGATCTCCTAGTTAAATATTTCAAGCATTCCATAATTAAGGAGGTTAGACAATGTGTGTGTTTGGTGTTGTAAAGTGCGTTGAAGCATATGTACATAGAGCTTATCTATGAATGCATACACAATGCACATAGAGGTTTTAATGCTTGTTGGAGTGAAGTTTATGCATGATGCAAAAACAACGAAGACAAACACACAGTGCGCATGGTACCTGTAGCAGAGCACATTGGTAGAGAGTGTACATGGTCAGAGTTTGATGATCAATTGAGGCGTTTGGAGTGCGCATAAATCAAATTTAAAGATGCTTGTAGAAAAGTTTTGATAGGGCATATTGCTAAGGATTTGTGAGCTAACAGAGTTGTGGTTGTGAGGACTGTCAAGCGAAGGGTACGTTGTTGTGGGTTTGAGTATGATTGCTAATAGTGATGTTGTTGCATGGGTGAATGGATTTGTATTAGTATATTGTCATGTTCATTGTGTCTTGTATTGAGTTAGAGTTGATGAGAGTATGTGTCTTGAGATATTGTTGTGATGTCTAAGTGTGATGTTGAGTTTGTCATTGTATGTTGTCGTTGGGTTACTGAGTTGTATGCATGAGAGTGGTTATGTGTTGATGTCATTGCTGGGTTATTGAGTTAGTGATTGTATGAGTAGATTGTGAGTGGGTTGTTGTACTACATAGAGAGAGTTACTACAAAGGTGTATTTGTATTTAGTTGATGAGCATAGGGTCTTAGTGGGTCCAGTCTGAAAATTGGATGAAACATGGCCTACAGTTCATTAAGATGAGACCGTGGGCCCTAGTTTGAAAATGGATGAAATGTGGTCCACAAGAGATTGAATGTTGGGGCCTTTAGTGGGCAAGTGGTGACTTCCTTCAGGTTGTAGCTTGAAAACTTTGGGACTGGTAGCTTCCCCTAGGTGGTGGCTTGAGAAACTATGGGAGGCTGGGGCCTGAAATAGGTAGTGGCCTACAACAGGTAGTGCCCTGAATAATTGATGAAGTGGTGGCTTCCAGAAAGTGGTTCCTTGAAAAGTTGAGGAAGTGGTGGCTTCCAACAGGTGGTGCCCTGCAAAGATGAGGAAGTGGTGGCTTACGTCAAGTAGTGGCTTACAACGAGTGGTTGCTCGCGTGCATGGTAAGTTGGGGCTTGCACCACTGGTGGTGGCTAGTGTATGATGTAAAAAGAATATTTGAATAATAAAGAAGAAGAAGCAGAGCCAAGCAAACAATGGTTTTTCTCCTGGAAGAGTTTCTACCTTATATCTTGTGTTCATGTGTTGCTTATGATGTGTACTTAGATCCATTGCTATAATGTGATGCTCACTAGTGAATGATCCAATAATTTGTAAAAAAAGGAAAAAAGCTATAATTTGGTGATCCACTGCACAATATTGATTCACCCCCCTCTCAGTATTGTCAAGCTCCCAACAAGAGGTAGGGATGAAAGACTTAGAATGATTTGATTTGTCTCCATATTTATGTAGAATGCCCATGTTTTTATTCGCTTCTTATTTGGTTAATTAGTAACTAGGTTGGACAAGGACATTCTCCCCCTAAAAAGATATACGCACCTTGTTTTCCAACACTTCTAGGACTTGGGGACCCTCAAGGAATGCTTGCAAATTGTTGAGACTTCAATACGAACTCGAGGACTTGTTGGCTGTCCCTAAGACATTTTGGGTAGATTTTAGGGACGTTCATAGATTTAAGGGATTTTCTAGGTAGATTTTAGGGACATTATGGGCATACATCTTAAATGTTGATAATCATGGACATTGATGATTGGACAATGTGATCATTTTTCCCATCCATGATTTTTTTATATTGCACTAAATCTAAATTCGTCATACAAATTGCAACTCAAAACACGGGTTTTGTTTGATGGGTCTCAATTTGTGTTTTTGTTATTTAAAATATTGCGTTTTCAACAACAACAATATAACAAAAAAAGCTTTTGATGTCAACGAAATAGGAAATGCAACATTTCAAGGGATGATATTTGTGACTATTGCTCTTGATCTTATTTTTGTAGGTCATCTTAGCTTTTACATATTGTTCATGGGTTTCCAAAAGTCATTCAAGTCCATGTTTCCACCATTCCTACCTCAAGCAATGTGAAAACAATCACATAGTAGTGACTTTGAATGGTTTTAGATATTTGAATAACTTCCTATTCAATTACCTTCTTACTTTGATATAAGAGTATAATCTCTTTATAGAACCAAATTGTTGTACAATGGTTTTTAACACAACTATAAAAGTATGCAAAATCCCAATTGGAAGAGAATGGTTTTTATGTTTTGACAAAATCATCATTAACAATAAATACGAGGAAGAAAAGTTGCTATAAAGACAATTCTCTTTCTGATAGTCCTTCACGGTACTTATTGCAAACTACAAATAGTTACACTTAAATTTCCTAAACCTAAAATGGATTTTGTAGATGCCTAAAGGCTAATAATGAAATGCCACTCAACCCCTTTTAAATGGATGAACCTGTGTCACAATGGTAAATGTAAAAGTTGTGCATAATATTACATAAAAAAATAATTTGTTATACTCAATTTTAAAATGAATACAAATGTTGATAATGATTTTTTATATTTTTATATTATATTATTATTTATTATTATTATTACCATCCCCACTCATCATCTCTTAAAAAATTTAGAGATATCTCAAAAACCAATACAACATAGATTACAAATTGATCTTTGGGATTACACATTATTTAAATGTAATAAATTTAAGATATTTAATATTTGTCGGATACAAATATTATATTAATTATTCATCATTATAATTAATTATTATTACTCTTTTTATAGATTAATGTTAATTTTAAAGTATGATTAACCCCTTTATTCAACTATCTAGTCATACTAAAATACAATCACTAAAATCCTGAAATGCTAAACACCCTTTCAAATATTTTAATTGCATATTTAATTACTCTATAGACATTTAATAAAATGCCTTTTTCTTTTAAGCTATTCCAAAACTACAAACCCCATAAAAATTTAGTAAGTGAGGTATAAGCTATTCCAAAACTACAAACCCCATAAAAATTTAGTGAGGTGACGAACTCACCTATTCATAATATAGTGTTGTAATAATTTATTTATGCTGAAATATTAAAATATCCACGAGTCCTAAAACATTTGTAACAGGGTTTAAACTCCGCAGGACAATTCTTACTGAAACTTCGGTGGAGATTGAAGAAACGATCATTTACGACTGTGACACACGATGGACTTTTGAAACAGCTTCGTAACCTGTGGAGAAATTTGGCGCTCACCATGATAACACAACCTACACAAAACAAATAATTATTCTCTCGTGTGTCTGGTATCAAGTGGCCCAAGAAGAATGGAAACACCCGTCACAAAGAAGAAGAAGACCAAAAAGATTAGGAGGGAGGAAATGGAAAAACAGAGGACGGACGAATCAGTGGACGAGGATGAAGCAGCAGCAACCAGTGCAGAGAGAAAGAAGAAAAAGAAGAACAGAAGAAAAGGAGAAGAAGCAGAGTGTGGTGGCGTACAAACATTGAGCATAGCCGTAGCAGGTTCCATTATTGACAACGCTCAGTCTCCTGAACTTGCTACAAGGGTACTTTAATATGTGTTATTTATCAACACCAGTTCTAATTAAAGCCGAAACTAGTTGCAGCATTCACTCTGTGTTTGTGTTTTGTGCAGCTGGCTGGACAAATAGCAAGGGCAGCCACCATATTTAGAATTAACGAGGTAAGGAAGTTTTGGTGAGCATCAGTCCCCTCACCGTGCATGACAATTTCACTTTCAAATCTTTTAGAAGTTAAAGAATTACCCTTACTCTGCCCTATTCCTCTATTCCCAGGGGGGAAGATACACTGGATTTTTATTTATATATTTACAAGATGCTTCATATGGCACGCACGCCTCTTCTCTATCGGGGATTTATTACAATGCAGTGTAGCCAGCTTACAACACCCTAGAAAATTCCCTTCAGCTCAGAAGCTACAGGTGCGGGATTTGCACCTGGTCCCATCGACAGCTTGCACTGGCAAAACGACCCACGGGGAGCAAAATGTGTCTTTGGGATTCGAACCTTTGTGAGGGTGTAAATGCCCCTGCTTAACTTTCCAACCAAGCGCCATTAACGATTTCTATTTATTTTGATTTCACATTGCATTCTATTAGAGACTTCTGTTACAGTCAAATAATATTACCTAATGATTGCATTTAGTTTTAGAGCACAACGCGTTTTCTCTTCCTTTGACACTTCATAATACATATTATTAGCTATTTCTAGTGTGTCAAAGTTAACTGAAATGGATTGGATCATATGGCATTTGACATTTTTCTTGAAGTGTATTCTGAAGGTACTTTAAGAAGTGTTTTGTGTTTACTATATTTCGCTCAAACAATTTTAACGAAGTTAAGCTTAAACATTTGCCTGTAAAAACGGATATTTATGCTGCGCTATGACCGTTTTGGCCCGTTCGATATTCTCAAATGATTTCAATTGAGAAATTTCTATGAACATCTTGCAAGTTCATTTGCACAAAGTAAATCTTGATCTGTGACAGCTTCAGATATTTGCACAAAACGGATCAGACCAATTTACTGGAAATTTACTAACAGAACGTAGTGCAAATTCATTTTTTTTTTGATATGTTACGAATTTCCTGGTATATCCCTACATAAAAAGATGAAATTAAAAAGCAAAAACAAAAATGGCACTATTATTTTCATTACATTCAAAACAGCTTAGTTACAGAGAAAAGAGAACGAGTTCACTAGAAAAATGAGCCCAGATGATAAGTAACAATGTTTTCCAATCACATCTAGGAAATTTTATAACTCCATTCGATCTTCAGTGATAATGGAGATGAGCACAGTCATTACTTTTGGTATTGTACTATAACTTCTAAAAGATGCCAACTGTCAAAATGCAATTTATGTGCAATCATTAAAAACTATCTACTTTCTTTAATACTTGAATATGATACAAAATTGGAAAAGCTATACAACTTTCCCTTGAAAAGTCGGACATGTCCTGCAATCTAATAGAGTGTAAGTAAATGGCATTCCTTCTAGATGTCCTAAATATAGATTTCTGATTTGAAAACATTTAAGGCACCATTTGGTCTTACTGCAGCCATATGGTTCATGTTGAGAAGTCAATGCTAGTAGGTTTTAGGATTTGATTCCTCATTCTTGATAATTACTTGTGAATTATGTTGGCCACTTTTACTTTTATTTAGTTTATCTTTCATCAAGCAATTACCAAACTATATGTGTATGAAAATCACATGAACAAGAAACACAAGATGTAGGCGCACAGCCAGGGCAAAACCTGTATAAGGGGAAAACTCAGTGAAGAACTCTTCCTTCAGTAGATTCAAATCAAGATGAGACACTTCCAGACTTCTAGACCTAGACAAAAACCTCCTCCAATCACCAAGTCAGCCCGTCCTCCTTGTAGATGTCTTTTTCTCAGCCTTCCAAGTGTCAATGCTTCAAGGTGCAGCCTCAGATCATAATTTCGGCCCCAACAACATATTTTCGGCCCCCCAACTTCCGAACTTCAACCCTGCAACAAAAACAAAATTTCGGACCTAGCTTCAGCCCAATATCTCCACACGTGTGAGAGAAAGGTAGCCTAAAAACTCGATTTTCTTCTTCCCAACTTCTTTCCTTCTTCTCCAACAACTTCACACTCTTTTCCAACTATTGCTTCTTAGGGATTGAACTTGTTGATGATTCTCTCCAAATGAAGTCGAGTTGCTCAATATATAGGCTTCCTATGAGGTTGAATTACCCTAATCCAGGTCGACTTGTTGAGGGCAGTGCCGACTTGGTGTGGACGTGACAAATTATCTTTTTGACTAAAAAGTAATTCTTTTTACATGATACAAAAGCCCAAGAAGAGTCTAATAACAATGACAATGACTCTAGTGACTCAAGACAAAACCTAGAAGCCCTCAATGGGGGCTTTGACCTAGAAAACATTGACCCAAGCATGAAACCCATGCTTTAATAAGTCATTTTCTTTAATAATAAATTTTATTTTGACAAGTACAATTATGAAGATCGAAGCTAGTTACATTCTTCAACACTCCCTCTTAACTAGGGAGGTATTCATAATTACATATATATATACAAGTACATGGAAGATTTCAAAATGATCTTGAACTACGAAGAGTTCTAGTACACTCAGTGCTTCAGATTAGATTCCTGACCAGGGTAATCTATCCGGGTGGGACTAAGATGGACTCAAGCTTTCAGCCAGTCTAGGTACCACCAGGCTTACTTACTAACCATCAACCCAAGGATTTAGGTGCGTATCTAAGGTCAAAACTCCAAGACCAATGCCACCCTCCCTCTTCGGGATCTAGACATCAACACAAAGGCCGACCAAATGTCGTCCCAAGCATTCACCATTAGATGCTTCAACTCTCCCTATCGATCTAGATATATCCATTTGTCCAAGCATGCTTCCAGAGCGTTCAATCTTCTCGTGGACAGATTTTACCTGTACAAACACAAACCCCAATCAATAATAAACTTTCAAATATACTGGTAAGCACAAATCTTCGGGGTCCAATTGGATGCTGCTAATATCATCATCAAGTTTATCCATATTCAATTTGTCGGAAGCTTTCTTCTTCTTTCATTTCTTCAACAACACCAATTCATTCTCCAATTTCTTCTTCAAGGTATCTATCATGACTATCATAATATGCCCTCCGTCTCAACTGGGGAGATGTACTCTTTCTTCTATCCAGGCTCCCTCTTAACTTAGGGAGATCAATCTCTTCCTTCTTTTATAACATCAGAGAACCTTTCATGGCTTCATTCCTTGATCATCATCATTCATATGCTTCTTTCATCATGCTTATACGAACATCTTTATTATCTTGAAGATTATGTACCTCCAAAACTTTAATAGCAAGTACAACCAAAAACTAATATACAAAAGCATGAAGTTAGCTATATCAAAATCATGTCAATACTACAATGGAAGCATTAGACTTCGAACATTAAACAACTAAACCTAGTTAAGTTCACGAGACACATCTTTTTACATGCTAGACATCAACTTCTTGCTAGGGTTTTGTCATAAACCCTAGACTTCATCATCAAGACTTCGAGCAACTCAATCGAGATATCAGTCTCATTGTATCTAGGTCCTCTATTACTTTTAGAGATACATGACAGATTCTACCATGACTTAATGTAAACCCTAGATTCCATCTTTGAGACACAAATCCAGTCATAGTACTATCTATGGTTTCAACAATATGCTTTTACATGACAAAATTTTACTAGAGTTTGTTGCAAACCCTAGACTAAATCATATTGAAAACAATATCATATCGTAGAATATCAATTTCCACTAAAGCTTTACAAACCCTAGGTTTCACAAACTAAAACATGAACATTAACAATTAGGAGAACATACTCGCATATACATATCTAGGATGCATTTCACATCAATATCTACTAGGTAAACCCAAGACACAAACGTCAATACATCGAAGTTAGCAATTGCATTCAAACTAGGGTTTCAATCATACAGACAGATATACACCTAGGGTTCATTCCCAGGATCTCATTTTTAGCTAATACGAGGGTCTTGTTTATAAACCCTAATTTACCAAACCCTAAAGATCTAGGGTTTCAATACATAACTTAGACATCAACAACAAACCCTAAAGGTCTAGGGTTTCTATCATAACAATGCCAAACCCCTAAACATAGAAATGAATAGGTTTTCTAGATTTCATTAACAACCCTAAGTAGATTAGGGTTTCATAATCAATATTGACATACTCTTAGGTTAGGGTTTTACAGTGATCCTTTTAGGGTTCCATAAGAATGATTAGATGATAATATAATGAGGGTAGATTCAATCTAATGATTAATCATCCTAGCAAGAATCTTTACGATTCAAAACCCTAGAAATAACAATGTCAGTAATGTAAAGCCAATTTTAAAAGAAGAATGATCGTACCTTTTATAGGAAGATGTTAAATTTAGATAACCATGGTGTTCTATGCTTGATGCACTTTTACTACAATCTTTCTTAGGCCCAATACAAAATAGCAATCACATAAACTTGAAAGTAAAATGCTGATAGAACACAATAATAGATCAATAGAAGACAAGCCAAATATAGATCAGATTTACAATTCCTTTTGTCCAACAAAGATATGAGATATTGTGGCGTTACGATGGTCAGCAGGATGCTTCAACTAGCAAAGTCTTTCTCGGTCAGCCAGCACTTTCATGTGTCACACCCACAACCCTCAAAGACAGCTCATCACAAGTCAATGCAAGTCAAACCAAGGACAATGCAGAAAAGTCAACGCAGATAGCTTCAGAAAAGTCAACGTAGCAAACTAGGGCTTCGGTCAAACACCCCAGAATTCCTTGATTTTAGTGCCTAGCTGTATGACCTCCTAAAATCAGAATTTCTGCAGAAGATTGAGGTCAAACGACCAAGGGTTGACCACGGTCAACGCTGTAGCAGAAAAGCCCTAAACAGATCAACACAGAAAATAGAAAGTCCTAAACAAATCAACGCAGAAAACAGAAACTTCGCTCCACAGGTGTGAGGGAAAAAAGGCCTCCAAAGGCTACCGAACCAATCAGATCACAATGAGAGAATGTGTGATGAGATGATGAGAAAATGACCTCCAAGTCTCTCCAATTTATATTCATCAATGAGGGTGCGTGACACATCTCTTAGGCATGTGGGATAAATCTGGTCGGCCTTGCACATGTGGAAAATAAATTCAAAATCAATGTTCTGCTCATCCGATAAAGATGATCTTTAGATCAATCTTGCACCTCTTCAAAAGAGGAATCTAACAAAAATATGACCATCGTCATATGAACAATACAACATGGAGTTTGGACCTAGAAGCCCAAAATTAACACTCCCTCTCAACTAGGGAGAACTCCATCTGTCCACAAGTGCCATCCATCATGTACCAAACCAAACATCATGCGTCATCCCGTCGCAACTCTGATTATCGTACATAATCCCGGTCGGTTCCATCCGCTTCTTGAGCAGGTTCAAGAGTAACTTGTGGAGCCATATGGCCTCGCACAAAGCAGTGCTTGCTGCCATGTACTCTACCTCGGCTGAACTTAGTGCTACGGATTTCTGTTTCCTGCTGCACCAGGAGGTCATTCCTGATCCGAGACTGAAACAATACCCATTGGTACTTTTTCGATCCACTGTGCTTCTAGCCCAATCTGCATCTGTGAACCCACTCAACTGGACCTCATTGCCCTTGGTGTACTTCAACCCATACTCGACTTTCCCTCTCAGATATCTGAGAATATGTTTGGCTGCTGCCCAGTGAGCCCTCTTTGGTTCCACCATGAACTGACTGAGAGTATTCACTGCATAACAGATGTCTAGTCTAGTATTGACCAGATACATCAATGATCCGATGAGCTGCTTGTACAAGGTGGGATCAGCCTCATCATCCTCCGTTGTGTCTATCTTCTTCCAGTTAGTAGTCATTGGCGTGGCCATGGGTCTACTGTCTTCCATTTGAAACCTTTTCAGGATTTCTGTAGTGCATCTTCCTTGCCCTAGGAAGATTTCCCCTTTCTGCTGCTAGACTTCTAATCCAAGAAAATAGTGCATCTGCCTCAGGTCCTTCATGTCGAATTTCGTAGCCAGATTCTCCTTGCAATCTTTGATGAGCTTGGATGATTCGGTCAAGAACAGATCATCCACATAAAGTACCAGAATAAGCGGCTCATCTCCTACTCTTAAGTAGTAGAGGTTGGGGTCTGCGTCACTCTTGGCGAACCCCATTTTCTGCAATTAGCTATCAATCCGCCCACACCATGCCCGAGGGGCTTGCTTTAAACCATATAAGGCTTTCTTAAGCCTGCAAACATGAGTTTTCTGCTCATGTGTCTCGAAGCCCTTTGGCTGTTCTATGTACACTTCCTCCTCTATCACCTCGTTCAAGAACGCTGTCTCAACATCCATCTGGTGAATCTCCCATCCCATTTGTGCAGCCAGAGAGATGACGGATCTGATAGAAGTGTAGCGAGCTACTGGGGCGAAGGTTTCCTCATAATCAATGCCTTCCTTCTGTGCATACCCTTAGCTACAAATCTTGCCTTGAATTTCTCTATGCTGCCATCTGCAACATATTTGATCTTGTAGATCCACCTGGATCCTACAACTGATCTGTCCTGCGGTCTAGGAACTACTTCCCAAACATCATTTGTCATGATGGAGCTATACTCTTCCACCATGGCATCCACCCACACTTTATGCTGAGCTGCTTCCCGAAAGGTGGACGGTTCACCAACCTGAGCTACCAGTGCCTGAAATCTGTCTGGCTGCTTCGTTATCCTCTTTCCTTCTTTAGGGGCCCCAACAAATTCTTCCGCATCCTTAAGAATTTGTTGAAGTTCTCTACTCGGTCTCCCATTAGTGGTGGGCGGTCTTACCTGCTCTCCTTCTTGTTCTTTTTCGGAGGAGCTCTCCTCAGACTCTTTGTGCCTTTGAGTGGCACTTGATTCATCCTCTGTAGGCCGTTGAGGTCGTACTAGAGGATTCTCCTCAATCTGCGTATCTGTGGCCATTGAGGCTGTACTAGAGGATTCTCCTCAATCTGCGTATCTGTGGCCATTTCCCGAGATTTCCTGAAGGCTCTCTCCTTTAGGAATTTTACATCCCTTCTTACCACGATTTTGCTGCTCTCTAGGATATAGATGCGGTATGCTTTCACATTCTCACAATAGCCCATAAGAAAACCTTTTTCTGCAGTTTGATCCAACTTCTTCCTCTTTTCATCTAGAACGTGGCAGTACACCATGCTGCCGAATATCCTGATGTGGCTCACCTCTGGCTTGCTACCTGTGAACACACTCTCAGGAGTCACCTTCCCCAAGGCTCTATGGGGAACTCTGTTCTGGATATATACTGCTGTATTACAGGACTCTGCCCATAAGAATTTGGGCATATCTTGGTCGTACAGCATTGCCCTGGTAGCTTCTATTATGGTCCGATTCTTCCGTTCTACAACTCCATTTTGCTCTGGATTGTATGGAGCTGTCCATTCTCTGTTGATGCCTTCCCTCTCACAAAAATTTGTGAAGTCCTTATCGATATATTCGCCACCGCTATCTGACTGCAACTTCTTGATCTTCTTTCCCATAGAGTTTTCCACCAATGCTTTGAAATCTTTGAATTGATCAAAGACTTCATCTTTGGTTTTCAAAAAAATAGATCCAAGTTTTTTCTGGAATGATCATCAATGAAGGTGGCAAAATACTTTGCACCACTGGGAGCAGTTGTGGACATTGGATCGCAAATGTCAGAGTGTATTTACTCCAATACACCTTTGGTTCTGCTGCTTCTTCTTGGAAACACTGCCTTAGCGTACTTCCCTAGTACACACCCCCTGCAAACTTTGTCTTTCTTCGTGCTGAGTTCAGGAGCCCCTATGACAGTATTTTTGAGAATCCCCAAGGCTCCATGATGTAGATGCCCCATCCTTCTGTGCCATAATGTTGAGATTTTGTGTATTTGGGGTAGCATTAGTTGTGCTCTAGGTCCCAAATTTTGTGGAGGGACTAGAGTACACTTGATCTACAAGACCCAGAAATGGATTTGAGAAATTTCAAGTTGTGTTCAAGTTATTCAAATAATTAATTATTTTTAATGGATTTCCTAAGTATAACTTAGGAAAATAAAATAATTAAAGTGAATTAATTAACACATGTGCTAAAATTGTCTTAAGTCACATAGATCAAGTAGTCTTTTAATCTTAGCCGTTGATGGATGATTTAATCTCGGTCGTTGAAGGGTTCAACGAAAAAGTATAAGAGAAAGGCTTGAGGGTCAGTTGAAGACACACAATTTCTGTAGAATTGAGGAATAGATATGGAATTCTAGGGCGGGTTTGCTAAAAATTTCCGAAGAGATTTCCTGTAGTGAGGGATAGTATTGGCCAAGGGAATGTTCTGATTCCAGGGCCAATAGACAGCAAGAGGCAAGAGAAGCTACTCAAGGACAACGCAGAGAGGCTTCAGAGCCACGTAGAGCAGCTGGGACAGCGTAGAGGCAGCTAGGGCCAAGCTGGGCTGACGTTGGCCAAGAAGAGGCAACGCAGGGGTAGCATAGACCCTCCTAGGGTGACGTAGGCCCTCCTAGAGCCACACAGAGGCTGACATAGTCCCTCCAGGGTAACGTTGGGGCTTTAGAAGCAGCGCTGAGGGTTTCTAGGGTCAAATCCGGGCTTAGTCCTGTAAATCCCGTTTGAGGGTGTGGATCAGTCAGATATTTGGCACTAGATCTTCAGGTTAGCTGTAGATTTTAAATCTTTTATTCTTTGTCGGGTTTTCCAAGGTTGGAACCCAGATTTGTTGTACTCAGAACTACTTAATAATAAAACCCTCATATCTGCTGAACCGGTTTTCTCGCTTTGGGTTTTTCCAGGGACTTATGTCCAAAAATCCATGTGTCACTTTGTTGCATGAGTGAATTAATCAGTAAATGATCTGCATGTGTAGGCTGTAGTTGTGTTTATTTTTCGGTATTTTCTGAATCTAATTTCTGGAAATAACTTGTATAAATTAAATCGAGTAGGAGGAAATAAACCAATACACTGCAGTAGAATTTTCGCATGGTATCAAAGCGACAGTAGATCAAGCTGAATCTCCAGCAAATCGGCTGAAGAAATATTTTTTTCTGCAGGGTGGCAGAAGAAGCAACATATCCGGAAAGGGCATCTTGACAACAAGGGAAAGCAGATCTAGGAGACAACGCTGAAGTTGCAGAAGGCCTTTAAGCTCACGCAGACCCTTCCCAGGGCAGCGTAAGGACTGCGTCACCCAGTCTCGGGTTACGCAGTCCACTTCTGAGCAACGCTGGGACTGCGCTAGGCCAGCTAGGAGGACGCTGTCCAGTCACCTCTCTTGTTCCAGAAAAAATTGCCAAGATCCGGAAGCAGTGCTTCAGATCTTTAACAGTGCTAGTGGGGTAGAGATTCTACAGTTGCAGAGTTGTGCCTAACTAAGGCAACAAATGCTGGAGGAAGACATTCATTTAGCAGATCTGAGCCAAACAGATCTGAGATTCGATCGAGAGGATCAAAGAATACTGTCTGTTTGAGTTTTGGTAGAAGATTTCCAGGAGGGAAGTCAGATTGCAGAAAGAAGCAGTTACCAGAGGGTTTGTAGTCACCAAGAAGCCCAGATCCAGAGGGAGAAGTATTGTTTTGTTTAGGTCTGAGCAAAGATGGCTCGATATGGACTGAGGGATCAAGATAGATTAGATGGCATGTCCAACTATGTTATCTGGAAGACAAGAATCCTTTCAGTTCTGGATGAGTATGGTCTTAAAGATCATGCAGAGAAGACACTTGCTGTACTAATTGATGCGGATCCACTCAAGAAGTATGAAGAGAATCAAGCACAAACGAAGAGGTTGATCATAGACGGAGTCAAGGACCATGTGATTGTTGAACCCTTAGTTAAACTGAGAGGGGGGGGGGGGGTGAATCAGTTTAACACATTCATGGACTTTTAAAACTTATTTACACCTTCATTTCATATTCAACTTAATATGTGAGTAGTCTTAGAATGTGAGCAGCAAGTATTAATATAATGTAATAGTAGATTTAATATGAGAGCAACAAGTATTGAGCAGATGAGATAAACACATCAACACATAAACATCATGCACAGAGACACCAGCTATAAGTGGAAACCCATAAAGGGAGAAAACCACATCTTATTATTGTTGTGATGCAAAGGCAAGCTCCAACTCCCTCTCACCACTGATTTTTTGTAGGCACCGACCTACAGGAGGCTCCTACCTCAGTGCCTTGACCACAACACCAGGAAGCTCCAAACTCCCCATCTGTTCTGCGGGCCCAACCTACGGAGGCTCCAACCTCAGTCGACTCTCGCCCGGCATTTGTCAGCTACAACTTGATGTGGAAGCATAAATCCACTGTCTGTTTTTATGAGGCACCAACCTACGAGCTCCTACCTCGGTCGACTGGCCGGCGCTATCAAGCTACAACTTGATAGGGAAGCTCCAACTTCTTTACTCTTTCAAAAGAAAAACACTTGCTGATTTACCTTGGATATCAGCTCTGTTCTGTACCTTCTCTTCTGTTGTTCAACAGTCCTCATATCTGTCCTTATATCATTTCTGCATCTTCTCAGATTCACTATCAGCTCCTCCTTCTTTGCTCAACTCCTCCTTCTACTCTGCCTCACTGCTTCATTTCTGCATTCTCTGACTTTTCACAGCATCTCGTTCTGCTCCTCCTTCTTATCCTCTCTGCCTCAATTCCATACTCTGCATTCTCTATATTCACTCTCTCTAACCTCTTGCAGCTTTCTTATTTTCTTCAACTCTCTTCAATTCTACTGCACACTCTCTTCTTCTCTCACTCTATTTTTGTCAGTCACTCCCCTTGGATATTACCCTGTTTTATACAAAATAGCTTCATGGCTGTTTGTATTCTACTGGGAATTCGAAATGGACATCCATGGCTCTTTGCCTTCTGCCTTCTCATCTCTTTTATCCGTTCATTCGAAAAATATAACTGTAGGTACCAATTTATCATTACAGTGGGATATTTTTTCTCGTCCGGAGACTTGCCAATGCATCACAAACAATAAAAAATTAATTACAACATTTACATTCACATTTTCAGTTACACATTTTAATTTCACTCAGCTCCTTTTCTGGATTTTGGCTTTACTGGATTTGTCTTTTGTGCTGCTGTTAAGTAACTGATCTGCGTACTTCTGTTCATCATGCCTGCAAAATTCCCTGTGACTTTTCCAGTTCCTACATTCTTTGTTTACCTCTGTTAGGCCCACATTTTCATCCTTGTGTTTATTCACCTGTTCACCGTACTTTTGTGCACCTGCTGCATATATAATTGTTTTTCAAGTTTATCCTCAAATAAATATAAATCTAGGCAATGTCTGTTCATTATTAATCTCTGTGCTCAGGCTCCCTGCTTACACCCTCTCTGTCCATATAATATACTTTCAAATCAACCCCCTTCAGACTTTTTGGATTGTGGATCCTTTGTGCATTTTTGTAGCTTGTCTCTCTCTCTCTCTCTTTCGTTGCGGTTGTGTAAATTTCTTCTTTTTCTCATGCATCTTTCATCCTTGTAGTGAATTTTAAATGCAAACAAACTTAATTAATACGAGAAACTTCATTTTTTCATGGTTATAAAAATATATTAGTACTATTCATATTTGCAATCTTTACAATATTTCGTATCTTTGCAATATTTCGTACGGGGCCATATATATCGGACCCACATATTCCAAAGTCTTCGGAGTGAAAACGCCTTTTATTGAATAGTTTTTACTACGGAACCTTTGGTTTAATGGTTTAATAAACTCTCGACATCTTCAAAACTGTGGTTAAACCATAATAAAAAACCCAACGTATAATATTTCAGATTAATATTCAAATATTCTGGCCAAGCCATTACATAGAAGTCTTTGCATATACTCGCTATTGATTAGGCCTCACGCATATGCAAATACTTTAATAACCTCACCATATCAGCGTATTTCATATCTGAGCCCACACATTACATCAACCATTCATATGCGCCTTATCATATAATATATATATACCAATCATATCACAACGCTTCGTATTATAAAGTGAACCATGCAACATATATGACCCTTTCTTGAACTTCGAATTCAACGCCATTTAAACGAATGTTCGGGCCCACCTTCAAATAATGTACCTTGGCATTATGTCGCCCTTTTCATCCGACGGTGGAGAGCACGTCGCCTCGCTCCACACGATCCGACGGATATCGCTTGAGTTACTTGCACGAATGATAATGCGCGATGGCGCACAGTGAAAGCGGTTTTGGGGTCCCTCCGTATGCCAAGTGTCAGCCGCTCTATGGAATCGCTCTGATTTCTTGAAAACTGCTTGCCCGTCGAAGGTGGTGCGATGAAAACTGTGTGGTGTTCCAAACCCGCTGTCACTGTTCATCCGGTTACTCACTCCTTGTTCCGTCTAACTCCTCAATGCACTGTTTCGCCGAACTCTGCCATCAACCCTTCCATCGGTCGATCCAAGGGTCAATCTGTTTGGTCTTCCACTGGTTCGAATAGAGTTGAACTCCTCTGCTTTCTAAAATTCCTTAGTCATTTGATCAAAGCATTTATACAATCCTCTTACAAACCGAACCTTTCGATTTGGTTTTGTGCTCTAGTTGCACCAAACGCACCTTCGATCTTCATATTCTTGTGACCTCAATGTAAATCCTATTACAATAAAAGCAGTATATAAATTCAACCCTAGAACTTCACGGTAACGTTCTGTTCCGAGTTCTGGTGTGTGAGACAGAGCCTTACAATCGATCCAGCCGTCGCACCATAAAGGTTTCCGCTCCTGTGCCTTTGAGGCACCATTCCCCAGTGCTGTTCCGTCGATCTAATTTCACAATCTCTGCAATATGATACTCCAAAAAGGTTACGCACGCATTGGATTTTTCCATCTAGTCACTTTCATAGTAATGTACATTCACCATAAAATACATAATTTCTTCATAAAATAGATTATATGAATCCAGCCCAAATTCGTAACATATCAAATCAATTTAATACTTCAACCTAGAAGTTTTAAACTTGACTTCACCAATATCGACCACAACGTTCAATGGCTTGACCATCGTATGATGGCTTCCAATTTTATATGCAAGTTAGGTGGTTCAAACCTACAGTTGAGCCCGAATGAGATTCAACCTTATCATATACAAAACCTCTACACAGAAATTCATTCAGAGCATTTCCCATACAATTATTACTGTGCCATGACCTGATTTCACAATTTCCTTTGCGGGTTCACTGTATTATGACTGTAATTTCCTTAGTATATATATAACCTCACACACTATACTCCACAATAAATCCATGTACAGAGTTAAACATAATTGCACCTTGAATAGTTCTCTGCTTCTTTGCTATCCTCTGCTCCTTGACTGATGTTTTAGGTGCTCCTCCTTTGTCATCTCCTTTGCCATCACTGACAACATTTCCAACAGTCTCTCCCTTTGGCATTGATGGCAACACATCCATCGGTAATCCAATGCTTCCTCCAAGTCTTCCTCTACCTAGCTTCTTTTAGAAGACCCTTTCTTCTATTACCTGCTTTTTCCTCCCCCTTTGACATCAATGGCAAAGGGTTGCACATTTCTCAGTGTAGATTCTGTGTTTGCATTTCTTCTCTCTGATTTGTGTTTAGATCTTCTTCTTCTGAATTTGTACCCTGCTGCTCCAAACTGGTGTAAAAGAGTTGTTGAGAGAACACTTTTGGGGATTATTGAACTTGTCTATACACATTAAGTCGATACCATTCCGAAGCATAGACTCTTTGCACTTGTATAGAGAGTAGGTGATGACAGCCATATATAATCAGACTTGTATAATAAGAGATGCATTATTGGATCAAGACTTAAAGATTGTGAATGTTCCAAGTGACATATCAGGCTTGCTTCAACTATACTTCAATCTATATCTGATGTAGTGCGCCAATATATTTCTGTTGAGGAAGATTGTAGATGAGATAAGTCTTCTTCTGCAATACACATCTGTAGACAACATCTGTTCAGTTGTTATGATTCCAATATATATTTTGTTGCTGTGGTTCACCTGTACTACCTATTGTTTGTAATCTGAGGTAGACTAATGACAACGATAATACACTTAAAGACTGAAAGGTCCTTGTTGCTGTTGTGAACAATGAATAAAACTAGAGTTTACAACTTATTGTGATATTAGGCAATATCTTTCAATATAAGAGACCAAATGACTTTTAAAGCTTGCACATTGTACTTTCAAAACAAATCCTTCAATGTATTGGTCAGTCTTATTTATCAATCATGCAGTTTTATTTATGACATGAGGAGGTATGTATGTCAATGATAAATCTCTCTTTAAAGGTGGATTACCAGTAAATCCTTTGTGCTGAAGTAGGATTTAGATGATTTAAAAAAAAAACTTTTGAGCTTCAGATGGTAATCACAACTAGTCCTTTATTCTTCAGATACTTTGACTGTTCTATCAGAATGAACTTCCACAAAAGCATATTCAAGATGTTTAATTGAAAACTCAGCAAACAGACTTCACACAGTTTTGTAACTGATCTTTAAAAAGAGGCCTTGAAGATATACATGTACCAACTTCAAGAAGGCATGAAATTATATATAGAAAAATATATTGCTTCGGTGCTCAATATACTACTTCAAGTGTAAATCAGATACTGATCCTTTAGCACTGCTACTGCCCTTTTCATGCTGAATGCAGATAACCCTAGGAATTTTACCTTGATGCATTCTTGCCATAGTCCTTTGATCCCGAGGACCTGTATCATACTACTGCTCTATGACAACACTTGATATTCTGTTGATAGGCATGCTGCTTGTACCTAAACACCAATTGATATTACTTTGATAAACCATGCAGAGATTTCAATTCAGCTTGCACATTAACCCATAATTGATGCATCCTTCATAAATTCTATTATTGATCTTTCCACTGTTCACACCAACAATCATCAATATACTGAATCCATCTTCCTGCTAAAGAAAGCTATCAGGATGTCTTTTTCTAGATCGCTAGAATCATCATTGCTGCTTTATATTCAATTCAATTGTTCTAACATAAATATTTTTAGGAAGACATCTTCAATTTCTTTTCTATGAATCTTCATGGGCTGATTACTCAAAGATTTATTACTCACTTAACTACATTTCTCCAAGTGGACCCTTTGAAAGATGTAATGAACTGATGATAGGCGCTTTTCTTAGTCATCCTTCTTAATGTGATACATTGTTAATTCTAGCAGTATAGGGCATAGTGTGATCATCACTTTAATGTGCTAAAGTTTTCTTAGCTTATATGTTCATTGCTAAGGTTTCCTCTATCATCATGGCTTCTTGCTCTCTTCTCTTCTTCCATCAATCTGTCAGCTACTTAATACTTAAGATGATCTTCTTTCTCTATAGTTCTCTTTTAGAGGAATTTCCTTTTTCTTCCTGATCTCATAGCTGTTCTCATTACATGGAGCTCTTCTTAGACTACTTTCATGGGGTCTATATATGAACTGCTCTCCCCTTGGGATGTTGCTTCATATTTGTCACTGGATGGATTTTTGCTTTGCTTCCTAGAGCAGCTCCCCCTGAGACTATGGAGGATTCGTTATGTTATTGAGATAATAGGCTCCCCCTTTCTCTTTTCCTTCCATACTTTATTGGGGTTCTTCATAATGTCTGCACTTCTTTTAAATTCATAGTTTTGTTTGATTTGCTTTGATCCCATCATCTGTCTAGAGTTCTTTAATGTATATGGAAGATTACAATCTTTTGCTTTGTGACCAAGTTTGAGGCATACATAACATCTTATTTTATCATAGTACATTTGAGTTGATGTATAATACTTTGTTCCCCTTCTTGAATACATTTTACATTCAACAGATTTATGTCCAAAATTATTGCATGCATAACAATGGCCATGGAAATGATTTGTGTACCTGGTGGAAGATTGTCCTTTCCATTTGCTTGCTTGAGGGGTTCTTCTCTTTTGCTACATCTTTTGCTGGTTGGAGTTGATAGGCCTTCTCTTACATTGTGCTGCATTATGTCCTGGTTTATGACAAGAGAAACATGTGCTATTTTTCATAGGAGGAAAGAACCTTCTTTGACATCTTCCAAATTTATTCAATTCATCTTCAGGAGCATATGAGCCTTTAGCAGTTGATTGTTTCATCTTCTTATTCTCTGTCCTACCATGTTGCTGCTTGATTCTATTTGTTTCTTCACAAATCCTGTTCTTGCTGGCTTCTATTTTTGTAGTAATCTGCTGAGTTGCTTCACTGTCCTTTACAGCTTTTACAAAGATGATTTTCTTGTTATCTTCTGCCTTGGACTTACTGGTTTCTCCTTCATATCCTATCCCAGTCTTTATGAGAGGTGACCTTTGTGCATTTAGAATTTGGTCCAACTGTCCAGAGCCTTTCATTAGAGGTGTATTCATTAATAGTTCTCTTTGGATTTTTTCTAATTTCTTTCTTAAGCTCACTACTTCTTCTTCCAATCTTTCACATTCCTGACTTTTCTCTCTCATTTGTTGCAGCAGAGTGTCTTCTACTTTCTTTGCCTCTTCAAGCTATGTCTTCAGGCCAATAATTTCTTTCCTATCTTCATATTCTCTCTCATCACATATTTGTACCAATCTCTTAAGGTCTTTGTTTTTATTCTTCAATCTTTCTATTTCAGTCAGAGCTGTGTCAAGTTTGGCTTTTTCTTCAGCTGCAATTTCTTCATGGCTCGTACTACCATTCACACTAGCAGGTACCTCATTTGATTGAGCATCTTCTTTTTGACATGAATTTCTCTTTTTCTTAATTCTCTTCTCCTTCTTGACAATGCAATCCTCAGTGTCTACTCCATGCATGAAATGCAGTCTGTCCCAGATTTCTTTTGCTGAAGTTAAATCCATTATTAACTCAAGATCCTTGTTATGAAGATTTTTATATATCACACATTTTGCCTTGGCATTCCTCTGTTGTTCTTTCACCGTGGGTGAGTCTTTGCAGTAACCATCACATACAAGCTTCCATACCTCAGGTTCATAGGCCATTAAACCTATTTTAACCTTATCTCTCCATTCAGGAAAGTTTGTTGTATTTAACACAGGTGCATTTTGATAGTCCATGACTCAACCAGGTCTCCTTCAAGCTATTAAGATTACACCAAAGGAACCAGCTCTGATACCAATTGTTGAACCCTTAGTTAAACTGAGAGGGGGGGGTGAATCAGTTTAACACATTCATGGACTTTTAAAACTTTTTCATTATAACTTATTTACACCTTCATTTCATATTCAACTTAATATGTGAGTAGTCTTAGAATGTGAGCAACAAGTATTAATATAATGTAACAGTAGATTTAATATGAGAGCAGCAAGTATTGAGTAGATGAGATAAACCACATCAACACATAAACATCATGCACAGAGACACCAGATATAAGTGGAAACCCATAAAGGGAGAAAACCACATCTTATTATTGTTGTGATGCAAAGGCAAGCTCAAACTCCCTCTCACCATCGATTTTCTCAGAAAGGGCACCGACCTGGGCTGAGGATCCTATCTCACCTCCCGCAAGCTACAACTTGCAAGGAAGCTCCAACTCCCATCTATTTTCTTATGGGCACCAATCTACAAGAGGCTCCAACCCCGCCGCCTACAACCGACATTTTATCAAGCTACAACTTGATGTGGAAGCACCAACTCCCCATCTATTTTCTCATGGTACCAACCTATAGGATATAATCTCTTTCTAGTTAACTGACATCTATCAAGCTACAACTTGATAGGGAAGCTCCAACTTCTTTACTCTTTCAAAAGAAAAACGCTTGCTGATTTACCTTGGATATCAACTCTGTTCTGTACCTTCTCTTCTGTTGTTCAACAATCCTCATATCTGTTCTTATATCATTTCTGCATCTTCTCAGATTCACTATCAGCTCCTCCTCCTTCTTTGTTCAGCTCCTCTTTCTACTCTGCCTCACTGCTTCATTTCTGCATTCTTTGACTTTTCACAGCATCTCGTTCTGCTCCTCCTTCTTCTTATCCTCTCTGCCTCAATTCCATACTCTGCATTCTCTATATTCACTCTCTCTAACCTCTTGTAGCTTTCTTATTTTCTTCAACTCTCTTCAATTCTGTTGCACACTCTCTTCTTCTCTCACTCTATTTTCGTCAGTCACTCCCCTTGGATATTACTCTGTTTTATACAAAATAGCTTCATGGCTGTTTGTATTCTACTGGGAATTCGAAATGGACATCCATGTCTCTTTGCCTTCTGCCTTCTCATCTCTTTTATCCGCTCATTCGGAAAATATAACTGTAGGTACCAATTTATCATTACAGTGGGATATTTGTTCTCGTCCGGAGACTTGCCAATGCATCACAAACAATAAAAAATTAATTACAACATTTACATTCACATTTTCAGTTACACATTTTAATTTCACTCAGCTCCTTTTCTGGATTTTGGCTTTACTGGATTTGTCTTTTCTGCTGCTGTTAAGTAACTGATCTGCGTACTTCTGTTCATCATGCCTGCAAAATTCCCTGTGACTTTTCCAGTTCCTACATTCTTTGTTTACCTCTGTTAGGCCCACATTTTCATCCCTGTGTTTATTCACCTGTTCACTGTACTTTTGTGCACCTGCTGCATATATAATTGCTTTTTCAAGTTTATCCTCAAATAAATATAAATCTAGGCAATGTCTGTTCATTATTAATCTCTGTGCTCAGGCTCCCTGCTTACACCCTCTCTGTCCATATAATATACTTTCAAATCAACCCCCTTCAGACTTTTTGGATCACTGTACATTTTTTTGCAACTGTCTCTCTCTCTTTCGTTGCAGTTGTGTAACTGCTGCACATATATCTGTCTTTTAATATACAGCTGATTTTAAATCTGGGCAAACTTGAATTAATGCGGAAACTTCATTTTTCCATGGTTATAAAACCATACGTATAAATTCATTCATATTTCAATCTTTACAATATTTCATACGAGGCCATATATATCGGGACCCACATATTCCAAAGTCTTCAGAGTGAAAACGCCTTTTGAATAGTTTTTACTACAGAACCTTTGGTTTAATCAACTCTCGGCATCTTCAAAACTGTGGTTAAACCATAATAAAAAACCCAACGTATAATATTTCAGATTAATATTCAAATATTTTGGCCAAGCCATTACATAGAAGTCTCTGCATATACTCACTATTGATTAGGCCTCACGCATATGCAAATACTTTAATAACCTCACCATATCAGCGTATTTCATATCTGAGCCCACACATTACATCAACCATTCATATGCGCCTTATCATATAATATATATATACCAATCATATCACAACGCTCCGTATTATAAAGTGAACCATGCAACATATATGACCCTTTCTTGAACTTCGAATTCAACGCCATTTAAACGAATGTTCGGGCCCACCTTCAGATAACGTACCTTGGCATTATGTCACCCTTTTCATCCGACGGTGGAGAGCACGTCGCCTCGCTCCACACGATCCGACGGATATCGCTTGAGTTACTTGCACGAATGATAATGCGCGATGGTGCGCAGTGAAAGCGGTTTTGGGGTCCCTTCGTATGCCACGTGTCAGCCGCTTTATGGAATCGCTCCGATTTCTTGAAAACCGCTTGCCCGTCGAAGGTGGTGCGATGAAAACTGTGTGGTGTTCCAAACCCGCTGTCACTGTTCATACCTCATGGTTCCGGTTACTCACTCCTGGTTTCGTCTAACTCCTCAATGCACCGTTTTGCCGAACTCTGCCATCAACCCTTCCATCGGTCGATCCAAGGGTGAATCTGTTTGGTCTTCCACTGGTTCGAATAGAGTTGAACTCCTCTGCTTTCTAAAATTCCTTAGTCATTTGATCAACGCATTTATACAATCCTCTTACAAACCGAACCTTTCGATTTGGTTTTGTGCTCTAGTTGCACCAAACGCACCTTCGATCTTCATATTCTTGTGACCTCAATGTAAATCCTATTACAATAAAAGCCGTATATAAATTCAACCCTAGAACTTCACGGTAACGTTCTGTTCCGAGTTCTAGTGTGTGAGAGAGAGCCTTACAATCGATCCAGCCGTCGCACCATAAAGGTTTCCGCTTCTGTGCCTTTGAGGCACCATTCCCTAGTGCTGTTCCGTCGATCTAATTTCACAATCTCTGCAATGTGATACTCCAAAAAGGCTACGCACGCATTGGATTTTTCCATCTCCTCACTTCCATAGTAATGTACATTCACCATAAAATACATAATTTCTTCATAAAATAGATTATATGAATCCAGCCCAAATTCGTAACATATCAAATCAATTCAATACTTCAACCTAGAAGTTTTAAACTTGACTTCACCAATATCGACCACAACGTTCAATGGCTTGACCATCGTATGATGGCTTCCAATTTTATATGCAAGTTAGGTGGTTCAAACCTACAGTTGAGCCCGAATGAGATTCAACCTTATCATATACAAAACCTCTACACAGAAATTCATTCAGAGCATTTCCCATACAATTATTACTGTGCCATGACCTGATTTCACAATTTCCTTTGCGGGTTCACTGTATTATGACTGTAATTTCCTTAGTATATATATAACCTCACACACTATACTCCACAGTAAATCCATGTACAGAGTTAAACATAATTGCACCTTGAATAGTTCTCTGCTTCTTTGCTATCCTTTGCTCCTTGACTGATGCTGCTCCTTACTTCTATTTTTGCTATCTCTGCTACCTCTCTTTTTGCCTCCTCTGCTCCTTGACTGATGTTTTAGGTGCTCCTCCTTTGTCATCTCCTTTGCCATCAATGACAACATTTCCAACAGTGATTCCTCATGTCACTGGTAAGAATACAACACATGACATGTGGTTAGCTTTGGAAGTGATGTACCAAGGAGGTTCTGTGCAAAGAAGAATGCTTCTTGAGAATCAAATGCGTATGTTCTAGATGATGAAGGGTGAAGAGATAGATCCATTCCTCTTCAGACTTCAAGCTATCCGTGATCAGCTGATTGGCATGGGTGCTAATCCAGATGAAGGGCTCCTAGTGAGAACGACCTTGAATGTTGTCTCTGAAGAATGGGAAACGTTTGTTCAGAGCATTCTGGGAAGGGCAGCGTTACTATCATGGGTAGATATGTGGGCTATTCTCCACCAAGAGGAGATCAGGAGGATCACCAAGAAGCAGTCCAACAGTGGAGGCAGTGGATCGGCCAGAGTGAAGAAAGAAGAGGAAGAGGATGCAGCCCTTGCATCAAGGGAAAATAAGCAAGGGAAGAAGAAGAAGGACCTCTCCAAGGTCTGGTGCTTTAACTGTGGTGATCTTGGTCATTTCGCCAGTAGTTTTCCTAAGAAGAAGGACAAAGGAGCTTCTGATTCTAAGGCTGTAGCAGCAAATGACGATGGTTCTGATGATGATGCAACCATGAGTGCTCATGCACCTCGAGAGAAGAGGTGGGGTGACATGGATATATAGAGTATCCAGTTTGGTGGCGGGATCCTTGAGTCAGCCCTACTCTTGGATCACATACGAGCTACGGGAGCCTTAAGACGGTAGTAGGATGAGTCGGGAGATGGTTGCTGATGGCCACATTGAAGCGGAAGAGGGAGATGTAGAGCTGAAGAGGGAGCAATGTAATGCAGAGGTAGCAACAACGTGGAGGCAACAGTGCAGAGAGGTCGGTGGGACTTCAACAACGCAAAGAAGCTGGGCTCACGCAATGCAGTGTTGCAGCATGACAATGTCTCCAGGGGGACAACATGGTTCAACATCCAGGGAGCTTCAATGGTGGAGGGCAACTTTACTTCTCTGTCAAACAGTTGGGCAGAGTCTTTCAGTTGCTTACTTCTTATTAACTGAGTTGCAGTGCAACAGTTAACAGTGGCAGTGCTATGGGCAACAGTAGCAGTGTCAGTGGCAGTGGCATGGGCAGCAGTGCAGTAGATGGAGGGCAGCAGGCCAAGCATCAACAACACAGATCCAGTACTCAAGATCTTGTGATATATGGTGTGATGTATTGCTAGAGCACACTTCTTATGCTAAGAGGGAGTGTTGAGATTTTGTGTATTTGGGCTAGCATCATTTGTGCTCTAGGTCCCAAATTTTGTGGAGGGACTAGAGTACACTTGATCTATAAGACCCATAAATGGATTTGAGAAATTTCAAGTTGTGTTCAAGTTATTCAAATAATTAATTATTTTTAATGGATTTCCTAAGTCTAACTTAAGAAAATAAAATAATTGAAGTGAATTAATTAACACGTGCTGAAATTGTCTTTAGTCACATGGATCAAGCAGTCTTTTAATCTTAGCCGTTGATGGATGATTTAATCTCAACCGTTGAAGGGTTCAACGAAAAAGAATAAGAGAAAGGCTTGAGGGTCAGTTGAAGACACACAATTTCTGTAGAACTGAGGAATAGATCTGGAATTCTAGGGCGGGTTTGCTAAGAATTCCTGGAGAGATTTCCTGCAGTGAGGGATAGTATTTGCCAAGGGAATGTTCTGATTCCAGGGCCAAGAGACAGCAAGAGGCAAGAGGAGCAGCTCAAGGACAGCACAGAGAAACTTCAGAGCCATGCAGAGCAGCAGGGACAGCGCAAAGTCAGCTAGGGACACGTTGGGCTGACGCTGGCCAAGAATAGGCAGTGCAGGGGCATCGTAGATCCTCCTAGGGTGATGCAGGCCCTCCTAGAGCCACGCAGAGGCTGACACAGTCCCTCTAGGGCAACGTCGGGGCTTCAGAAGCAGCGCTGAGGGTTTCTAGGGTCAGATCCGGGCTGAGTCCTATAAATCCTGTTTGAGGGTGTGGATCAGTTAGATATTTGGCACTAGATCTTTAGGTTAGCTGCAGAGTTTATATCTTTTATTCTCTATCAGGTTTTCCAAGGTTGGAACCCAGATTTGCTGTACTCAGAACTACTTAATAATAAAACCCTCATATCTGCTGAACCGGTTTTCCCGCTTTGGGTTTTTCTGGGGACTTATGTCCAAAAATCCATGTGTCACTTTGTTGCATGAGTGAATTATTCAGTAAATGATCTGCATGTGTAGGCTGTAGTTGTGTTTAGTTTCAGTATTTTCTTAATCTAATTTATGGAAATAACTTGTATAAATTAAATCAAGTAGGAGGAAATTAACCAATACACTACAGTTTGCAGTAGAATTTTCACACATAATTCATTTAGATCTTTGTCGTTTGTATTGTCAATCAGGGCCACCAGAGATTCAAGTTGGAGCTTATATAGCTTGTGACTCCTTACTCTGATTTGTGCCTTTTTGCTCCAGCTAGGGTGTTTTACATACACCTTATCTCTAATAAAGTATATGTCATAGCCCTTGTTCTGAAGTTGAGACACTGAGAGTAAATTCATCTCCAACCTTGGTACATGCAGAACATTCATGGCTCGAATCTTGTTGCCATCTTCGGCCTGAAATGTTATGTTACCTCTCCCAATGGGGGTACATTTTGCCTTGTTTCCCATAGTTATTTGGAAATTCATCTGTTCTTCTTGGTAGTTTGAAAAACATTCTCGAACCCCCGTCATGTGAGCAGATGCTCCTTAGTCAATATACCAAACACTTGGAAGAACTGTGCTCGATACAGAAGCAAGATCCTCCTCTAGTTTGGATGCCAGAACTTTCATGTCGTGGTCCCTCTGCATTTCTGCGTGCTCTGGAGGACTGCGTGAGTCCCTTTGACTGCGTGAACCCTTCCAGATAATGGATCTCTGGTTCATGGCAGATCCTCCCTTTCTGTCTTTAGCCCTTAGCTCCGATACCATGTGAAATTTTCAAGAAGGAAAAAATTACTGCAATACTTGGTTTATTTCTCCTACTTATGAGATAAGTTATTTACAGATGCTTTAGTAAATTATGAAATAAACACATTTGCAGATCTTCACTATCATCAAGAGCATAAGTACAGAAAGATAAATTACACAAGTAGCACAATAGAAACAACCATATGAACATAGTTATTTTTGGACAATTGTCCCCGGAAAAATCCAATGTGGGAAAACCGGTGCAGCAGATGAGGGTTTTGTATTTATCTTCAGAAATGGAAAGTACATTTACAAGAGTCTGACAAGCAGAAGCAAACGCCTGGCTGAATTTTCTGGAACCTCCAGACAAATTTCAAACCCTAGGGGTGACCTCTTTCACCCTCTGCATCATCTAGCGTGAGAGCTCTGCGCAGTCTCTCCATGGATTGCGTAACTCTGCGTGGAGGGGGTCTTGTTGCTGATCAACTCACCCTTCCCTTCATCCTCCAGTCTTCTGCTTCCCGATATCTGACTCCTCCCTCCTCCTTCTGCTTCTGCAACCTTGCCTCTACAATCTCACCTACTGAAATCGAATTCTCTTGCTTCAAAATCGATTCCCTTCGAGTACTGAGAGTGTCCCCGGCTTGATTTCCAAATGGCCCTCAAGTCTTCTCTTATAGTCTTCTCGCTGATGAATCAACGACCAAGATTATATCGTTAATCAATGCCTCAGATTAAAAGATGACTTGATCTTCGTTTTCTAGAAGATTCACACTTTGCTCTATTAATACTCTTTAATTATTTAATTTCCCTAAGTTTAAACTTAGAGTCTTCATTAAAATAATTATTTATTTTAATAAAGTCATATCTGAGTGGAATTTCCACAAACGATTTCTGGGTTCTCTGGATAACTGTTGTCCAAGCCGCTCTACCAAAAACGAGACTTAGAACATTTCTCGATGCTATAGAAATCAACAGTACCTAGAGAGGCTGAAAGCTTTTGTCCATCTTAGTCCCACCTGGATAGATTTCCTTGGTCAGGAATCTAGTCCATGGCACTGTGAGTGCCTAAACTGTTTGAGGACCTTGGATAGATTGCCCTGGTCAAGAATCTAGTCCATGGCATTGTGGTGCATAAACTCTTCATGGTTCATGTGTTTTGAGATCTTCCTTGTACTTGTATATATATGAATATCTCCCTAGTTAAGAGGGAGTGTTGAAGAATGTAACTAGGTTCAGTCTTCATAATTGTATTTGACTCATAATGAAATGTACTTCTGAAAAAAAAAATGAAAAGAAATTTTTTATTTTATTATTATTATGACTTTTTAAAGCATGGGTTTCATGCTTCGGTCATCATGTTTTAAGTCAAAGTCCCCATTGAGGACTTCGAGGATTTATATTGAGTCATTAAAGTCATTGTACATTTAATGAGACCCTTCATGGGCTTTTGAATCATGTGAACAGATTTATTATTGAGTACAATAGGTCATTTGTCACCTCCACACCAAGTCGGCTTCAAGAAGGGTAATTCGACCTCACCAAAAGCCTATACATAGAAGTAGTTCGATTCATTTGGAGGACACAGTCTCACACAAGTTCAATATACAACAAGAAGCAACTAAAAAGTGCGAAGTTGGAAAAGGAGAAAAAGTGGAGGAAGTCTGTGTCAAGAGTCTTGGATTATCTCAGGAAAACTATTAAAAGAAGAGTTGTTGACTGTGTTTTCCCCTAGATTGGGGGTTTTTCCCTAGCTGTTCGCCTACATCTAGTGTCCTTGATCTTCATGCTATTGTTTTGGTAATTGCTTGATGAACTAAGATAAAAGAAGAACATAAGAAAGTTAATTAGAACACAAGAATCTCACAAGTAATTATCAACTATAAGAAATCTTTCTGCCTTTCTGATTTTCTAACACTGGTGAGGTGAGAGAACAAACTTATAGTCAACATTGGTGAACTATCCAGATCACCCCTTTATCCATGTTAAAATGCCCAAAACATTAAGTAAAGGCACTTGATTGCAAACTGGTAAAAGTACCTGCCGAGTGGTAGCCCACCATGTTTCAAGAGGAATGCCAAATGGTGAGAAGTGTATGACCTGTGCAAATCGCGGAGGAATGTGGCATATCATTATCATTGAGCAATATGTAGGGATGCGGGTTGGTTGGCTGTCCAAGATAGGAGAAAAGTTTTTTCCTATATGGTTACCCACTTGTGGTGGGTAACAGGGCCCATAACCCCTCTTGGGAAGGGTTCCCCACCTTAGAGTATGTATAAATAGTAAATACACTGTCATCCTCATTGATATATTATATTCATTCACATTGATCATGTGATAAAAGCTTGAGGGAACTTCACTATTTTCACTCTTTTTGTTCTTTTGGTGCTCTCTCTCTTGGGTGCACCTATGTTGCTAAGTTGCTGTATCTATTTGTATGATCTATCCTTGTGATTGAGGGAACACTTGTGCCTTTCTTGTCTAGCACAATAGTGTTGTTATACATGCTATTGTTACACTATTTCTGGATTAGGGATTTTTGTAGATCTACTCTCTTATGATCTCAACATGGCATCAAAGCTAGTGTGGACTCTTTCTTCTCTTTCTAGCACTATTTTAGGGTTGATTCAGGTTTGAAATTAGGAGTTTTTTAGCATTGTTGTAGGCAATGTTATCATATATGGGCTGTTCACCGAACTGCTGGACCGTAGACACTAGAAACTGGTTGGAATTGGATTGGCACTGTAAAAAAATCAGGTGACCAAAACATGCATAAAATATTCAAATTTTGATTAAAAAGATTTATTCATGTACATCCATGTGGATCCAAACCATTAGACCCATATATGCAACGTTTGCTCATGTATACTCATATATATAGCAACTTGCAAGGGTGCACATCGCATATAACCAAAACAACATGAAGTTCAAAAAAGGGACAACCAAAAACTACATAATATATCAAACTTTGATTAAAAAGATGTATTCATGTACATCCATGTGAATTCAAACCATCAGACACAAATATGCAAAGTTTACTCATGTATGCTCATGTATATAGCAACTTGAAAGTAAGGGTGCATATAACCAAAATAGCACTGAGTGCAATCCATATCTGAACCAAAATGCATAAACAAAGAGGTTTTGAATGGCCTCTAGAGTCCAAAAAACATCATGCTGCAACAAATAACTAAATATAATCAAACTCATTGCCTATATTGGGATCCTCATCATTAATAGTAGCATTTGCACCTTCCTCTAGGCTTTAGCCTTTGCCTTTACCCTGATCCTTCAAGGGCATCAGTTAACACCCTCCAATTTTGATGAAACTTCCTAATCCAAAGCCTTAAAATAAGGTAGGAAAAAGCTTCACATACATAATCAGTGATTTTGCTTGAGTGAATGGTACTTTTTATTAAGGTCATGGCATTCAACAAGCAGCATATCTAAGGACATAGGAGGCTTGGTGGAAACGCTGTAATTCTATACTCTCATACATGATAGAATCTGGTGGAAACGCTGTAATTCTGCCAAACCTGAAATCCTGAAAACTATTAAATTTTAAGTTTGCTGAGTTGTTATTGGGATTTGAAATTCTACTTTCTCCATATGAAGTCCAATTAGGTAGGAACCACTCTCAAAGATCCTGAAATGGTTAATGGTAATGTTAAAAATTTAAGTAAAAGGATAGAAAAGGAAAGATAGAGGCGAATGCCAACTTTTACTTTATGAATTTAATATACCAGTAATTACTCGGGTGACAAACTTGGGGTCTAGGATTAATTTTACAGTTTTGGTTTTGTTTGTTAATTTTTTTAATTTTGGGATTCTATTTTTGTGGACCTATCTGCTAGAGTTTGAAGCCAGCTGGTTTAGGCATCTAATGCATTTTGTACAGAACTGACCATTTCTAACTTTATGAATTTAATATAACAGTAATTACTAGGGTGACAAACTTGGCGTCTAGGATTAATTTTACAGTTTTGGTTTTGTTTTTAATTTTTTATAATTTTGGGATTCTATTTTTGTGGACCTATCTGCTAGTGTTTGAAGCCAGCTGGTTTAGGCATCTAATGCATTTTGTACAGAACCAACCATTTCTAGTTCAGACCCCTGATTTGAACTAAAACCCCTTATAAATTGGTCGAAGCAGCTGGTTTTGGCAAAGCTGGTATGATTCTGATAAAACTATTGCAAGTGCTATATGCTATACACTCTATATTCCATGAGATATTTATAAGAGTATAAAATTGTGGTAGGTTAAGGTAGGTGAGGAGTTAGGTGGTGGTAGGTGGAGTGTTAGGTAAGGTTTACAATTATTTGCATGAATATGAGTTACAAATATAAAATGTAGATATAATTTATCTTGGACTATGTTAACTATAAGTTACATCACCCTATTTTTATATTGATAAATAGTAAATGCTTCTCATAAAATATCTTTGGCTAAGTTACTGTGCTATGAGGGGGATATCTATGTTGTCAAAGTCATGCAGGACTTGCACCTGGCCTTATCCTCAACCACTCAGGGGGTTTTGAACTTGGGTCTCCACGTTAATACATTCCTGATCATCGCGTTCCTTGTCACTATACCACACTTCTGTGGGCAACACATTACCATTTTTGCATTGACAAGTGTCGTATTTATGGTGAATTTGATTTGCTGTACCCTTTCCAACAAATTCCTTATAATATTTATGGTGTTCCTTGTGTGCTCAACAACTCATAGGATATAATCCACTTATAAGTTATCACTGATTAGGAATTAACTTCCTTGTAAGTTTATGTAAGAGTTCGATTTGAAGAAAATAGATATACGTGTAAAATTAGCTAGACCTTGGATTTAAATTTAGCATCAAGTTAAATTTTTTCAGCAAAACATAAGATTGAAACTTAAATAAACTGACCCAAAGGACAACACAACCCATTCTAAGGGCAGTAAAGGGTGTTATTAAATTACATTTAATACTAAAAATTATATGACAGCCACTCAAGTATGCTTTTCTACTACATTTCTATCCATCAATATGAACTTTAACAATAGATTGCCCCTATCTCGACTTTAGAATTTTAGATCATTAATTCAAGGGCATAAGCAAAGGTTGATGTTCATTTGCATTACTTTTATGGTGATGAAAAATTTATGACTCTACTAAATTTGCCACAATTATTAGTTTACATAATTATGATGTTTGCTTTCTAATCTTCTTTCTTCCTCTTTCTCTTTTATTATATAGTGAATGTGACTCATTCTTTGCTCATCTTATTCCAAAATTGTATGCAAGCCACTTGATCTTCTAGGAATATTAGGTTTTTCCCTTTTCTTTGTTGCACACTTTGAACTTCAAAACATTTTACCTTGTATCGATCAGTTTTATAGTTGCCATAGTTCATGATAAAAAATGCACAGTTAGCAAGCTTAAAATTGGGTGCTTTTGTTTAAATAGGTGATAGTGTTTGATGACAAAGCAAAAACAACCACATCGAATATATCAATTTGGGATGCTGTTGAAAAAAATGGAAGTGGTGCATTATTTATGGCAAGAATCTTAAACTATCTTGATATACCTCAATATTTGCGTCGCACTCTTGTCCCTAGACATAATGACCTAAGGCATGCGGTATGTATATCTATCCTTGCATCTACATATAAAGAATTCTGATATATTTCAGTAATATGAAAATGACATGTAATGACTTATTTGATGTTTTTGGGGAGCTATATTTTGCAGGGTTTGTTGCCTCCTTTGGATGCTCCTCACCATGCACGCAAGCATGAGTGGGTTCCATATCGTGAAGGTTGTATTTTATGTTACATTCTCATTTAGAGAAAAAGTAGATATTCGATATGATAAATAAAGAAGCTCCTTTTTTCAAAAATTCATGTTGTGCTTTTCATTTGAATCTTAATGTAGCGTGCTAGATCCATTCTAAAGATTTTGTAGGTATTTTGATGAACACATCGTCTCCTTAACTGCTTTTGATCATTTATGGATTTTGTTTATGTTATTTCCTTTTGTGGAGCTCATATGGTATATTAGGTTACAAGAATACAAGTGAATGCTATAATGTGGAAACGAGTTCTTGGAAATTGGGATGACTATGGTCTAGTAAGGAATCAGGATAGGATACATTGGGGCAATTTTTCAGGCAACTGCAAGAAACATGGGAAACACCAAGAGACAATTTTTGGAAACAGGAAGGCAATTTCCATCTACTATCTATCATCCTTTTGGGAAATCAGATTTGGAAATCCTAGTTTTGCATTTGTTAGAGATCACAAAATAATGAGAGGATCAAGTGGAACCAAATAGCTAACCCAAAAACATGCCAATAAAAGAGACAAACAACACTAAAAGAGTGCCTTGGAGCTGTGTCCATTAAATGTGCCAGAAGGAGAAAGGTCAGGTGCACAAGTGAGAGAAAAACCAACCAAAGAACAAGAATTTAACAATGCCAGGTATGTGTGCCTGTAGGCTTAAAGCACTTGCATTAGAGTGCCTTAGTCGCGATCTCAAAACATGATTTACAAATGAAGCTTGAGTGGCATAATTATACCACTCAAATGGTAGGGAATTCTCCTAAGAGGGTTAGAGGTCCACATAAGTAGGGTGACATTCCCCACGGGTTATGGATCCACATAAATTGGGGAACACTCCTCAAGAGGGTTATTGAGCCTACATATTATGTTGATCGTGTTGGCCTTAACCACACCTAGTAATACAATAAAAATATAAAGTATGGCCTTGGCCATGATTCCAAGTACACTAATGATACATATGAATGGGCTGTTGCCACATGTACAAATTAAATTGATGATTCCAGTTTACCTCTTTAGTTGAACAGGAGGCCACACACATAATTCTTGACTAAACAAGATTTACTTTCCCACTTAATGTTGAGCAACTGGAATTCCATATTGCCCACACCAACAGAGTTCCTCAATTTAGTGAAGGTGGCCTCTAGGCTCTAGTAGAAGTATAATTAAGTCTATGTTAGGGAGCTGGGCATCTTGAGCATTCACCATGCATGCATGGTATTCTTGGCAAGGAGTTCACACAACCCAGAGGTAGAGGCTTATTTAATCAATGTTTCAGAGGTTGCAGATGGGTTCCATCATTTTCCGAGCTTTGGCATCTACACTCGTTTTCTTTCCTTCTCATTCTTCAGGCATCAAATTCTTAGTTTGGAGGAAACTCAAACTATAGAAGCCTAGATATCTATTATCATTAGTTAGAGGTTTGTCTACTTTCTAATCAGATCCGAGGTTGAGATCATGTGTGTAACTCATTTTAGTTTCCAAAGTTATTTTGAGCCCGCTGGCATGGTTGAGACGTTATCACATCTCTTGGCTGTTGAGTTTTCTTGAGTGTTGGGGTAGCATCAGATGTGCTTTAGCTCCCAAAATTTGTGGAGGGATTACAGTACATGAGATCTCGAAGACCCAGAAAGGGATTTGGGAAATTCCATCCAGTTTGGGAGTTTCGAAGAGACAGTGCAGCAACAGAGGGAGCAAAGCCACGCAGAGGTCAGAGTGATGCAGTCCTACGCAGTTTCCATGCAGGCCCACGTACTTACTGCATAGAGACAGCGCTGAGACTGTCTGCTCACGCAAAGGCCAACTAGGGTGACGCAGATCTGAAGCCGTGCTGATTCAGAAGTGCCAGAAAAGAGCAGCAAAACTTCAGAAGTTGCTGGTGGGGTTAAAATTTCTGAAGATTCAGAATTTAGCCTAAGCACTAGGTGATAAAGAGCGGGAGGAGATCAACTTCTCAGTGGGTTTCTAGCCAAAGAAATTTGCAGATCGATCAGAGGATTGAAGAGAGCTGTTTCCTTGTTGATTTGGCGAATTTCCAAGAGAGGAAATCACTTGTCAGAGGGAGCAGAGGGTGCCTTTCCCTCCAAGGACCTTAGATCCGAGCTTTAGTACAAAAGCGGGGAGAGGAAGATTTGTTTCGATAGAGTAGATCTGAGCAAATGGAACCTCACAGACTATGTGATCAGGATAGGTTGGACGACCTGTCCAACTTTGCAACCTGGAAGGCCAGAATCCTGTTAGTCATGGAGGCATATGGTCTAAGAGACCATGCAGAAAAAGTCCTGGCCATGCCGACCGCTGTGGATCTCCTGAAGAAGCATGAGGAAGCTGTGACACATGCCAAACATTTCATAATGGATGGGGTCAAGGATCATATAGTTCCACACATAGCTGAAAAGAAAACAGCTCATGAGATGTGGAAAGCCTTAACAACCCTATATGAAGGGAAGTCCGTCCAGAGGAAAATGCTTCTGGAGAATCACTTGCGGTCATTCATGATGACCAAGGGAGAAGAAATAGAGCCCTTCCTTTTCAGATTACAGGCGATAAGAGATTAGTTGTCTACCATGGGAGCAAGGGTGGATAGTGATGTGATGGTAAGGACTGCACTCAATGCGGTCACAAAAGAGTGGGAAACCTTTGTCCAAAGTGTCTTGGGCTGAGCGGACCTTCCCGACTAGGACAATATGTGGGCAATCCTTCATCAAGAAGAACTTCGCCGATTCACCAAGAGGCAGTACAACACGAGATCCAGTAAAGTAAAGAAGGAAGAGGAAGAAGATGCTGCCATGGCATCAAAGAGGCAACAAACGAAGAAGTGGTGTGATCTATCCAAGATTAAGTGTTTCCAGTGCGGCGAACTAGGACATTTCGCCAGCAATTGTCGAAAGAAGAAGAAGGACAAGGAAGCTTCTACTTCCAAGGCTGTTGTGGCGGACGACGGGTCAGAAGATGACGTAGCCATGAGTGTTCATGAACCACGAAAGTGGGGCGACATGGATCTGTAGAGCAACTACAGATGGCGGGGGCGTGATCCCTGAGTAGCTCATCTATTGGATCACATCCGATCTACGAGAGCCTTAAAGACAGAAGCGAGACAAGTGGAGCAGTGGGTGCAGAGAATTGCGGATGAAGTAGAGGTGGAGCTAAAGGCTGATGGGAGCAATGTAGTGCATATGCAGCAACAACGTAGGGGCTGATGTGACTTCAACAGTGTAGAGCAGAGCTGAAACAACGTAGAGGCAGCAGGAGGACGACGCAACACAACATCAACATAGGAGATTTCAGTGCAGGGGGTGATGCGACTTCAGAAGCATAGAGGGAGTCTGCTTACGCAATGCAGAGCTGTAGTTGTGCATCATCCTCTAGATGTCAGCACAAATCGACAACCGATGGAGCTTCAGTGATGAGGATACAGCCCAACTGACTTGTCTGTCAAAGATTGGGTAGGATTTTCAGTTGCCTTTCTCAACAACTGAAGAAGCAGTGCAAAAGTTGACAACACGATGCAACAGATTGAGAGGGAGCTGCAATACAGATGTAGCAGTGTTGATGGTAGCATCATGGGTAGCAGTACAAAATGGCAACAACAGCACAGTGATAAAGGGTAGCAAGTTCAGCATCAATGTAGAGAACCACACCAGAGATCAGTACAGAGCTTCAGGGTGAAGCAGAGTTGTACTAGAGCACATTCCTCGCTAAGAGGGAGTGTTGAGTTTTCTTGAGTGTTGGGGTAGCATCAGATGTGCTCTAGCTCCCAAAATTTGTGGAGGGACTAGAGTACATGAGATCTCTAAGACCCAGAAAGGGATTTGGGAAATTCCATCCAGTTTGGAGATAATTAATTAATTAATATTTTTAATTATGGACCCTAAGTCTAACTTAGGAAAATTAAAATATTAAAGGTAATTAATTTAAACATGTGATGGAAATGACTCAAGTTACACGGATCAAGCTTTCTTTTAATCTTAGTCGTTGATTCAAGATTAGATCATGGCCGTTAGTTTCCCAACGAGAAAGTGTAAAGGAAAGGCTTGGGGTCAGTTGAAGAACACACACAGGAAGGCAAAGCACTAAGACTAAGTTGAAATTCTAGGGCGGGTTTGCTAAGAATTTTCAGAAGTGTTTCAGCTGCAGAGAGGGCTAGTATTGGCAAAAGGGATGGTCTGATCCTAGTGCCAAGAATCAACAAGAGGCAGAGAGCAGCAACCAAAAGTAGTGCAGAGAAGCAGAGGCAGCATCAACAGTTACGCAATAGTTGCGCAACGTAGAGAGCAACTCCAGCTACACAGGTGCTACGCAGGCCCTTTTAGGGCAGTGCTGGGCAGCAGGGGACCCTCCAGGGTTACGCAGAGACCCGTCTAGGGCAGCGTAGGGTCTGCGTCACCCATTCTGGGGTTATGCAACCCTCTCTAGGCCAGCGCAAAGGCACGCAAAGGCTGATAGGGGCTAACGCAGGGGCTTCAGGGGCAGCGCTAGGGTTTCTATGGCCATAAATTGGCTGAGTTTTGTCAATCCCGTTTGTACGAGAGGATAAGTGGTTCCCTAAGGCTTTAATCTTTGGCCTAGGGAAAAGTGTCCAAGTGTATTTTGTACTTTTCTCCTAAAGTGACTTTATAAGTGGTAAAGTCAAATCTAATTTTAAAGTGACTTTATAAGTGGTAAAGTTACAATCTAATTTTAAAGTGACTTTATGAAAGTCAATGAAAAATTAGAAAGTGAAAAAGTGACTATGGAAATAAAAGGCTAAGTGGGTTTTTATTTAAGCGAGGTGAATTAAAAATTAGAAAGTGAGAATTAAATGCACACTTATTCTCAGCCCTTGATCTAAAGCTATCTCAACGATTGGATTTAGAGATTCCCCAAAAGTCATTTAGGGTTAGGTTAAAGGCGAAAAGAAGAGAAAAGGTCATTCATTCTTTTCATGAGCAGATTGAGAGGAGCAAGAGAGAGCAAGGAGAATAAGGAGAGCAGAACCTTGGCACGAATCTCAATGCATTTATTTCAGCGGTCTGTACAGCAGTTTAGAGGCACGATTTTCGAGGCACCTTGGCACGAAAATTGAGAAGAGAGAAGGCAACATTTATTACAGCAGCAGTGGGCACGAAAATTGAGGCCTGTACAGTGCAGATTTTGAGGGAAAGAAACAATAGTGGGCAGCACGCATTTCGACGCTGAAAAGACAGCTGTACTTTTCGTACAGTCTGTATAAGAGTACATAATTTATGGGCACGGAAATTGAGGAGACCGTACAGCATTTAATGCTGGTATCTCTTGCTGTAATTTTTTTGTTTTGACAGTTTTGCTGTTTGGCAAATTTCTCGAGGTGGAGTCAAGCATGAAAAACGAGATAAGTCTGTTTTGTGGTTGCTGGAATTTTCTGTGTATTTCTTTTTCACTGTAAAAACATTTTTCAGAAATAAAGAAGAGCTCTCAAACTGGTTTTCCCCAAGAGTTGTAGGGGGGCTTTCTAGTGTCACACTGACAAAAAATTAGTGTTATTTTTCTGTGTGTGGCTGTTATAATTTCCCGTGTTTTTATTTCTGCATTTCAAGCACTGAAATTCCTAAATTTGTGTTTTCAGAAATATTTTTCATTTCCATAATTTTGAATGTATGATTATGGGAATGGGAATTTAACTATATGGGAGCGATAAGGTGAAACTGAAAACTGGAGTGGGGTCAAAATTTCTTCAGTTTGAGGGTGTGGATCAGTCAGTATTTTGGTCTCAGGACAGCAGGTTAGCTACAAATATATTTTTTTCTTTGTCGGGTTAACCAGAAGGGTGCCCAGATTTGCTGTATTTAGAAATTACTTAATAATATAAACCCTCCAGCAGCCAAAAGACCAGTTTTCCCACATTGGGTTTTTCCGGGGACAGTTGTCTAGAAAATCTTGTGTGTCACTTTGTCTATGTGTACATGTATTTCTGTTTTTAGATCTGAATCGGTGAAAGTCTGTTATGTGTTTACTTCGATGTTAATCTGAATATTTTAGCATTAATAACTTGTTTAAGTAGGAGAAGTATAACCAGATCTAACAGTAGAATTTTTGCATAAAGTAACATTCAGAAATTTTCACATTGGCATTGGTAGAAGAATCTTAAGCATTTAGGGGTGTGGATTTGTGTATACTATGTTATCAAAATTCAGTTGTTAGTACTTGCACATTGATTTCTAACCAGGAATTAGATTGTCTTTTGAGCCAATGAGGTTTGTGTGATTTGCCTCATTTATTTTCCCTCTTCTTTGCTCCATACAGTCCATCAAGGCAATGGATCTGACAGGATGGAATTCCCATTGAATATTTTTCCTGTTTGATTGATCTTAACTGTGAAATGTGCCATTTTACCGGTCATGCAACTTTGTTGGGTCTCCATGTGTTTATTGCAGAAACACAAGGACAAAACAAGAATTCATCCAGTCACAAGCCAGAACGATTATTCCCATGGATTGTCCATGTTACAGCTTCTGTGCCCATTGTAGAAACTTTTTGTAGTGTCATAGGGTAATTTTTTTTTGTCCTAGGGATTCTTATTCACTAGGTTTTTCAACAAAACAGAGGTTTATTCATTCATACAACAGGAGATATTTCTTCATATCATTCAACCATAGAAATATATATGCATGAATAATCTGATCATTAATTATATGATATTCCTTAGTTCCACAATGAATGGGGCTGGCTGTCCAAAAACCTGGAATGTACATAGTCACCATTTTAGTTCAATACTGTTGCAAGTATAAGTAACCGGATCTGCTGCTAACCCAAATTTGACTGAGACCTAATTTACCCTACAGAACTTAAGCTATCTTATCTTGCTTTGCTGGCTTGATGAGAGACTAATCATAGTAGGCTCAGCTGCCTTCCCGAGATACCGCATTTTGTTCCTGCAACAGTTTGAACTTGCAACTTGGACTTGTAACTTCGGACCTGGAACTCAGACCTGTAACAGTTCGGCTCCCCAATCTGTGCCTGTGCTATCCCAGAAAACTTCAATTCATCCCACAACTAGTAACTGGAAATGCCGCCAAGTTTCTTCAACCAAATAGATGCCATATTCCACAATTTGCTCAACAATTGATAACAAAAGATGAATGGGGAAAAATGACTAACTAGGGTGGAATCTTTCACCACCGAAATTAGTAGAGAAAAAGGGGTCTTAAAACCCTTCGAGCCATAGCTCAAGAAAACAAATATATTTGATCCAAACCAATGATGCCAAATTGGTTCCAACTCTCCTCTATTTATAGATTCCCTCAAGGGGTTTCTCAAATGCGAGGGGTTGCAATGTAACCCCCAATTTGGGCTTTTTTACACCATCTGACCCAATATTTTCCCAATTTTCCCCAAAATTGGGTTTTTCCCTTTTATCAAAACTATAGGCTATGGTGTTGGATAGGCTATTTAGTCCTCCCTTAGCCAGTCAATTGGGAGAGGATATTACAGTTCCCCCTTCCTGAAATTGCTTGCCCTCAGGCAATTGCAAATTCAGATGCTGTAAAATTCGTTCTCCTTCCCATGTTGCATCTTCTTTTGGTAGGTGTTTCCATCTAATAAGGTATTCTGAAATCACTCTACCCCTCAGTCTCCTTTTGCGTATTGCCATGTGATGCTTCCAGAATTAGCTCCAGTTGCCCTTCTTCATCTAGAGAGGGTAGCTTGATAGAAGTGGTGACTTGCTGCCTGACAACCTTCTTGAGACATGATACATAGAAGACGTTATGAATTTTGCTTTCTATCAGCAACTCTAACTTATAAGCCACCTTGCCAACCTTTTGGAGAACTTTATAAGGTCCATAAAATCTTGGCTTCAACTTTTCTACACCAATTTTCTTGACTGTAGATTGTCTATATGGCTGCAATCTCAAGAAAACGAGGTCTCCTTCCTACCTCAAAGCTGCATTCTGTTCGGTGCTGTTCTGCGTACATATTTTGCTAGTTTTGGGCAGGCTGCATGTTTTCTTTGAGTACATTGAGAATGTCTTGACTTTCTTGTATCCGTTCTTTAGCTAATGGGGCCTATTGCCGCCTGAATCCACACCTAGGATATTGTGGAGAAAATATTTAAATCCACTTGGTGTGGCCTTGGGGGCAAGTTTCGAGTTGAGTTGCCGTTACTCAAATCTCAACTCCTCTATCTAGGCTAACTCCTAGCGAAGCCAAGGGAGGTGGACCCTACAAAAATAACTAAGTCTTAACAATCTATGCTAGATAATTTAAGTTCTAGGAGTTAAAATTTAATGATCAAATTGCAACAAATAAATTCAAAGCATCATAATAACAATAACCATCCACAAGTAGAGATATTGCAATAATGGACAAGATGGAGCAAAAGTAGACCAATGCCATATATAAAGTACTTGCAAGAGCAAATATTCCAAGTGAATAAGATGGTTTGAAAGTAATGCTTGGAAGTAAATACTCAATAAATAAACACCCAAAAGTAAATGCTTGGAAAGTAAATTTGGCAATAAAGATAGGCAAGTACAATATGTGAAAATTCCTAAATCTGGAATCCTATTGCAACAACTAGAAAATATTCACCTAATTATTAATCTTTACTTAACAATTTATTTGCAGTTATCTACGACAAACATTGAAGACATCACACTGCAACCTACACAAATATAAAAACACTGCGGAAACAAAATATAGCGCAGGAAAGAAATAAACACACATATACACCGTTATTTTTTGACAAATGTCCTCGGAAAAACCTAATGTGGGAAAACCGGTGCAACAACTGAGGGTTTGTATTATTATGCAGTAGTTTCTGAATACAAATCTTTGGATGCCTTATTGGGTATCCAATACAGAGAATATATCTGGCAGAAATGAAGTGAGAATTGACCTCACACAATCACTGGCGATTCGACATTGAGCCAACCTCTGAATGGCTAGCCCCAAGCTGCCTCTACGTCACAACTTGTAATGATTGCGTCACTCCTCTGGTTGATTGATCTGTTGGCTGGATGCTCAGATCTTTGATCCTTCGGTCTCACACCCCGGCTCCCGGCACTAGATCTAGATTGCTCCTGAGCAAAACTGTGGATCTCCTCTCAGGCTTTGCGTTGCCCAGTGTGGCTCTACGCAGCTCCTCTGGATCTCACTCTGCCTTCTCTGCTTTGTATTCACTGGATTAGGAAAACTTCCACTGACCACTACCTTGTTGAGATTTTGGGTAGCATCGGATGTGCTCTAGCTTCGAAACTTTGTGGAGGGGCTATAACACATGAGATCTCCAAGACCCATAAATCGTTTGGAGAAATTCCACCCGGTGTGAAAGTTATTCAAATAATTAATTATTTTAATGGAGACCCTAAGTCTAACATAGGGAAATTAAATAATTAAAGTGAATTAATTAAAACATGTGGGTGAGAATGTTCTAAGTGACATGGATCAAGTCTTTTCTAATCTTAGCCGTTGATTAGAGATTAGATCACGACTGTTGATTGTTCAACGAGAAAAGTATTAAAGGAAGGGTTGGGATAGTTGGAGAGGACACACACATAGTAGTAGCACTTGAGCTAAGTCGAAATTCTGGGGCGCAGTTTGCTGAGAATTTTCGAGTGAGCTCATAGTGCAGTGAAGGGAAAATCGACAATGGGATCTCAGATCCAAGGCTGAGAATACATTGGCAGAGAGGCAGATTCGTACCAGAGCAACGCAGAGACTTAGAAGGGGTGACGCAGGCCTAGCCAGAGCAGCGTAGAGACCCAACGGGTTGACGCAGGCCCAGCCAGAGCAACGCAGAGGCAACGTAGGCTCAGCCAGGGTGACGCAGGCCCAGCCAGAGCTGCGCAGAGGCTGCGTAGGCTCAACCAGGGTGACGCAGGCCCAACCAGAGATACGCAGAGCAGGAGGGTTGACGCACAACTGAGAAAGGCAGCGTTGGGTTCCAGTGGGCCAGAAAGGGCTCGTTTTCAGCAGATCCAAAAGGTGTGAAGCAACCACACTGAAGGGTGACGCAGTGACTTTGTAGGCACCTGTGGGGTTCTTCTTCCTCAACTGAATCAACCATATTTTCTGTCTTTGAGAGATAGAGGTACATCTGCCGAGATTTTCTCTGTTTAGGAAAACCATGTCTGGTGCCCTTGAATGTATTCAGAATTTTGCATAATAATAAAACCCTCCACCGGTTTTCCTGCATTGGTTTTTTCCGGGGACATTTTTTCGAAAAATATTGTGTGTCCTTTGTCATGTGTGCTTATTTCTTCAGTACATGATCTGTATGTATATGTAGATCTGTAGTGTGTTCACTTCGCTGTTTTCTGAATATTTCTGAAAATAACTTTTAAATGTAAAAACAAAAGTAGGAAAAGTAAACTAGATTTCTGTAGTAGAAATTTTTGTTAAGTAGTTTCATGAATTTTCACATATCCTTGCCCATCATTGCAAGAAATCAACTCGATCACTCCTCCGACAACTGTTGCACTGCTCTCTTGAGAATTTGATCTCTAAATCTCTTATTAGGTGTGTCCTCCAAGTGCCCATCAAGCTCCTTATAATATTCTCGCTGAACAATCAATGACCCAGATTAGATCCTAATAAATGGCTTAGATCATCTTGAATCGATCTTCGTTTTTTTCTAGAAGATTCACACCAAGTTTAATTAATACCTTTTAATTATTTTAATTTCCTAAGTTTAGACTTAGGCATCCATTAAAAAAATTAATTATTTAATCTAAACTGTCTCCGGGTGGAATTTCCCAAAACGATTTCTGGGTTTTGGAGAATGCGTATGTCTTAGCTTTCTTGCAAATTCTTGAGGCTAGGGCACATCCAATGCTACCAGAAATCAACACTCCCTCTTAGCGAGGAATGTGCTCTAGTAATGCAAGCTGTTGAACCATCACCCTGGCTCTGTATCATCTGTTGATTTGTGGTACCATCAGATTTGCTCTAAGTCTCAAAATTTGCAGAGAGGCTTAGACACATGTATTCCAGAGAACCCAGAAATCGTTTTGGGAAATTCCACCCTGATTGTACTCTATTAAAAGAATTAATTATTTTAAAAAGACCCTAAGTCTAAAGTTAGGAAAATAAAATAATTAAAGTGAATTAATAGAATATGGGTGTGAATGTTCTAGAAAAAGTGAATCAAGTGGAAAGTTAATTTTAATTGTTGATTAGAGATTTAATCTTGGCCGTTGAAGTTTCAATAAGAAGACTATAAGAAGGGCTTGAAGGGTCATTTGGAAAACACACAAAAACACTGAAGGATCAAGAGATCGAATTTCTGAAGTGAGTAGTGCTTAGAGGAAACTTCGATCAAGAGATTCTTTGCAGAGAGGGGTAGGGATAGTATCCGAAGAGAAATCGTTCTCAGTCGGAGAATCAATAGTAGAGAAAGTAGAGAGAGATCCAACAGAGCCAGTGTAGAGCTAGAGAGGCTGACGCTGAGCCACGCAAGGCTATGCAGAGGATGCACAGAGGCCAAGAGGAAACCATAAATTTGCGGAAGGAATCGATTCCAGAAGCCAGAAGCCAGGGTGTGAGACCAGGAGGCAGAAATCGAAGTTCCTGTGTAGCAAATCGATCCATAGAAGGGGTGACGCTGTACCCAGGAGGGTTGACGCTGTGACTGCACAGAGGCTGTCAGGGGCAACTCATTCAGTGGCTGGATCAGTCGAGATTTCCTGTGATAGTGTGAGGTAACCTCACTAATCTCTCTGTTAGTGATATTCTCTATAACTGGATTGCCAGAAAAGGAATCCAGAGATTATATTAAGAAATTACTATTGTATAATAATAAAACCCTCAGCTGCTACATTGGTTTTCCCGCATTGGGTTTTTCCGGGGTGATTAGTCCAAGAATAACTATGTCAGATGTGTCTATGATTTGCTCTTGTTCAGTTTCTGTATCCACACTTGTATTTTTCTGCAGTTCATTTAGTGAAGGTTGCAGTGTGTTTAATTCGATGTTGCCGTAGCAATAAACTGAATAATTAATTTATCTGTTAGAAGGATTAATACCAGTTGCTGCAATAGGATTCTAGAATTGAGGATTTTTCACATCATCTCCCTCTGCGGTGCTGATGTTTGACATCACTTCCCACCAACTACTGCGCAAATGCTGCATCTGTGCTGTTGCTGACTCTGCATGATGCTGCCAACTGCATTTGCACTGCAACTCTGTTGCTGTTGCAATAGAAAAAACATCCAAGATACTGAACCAACTGTGTTCAACATGATGCATCTGTCACAGGAGTTCTGGCTGTTGCTAGTCTCTGCGCCGACCCCCTGAAGCCTCTGCGCTGCTGCTGACTTTGCACTGTGCCAACTCTGCTCTGCAATGCTCAGTCTTTGGCGCTCCTAGTCACTGCGACTGTCACTCCGACACTTCTATGCACCAACACTGATCCATCCTCCTACTTTTGATATGGGCTCTCGTAGCAATGTATTGATTTGAGAGGTGGACTCCTCAAGGATCCTGCCCATCTGCAGCTCTCTGGAACTACAGTACTAGATCACCCCACCTCTCCCCTGGAGGTATGTGGGCAATCATGGTAAACTCCTCCTCGATCTCTACTAGTGCAGCTTGCTGATCATGCTTCTCCTCCTTGTCCTTCTTTTTGAGAGGACACTACGTAGCGTAGTGACCAAGCTCACCACACCTGAAACATTTTATCTTCGAGACGTCCTACTTTCGCCTCCGCTGCTCCTGCTACCTCTTTGATGCAAGGGTTGCATTCTTCTCTTCCTCCTTGGGCATCACCCCATTGTTGCTGCTGCCATCTAGTTTGCAAACTTCGCCTCATCTCTTCTTATTGAAGAGCAACCCACATCCCCTCCTAATCCGACAATATTTCTTTGCCAAAATACTCTGGGTGAAGACTTGCCATTCTTTTGAGACACTACTCAGGGCTAATCTCACCATATTTGTAGCCGGAGGCGCTTACCGTATAGCCACCAATTGATCCCTGGTTTTCTGAAGCTTCGTAAGAAAGGGATCTATGCGCTCCCCCTTCTACATCCTCGTGGATCTCATCTTCTCCTCCAAGTACATCTTCTGCTGCTCGGAAGATACCCGGTACAACGTGGCCAATGCATCCCACATCTCTTTGGCTCTCCCTTTGCCAGATATGTGAGAAACAATGTGATCTCGAACTCCATCGAGTATCAATCTCTTGGCCTTTGCTATATCCTTCTTGTAGGCTTTCAATGGATCCGTATCTGCGGGGACAACTACCACATTATCGATGAAGGCTTTAAGATCGTGCTCATCTAGAAGGAAGGAGATCCTTGCCTTCTGGATAACATAGTTGGAGACACCCTCCAATCGATCTTGATCTCTCAACTCGGTTGCTGCCATCATGCCTAAAAACAATGTTGAAGTCTGCCTCTAACACTCTGTGCAATTGCTGACTGACTCAACGCACTCCCTGCTGGGGTGAGCAAAACTTCTCTTGGCCACTGTTGCTTCTGCGTGGGAAATTAGAATTTCTGGGCAAGAAATTATCTGAGGTCAGAATTCCCTCAGTGTGCTCTTCTTCCCTTCTGACGCTTTTCTGCACTAGCAACTGCTGCAGAAAATTTGTGTTCCAGCTAAAGATATGCTCTGCGCTAAAGCTAATGCGCTGCTCCCTCTGCCACTGACAAATTTCTATCTGGAAAATCTTCTTCTCTGTCGACTCACTCAGATGTAGAAATTTCAGTTTCCAACCCCGGTTTTCAGTTTCTCCTTATTTCTCCGTATAGTTAAATGCATGGCTATGGGAATGGGCATTTAACTTTATGGGAGAAATAAGGAGAAACTGAAAACCGGGGTTGGAAACTGAAATTTCTACATGGTATCAGAGGTATTTTGCTGAAAAAAGGCAGTTTGGGACAGCAAGAAGAAAAATTACAGCAAGCTGATTTTTCACACAGAAATCATTACCTTTACTACAACAGTGTTATTTTCAATTTATTAGGACAACAAGCATGTCTTTGGGCTTGATGGTGGAGGATAGGTTGGATGGGCATAGTAACTACAACGTATGGAAAGAGAGAATGCAGAGCATCTTTGAGGAGGCAGAAGTCTGGGATATCATGGTGCATACCGCACAGAACCCTGTTAATGTGCCTACTGATGCTGTTTAGTCGGCAACCTTTAATAAAAAGAATAACAAGGGTAAGAGACTGATTCTAGATGGAATCAAAGACCATTGCATTCTTCATGTGAGAGGAAAGAGATATGCTCATGAGATGTGGACAACATTGACCAATCTCTACCAGAGTACCAATGAGAACAGGAAAATGGTCCTAAGGGAGAAGCTGAAGACCATTAAGATGGGTAAGACTGATAGTGCAGTTGGATATCTCACAAAGATTACTAATGTGAGAGATGAGTTGGCAGCAGTTGGAGAGGTCATTCCATCCACTGAGTTGGTGCGGATTGCAGTGAATGGCCTCCCCAGTTCATGGCTGAACTTTGCTGATGGGGTTTGTGCACGTGAGACCCTTCCCACTTGGGAGAGGTTCTGGGATGATTGCATACAGACAGAAATCAGGAAGAGCCAGCTTGGGGCAGCCAAACCAGTTGAGCAGGATGAGGATGTAGCACTGTTGGCAGGAGGCAAGAAAGGCAAGGGAAAGAAGCAAGCTTCCACAAGTGGTGGTGGGGGCAAAGGCAAAGGTAAAGGTAAACAGGGGAACACGCAGAAGGACTATTCCAAGGTGAAGTGTTGGAATTGTCAGAAGATGGGACACTATGCAGTTGTGTGTTCGAAGAAGAAGAAAAAGGGGAAGAACCAGAGCATGGCAGGATTAGCAGAGATAGAGGACTTTACGGATAGCTTTGACCGAGAGTTTGGGTTCATTGCTTGTGAGTCCACTAGTGTAGGATCACCTGCCATGGAGGTTGAGAGGGAGTGTGCATTTCCCTCCACTAGCGGAGCATCTTTAGGTATCTGGTATGTTGACAGTGGGGCTTCACGTCATATGACAGGAGTCCGTGAGTACTTCTCAGAGCTTTCAGAGAGTGGCACTGATATAGAGGTAGTACTCGGAGATGCAACGTTGTTAGAGCAGTTGGTATGGGGACATTGACATTTAATAGGGAACCCAAACATCTGTTGAAGGTGTTAGATGTTCTATATGTGCCAGGGATGAGGAAGAACTTCATATCCGTCTCAGCATTGGAGGACAGAGGGTATGAGATATTGTTCAGGAGAGGACATGTGCTGATATATCCCAGGGGTGCTCCAGCTGATTCAGCTAGAGTGATTGGTGTACGCCATGCAAAGGTGTACAAGTTTGCATTTCAGCCCCTTTTGGCATTGAGTAGTAGTACCGACAACAGAGCTAGCAGTTCAGAGCTGTGTGAGATTTGGCACTGCAGGATGGGGCACATGTATCATGGAGCCTTGAGGACATTGCGGGAGATCACTACAGGTGTGTCAGATTTCAGTACTGATCACTTTGATACATGCAGAAGATGTGCAATGGGCAAGTTTGCCAAATCCCCTTTTCCCAACAGTGACAGCAGATCGACTGGGATACTTGATTTGATTCATTCTCATGTGAGCGGTCGGATGTCTCATGTTTCCTTGAGTGGATATGAGTATTATGTATTATTCATTGATGATCACTCCAGGAGGACTTGGATTTATTTCTTGAAGACCAAGAGTGAGGTCTTCAAGCGGTTTCAGGAGTCTAGAGCTCTTGTGGAGACCCAGACAGGTCGGAAGATCAAGTCCCTGAGGTTGAAAAGTGGAGGAGAGTACACCCTTGGAGAGTTTGTTGACTATTGTGCGGAGGCAGGCATTAGGAGGGAGTTCACAGTTCCTTACAACCCCCAACAGAACGGGGTTACGGAGAGGAAGAACAGATCCATTGGAGGGGTTGCCAAAGCCATGCTACATGATCAGGGGTTACCATTGTTTTTGTGGGCAGAGGCCTGCAACACTGCTGTATATTTGCAGAACAGGAGTCTGCATCGTGCCTTGGGGCATGTGACTCCGGAGGAGGCTTTTTCTGGGAAGAAGCCTGATCTTGGTCATCTTCGTATCTTTGGGTGTATTGCATACTCCTACGTACCCAAGGAGAAGAGGACGAAACTAGAGCCCACCGCAGAGAAAGGTATCATTGTGGGCTACAGTGAGACTTCGAAAGCCTTTCAGATTTATATTCCCGCACAGAGGAGAGTTGTTGTCAGGGGGGATATGAAGTTCGAGGAGGACAAGGCTTTCAGGAGGTCACGAGAGTTAGAGTATCTGGATCAGCCAGACCCTCAAGAGCAGCTGAGTTAGTCGCAGGGATCCAATGGGCGGAGATCAAGAGGATCTGGAGGTACATCGATTACGGTGTAAGGTCTGTCAGTGAGCAGTGACTCGCAGAGTCAGAGGGGTGGTGCTTCGGGCAGCATGCAGAGCAGTCCGCAGAGCAGTTCACTAGGGAGTCCACTGATGGACAGTTCACATGGTACTTCAGCGTCTACAGGTTCAGGTTCAGGCAGGAGGACAACAGACAAACAGTCAGGAGTTCAGGCTCCTGGTGATGAGGAGGAGGAGTTTCATTCTCCAGTGGGAGAAGTGTGCTCTGGGAAGAGGAAGCCCAAGTGGCTTCAGGATACCTTGAGAGAGGCCACATATGTTGCTGGGCCTAAGAGGCCGGTCAAAGAGAGCAGAGCACCTGATAGGTTCTATAGCTATATGGTAATGTTGCCAACATCCTTGATTTTGAGCCTTCTAGCTATGAGGAGGCAACTAGCCAGCAGGTCTAGAGAGAGGCCATGCAAGAGGAGTATTCTTCTATCATGAAGAATGATGTTTGGGAGGTGGTGCCGAGGCCCGAGGGCAAATCCGTGGTTACTTCCAGATGGCTTTACAAGGTAAAGCATGCTGTAGATGGCAACATTGAGAAATTCAAAGCAAGGTTTGTGGCTAGAGGGTTCTCCCAGGTAGAGGGAGTTGATTATAAGGAGACCTTCGCTCCCGTGGCTCGATATACTTCGATTCGCTTCATCATATCGATAGCAACAAAGATGGGTTGGAAGATCCACCAAATGGATGTGAAGACCGCATTTCTCAATGGCTTCATACAGGAGGAGGTGTACATTGAGCAACCACAGGGCTTTGAGGTGCATGGGAAGGAGTCCCATGTGTGCAGACTGAAGAAGGCCCTTTATGGCCTGAAGCAAGCTCCCAGAGCTTGGTACTCCAGGATAGATACTTACTTGCAGAAGATGGGTTTCACAAAGAGTGAGGCAGATCCGAACCTTTACTATATTGTGATAGGTGAGGAGCCTCTCATTCTGGTGCTGTATGTGGATGACTTGGTCATTACGGGTGCAGAGAGACTCATAGAGCACTGCAAGAGAGATCTTGCGTCGGAGTTTGAGATGAAGGACATTGGCTTGATGCATTACTTTTTGGGTTTGGAGGTGTGGTAGGAGGAGGGGCATTTCTTCCTGGGGCAGGGGAAGTATATTGTGGACATCCTTGGCAGATTCCACATGGAGGATTGTAGACCCATGTCGACACCGATGATCACCAACTGGAAGAAGCTTCACGCTTCAGATTCCGAGTTGGTGGACCCCACTTTGTATAGACAGCTGATTGGTTCCTTGATGTATTTGGTCAACACCAGACCAGATATATGTTTTGTAGTCAACATGATGAGCCAGTTCATGTGTGAGCCCAGGAGGGTGCACTGGGTTGTTGCAAAACACATTTTGCGGTACTTGCAGGGGACAGTGGACTATGGTCTGGATTATAGGCAGGGTGATGGAGTGAGATTGGCAGGTTACACTGATTCTGATTGGGCAGGTTGTGCTTTTGATAGGAAAAGCACTTCAGGGTGTTGTTTTGGGTTGGGTTTGGCAGTGGTGTCTTGGTTCAGCCAGAAGCAGCAGTCAGTAGCATTGAGTTCAGCGGAAGCAGAGTACATGGCAGCGAGTCTAGCTAGTTGTGAGGCCATTTGGCTTCGCAAGATGTTGTTTGGCTTATTTGGTCAGTCATTGAGACCTTCAGTGATTTATAGTGATATTCAGAGTTGCATTAAACTCATGGAGAATCCAGTATTTCATGACAGTTCAAAGCATATCGGGATCAAATATCATTTCATCAGAGACTATGTTCAGAAGGGAGCTGTGAAGCTCGAGTATATTCCCATTGATGAGCAAGTTGCAAATATTCTTACCAAAGCCTTACCACGGGGCAAGCATGTCTACTTTAGAGACAAGATGGGTGTGGTGAGGAACACCTTCCTCGGTAAGAGGGAGTGTTGAAATTTGGTTACCGGAGGATAGGTGGTTCCCTAAGGCTTTGATCTTTGGCTTAGGGAAAAGTGTCCAAAAGAATTTAATTTTTCTCCTAAAGTGACTTTATAAAGTTATAAAGTCAAATCTAATTTAAAAGTGACTTTAAGTGATAAAGTTACTGAGTCTAATTTTAAAGTGACTTTAATAAAGTCAATGTGAAATTAGAAAGGGAAAAGTGACTTTGGAAATAAATGACTAAGTGGGTCTTTATTAAAGTGGGGTGAATTAAAAAATAGAAAGTGAGATTTAAATGAGCATTTAATCTCAACCCTAGATCTAAAGCTATCTCAGCCATTAGATTTAGGGATTCCCCAAAAGTCGCTTTGAGTTAGGTTAAAGGAGGAAAATGAGGGAAAAAGGTCATTAATTCTTTCATGAGCAGATTGAGAGAGGAGGAGAGAAAGCAAAGGAGAAATTTCTGAGTAGTGAGGAGAAGGGGGGCAGCTGATAGAGACTTCAACAAATCCGTACAACAGCAAAGAGGCACGGTTCCCAAGGCAGAAATCCGTACAACAGGAGGTTGGCACATTTTTCGAGGGAGGAGGCACAATTTTCGAGGAAAATCGTACAGTAGCTTTAGCACAATTTCTGGGTAGATTCTGGGCACAAAAATCGAGAGAGACTACTGGTTGGTGGCACAGATTTTGAGAAATCCGTACAACAGTCATACAACAACTTTGACACAGATTTCGAGGCAGAAAAGGGCACGAAAATCAAGGAGAGCGATTGCTGTGTATTCCGTACAACAGTACAGCCGTACAGTTGGGCACCTATTTCGAGAAAGTCAGTTCAACATTTAATGCTGTAAATTTTCTGTTTTGAGTTTTTCCTGTTTGGCACGTTTTCCAAGGCAGGGTAGAAGCACAGAAATCGAGATACGTACATTTATTAAGTTGCTGGAATTTTGCTGTAAATTCTGTCTCACTGTAAAAGCATTTTCAGAAATAAGGAGCTTTTGAACTGGTTTTCCCCAAGAGTTGTAGGGGGTTTTCCAGGGTCAAGTTGACCAAAAATCAGCGTGTCTAAAATCTGTGTGTGGCTGATTTATTTTTCTGGTTTTTATTTTTGCATTTCAGCATTGTGAAATTTCCAGAATTAGTGTTTTCAGAAAATATTTATTTTTCCAGCTTGTTGAATGTATGGCTATGGGAATAGGCATTTAACTTTATGGGAGAAATAAGGAGAAACTGAAAACCGGGGTTGGGTTATCAAATTTCTACATCAGAGAAGGATTTTTCCACGAAAATCTTGCCTTCCTAGCACTGGACTGCGCAAGCTTTCTGGGGATTCGAATCTGCTGCCTATGCAGCTCTTCGATCTCCCTCTTTACCTCTGCTTCTGAGCTATTGTTTGCTTCACTTGCGCTCTAATTCGATGTGAAAATTCCTAATTCTGGAATCCTATTGCAGCAACTGGAAAATATTCACCTAATTGTAAATCTTTGCCCTACAATTTATTTGCAGTTTTCTACAACAAACACTGAATACATCACACTGCATTCTACACAAATATATAAATGTTGCGGAAACAAAATACAATGCAGGAAAGAAATAAACACACATATACACTATTCTTTTTAGACAAATGTCCTCGAAATACCGAATGCGGGAAAACCGGTGCAACAACTGAGGGTTTGTATTATTATGCAGTAGTTACTGAATACAGATCTTTGGATGCCTTACTAGCTATCCGATACAGAGAGTATAACTGACAGAAATGAAGTGAGAATTAACCTCACACTATCACTGACGATCTGACACTGATCGAGTCTTTGAATGGCTAGCCCCAAGCTGCCTCTGCACAACCTTTGCATCACAAGGCATAGGGACTGCGTTAGCCCTTTGGCTGATCGATCTACTGGCTGGATGCTCAGATCTCCGATCCTCCGGTCTCACACCCCAACTCCCGACACTGGATCTAGACTGCTTGTCAACAAAACTGCGAATCTTCTCTCAGGCTCTGTGCTGCCCCAGCGTGGCTCTGTGCTGCCCAACATGGCTCTACGCTACCTCTCTGGATCTCACTCTCCCTTCTCTGCTTTATATTCACTGGATCAGGAAAACTTCCACCAACGACTATCCCTGCCCCTCACTGTAAGAAATCAACTCGATCAGTCTGTCAATTGTTGCGTTGCTTTCTTGAGAATTCAATCTCTAGATCTCTCATCAGATGTGTTCTCCAAGTGCCCATCGAGCTCCTTCTTATGATCTTCTTGTTGAACAATCAACGACCCAAATTAAATCCTAATCAATGGCTTAGATCATCTTGAATCAATCTTCGTCTTTTTCTAGAAGATTCACACCAAATTTAATTAATACCCTTTAATTATTTTAATTTCCTAAGTTTAGACTTAGTTATCCATTAAAAATAATTAATTATTTTAATTAAACCGTCTTCGGGTGGAATTTCTCAAAACAATTTCTAGGTTTTGGAGAATGCATATGTCCTAGCCTCCCTGCAAATTCTTGAGGATAGAGCACATCCGATGCTACTAGAAATCAACACAATAATGCTCAATATGAAATGAAATACTTATATATGTAAATACTTAGAACAAGATACTTTGTTAAACAAAATGTATGCACTTGAAGTAATGACAATCACCTAAAATAGACAAACTTTGTAAAATAAGAGGGCAAATGAGACAAAATCCAAGTACCAATGCTAAAAGACAAATGTAGATGAATGTGTCCTTGGTTTATCATAAATTAAGTTAGTTTGCCAATAAGTTAGTTGCAAGATGAACAAGTAATAATTTAACTCTTTCCCAAGGCCTTATCCTCGCTAGGGCCTCTATCTCAAAATGGGAAGTCTTAGGGGGAAGAGTGTCCCTAAGTTACTACTTCAACCAACAAGGCTATATGTAAATTAATTATTGCAAAAGGCAAATCTAACTATTGAAAATATTAAATCTAATCTAGAGAATTGCTTGAAATGCAAATTAGCTAACTACTCTAACAACAAGAAAAGAAAATCATTCAAACACCACAAGGCACACTTCCCCAAATGGGGAAGTGGGAATGCTTAGGGGCAAAAATCCCCCAACTCCCAAGAAAAATGATTTCTTATTAGATCCCTCTTATAGAATGAGGGATGGAGAGAGCGATAGTTTACAATAGATCCCTTTTAGAAAAGAGACTTGAAGAAATGTTTTGGAGAGAGAGCTTACAACAAGATTCCCTCAAAGGAATCAAATGCTCTTCTCCCAAAAAGTTGCATGTCGAGATATTTTGAGGAGTTACAATGGATATTTTGGCAAACCTAAAAATAGAACCTTCTTTACAAAATTACAATGCTTTTCTTGGAAGATCCTTGAATGAAGAAAGTCCTTTGAAGGGGTTTTACAAGTAACAAATGGTGGTTTTAAAATCAACGATCCAATGATAGTCTCTTCGGTGTTTTATGTTGAGAAATCTAGGGCATCAAGTATTAGTTGATTTCTCTTCTTATGATAACTGCTTGTGAGTACTTTTTACTTTCTTTGATTAACATCTTCTTTTACTTAAGTTATTAGTGTTCTTCATCAAACAACTACCAATGCATAAACCATAAAGAGATAAGAGACACATAGTATAGGCGATCAGGCAGGGCCAAGACCTCTCCCACTTTAGAGGTAAACCCAAACAAATTCTTCTTCTTATAAAGACTTCAATTGACGAATCCCAAGACTAGGACCCTTGACCTATTTATCTCTCCAAGACCAAGACACAAGTTCTCTTTCACTCTTCCTTCGTGCCCAAGTCAACACTTGGTCCAATTGCTTACCTTCAGATCTTCAACCTCTTGTTTCAGATCTGCAATTCACGGTCTCTTTAGAAACCCTAGCACGTGGGAAATACCCTTGATTCCTTCGTATAGGATGGAGACTTCTTCTACTATAATGCGACTTGCACGCTAGACTTGTCCTCTTGCTTGACTCGACCTTCTATGATCACTGATATAGTCTCGGCTTCCCTTGCAACAGATGATCCTTCTCCTCACACATGTGATGGATATCAACCCTTAAAACAACCCAAACCAACTTGTCTTTTAGTCCTTCCTTCGCTTGGAGAGAGGCTTCCTTCATGTGATTTCACACTTCTAATTGCAACATTTTGCAGTAGTAGAATTAATGTCGGGTGGAAGAGAAAATCACACACAAAGGAAAAATTCTCTCAGGGGACTTCGAGTTTCAGAAGTTCGTTTTTCCAGGCAGATTGGTGGTAGTTGTGAGCGGATCTTCTCACTCTAGAAGGGAGTGCGAATAGTAGAAACAACAACTAAGTAGAAGAAAAGAGGGAGTTTTCGACAAAATCGAGATGGCCACAACAAGACTCAGAGATCAGGATAGGTTGGAGGGAGCCTCCAACTATATCATCTAGATGAATATGGCCTAAGGACCTATGTCAACAATGTGGTAGCAGTACCACAGGATGTCGATCAACTCAAGGAGTACAAAGAGGAAATGGCGAAGGCGAATAGGATGATTTTGGATGGAATCCAAGATCATCTAGTCCCACACGTGGCAGACAAAGGTACAACTAAGGAGATGTGGGATGCTCTCTTCGAGCTATTTTAGAGTTCTTTCGAGCAACGAAAGATAAAAGAAGTTGAGAAGCATAAGGATGCAGAAGGGTGAAAGCATAGATGGCTTCCTCACTAGGAGTCAGGAAGTCCGAGATCAGCTAGCAGCTGTTGGGGAGGCACTCGAACCCACAAAGCTTGTACGATTGGCACTGAACAATGTCTCAGATGACTGGCAAGTATTTGTCTAGAGTATCTTGGGCAGAGTCACCTTGCCTAAGTGGGACAGGATGTGGTCCGATCTACAACAGGAGCAGTTGAGGCGAGCTCTAGTTAAGAGTACCATCAGCGGCAACAGTAGCAAGGGCGTGAGGGGTGAGAAGGAAGAAGAAAATGTGGCCCTAGCATCCAAGGGTCCCAGTCAGGGGCAGGGAGAAAAGAAGAAGAAGGACCTATCAAAGTTTAAGTGTTTCAAATGTGGTGAGTTCGATCACTAATATGTGCAATGTCTTCCTCGGAAGAAGGACAAGCAGGAGAAGCAAGTGCAAGTGGCAACGTTCGTGGAGATTGACAAGCTATCCTCTAGGTTGGAGGAAGAGTTTGCAGCCATACCTCCATGAGAGAGGTGGGGAGACATGGAGTTGTTGTCCCAGAAAGTTGTAACCATGGGCAGGGTCCATTGAGGTGTCCTCCTCATGGATCATTACCTGGATACTGGGGCCCACAAAATTTAGTAGTAGGATGGATCAGTGTCGGTGATGAAGTTAGATAACTGAGTGATAGTTGCGGCCTAGTAGCAGTCAGGAGATGAGTAGCGACAGTATAGAGTTGACAACAATGAAGAAAGGCACAATGCAGAGTCAACAACAATGCAGATTCTTCAGTGAACAGTGCAATAGCTAGTAGCAGTCAGAGCTTAGGAGACAGATGTATCATACTGAACATAGTTGATTCAGTATTTTGGATGCTTCTTAGTTGTAGTTGTTGCAGTTGTAGCAACAATATATGAGAGGGAGTTGCAGTGCAAATGCAGAGTTGGCGCGACAATATGGCAGTGTTAGCGGCAACACAGATGCAACATCCGAGTTGCGTAGTAGTTGGTGGGCAGTGGTAGGCAATCACAGTGGCCGGACATGAGCAGCGTGACAGAGGGTGGTACAAAGACAGGGTGTTGTGGTAGGATGTGCAACACTAGAGAGGGAACACCTTCCTCGCTAAGAGGGATTGTTAGTTTCTGTAGAATCAGAAGTGTTCTAGTCTCGAAACTTTGTGGAGAGGCTAAAACACATGAGATCTGCCAGAGATCGTTTTTCCCGCATTGGGTTTTTCTGTGGACTATTTTGTAGAAATTTATGAATCTTAACACTTATGCAGAAATTATTACTGTTAATCCGGTTAAGCTCCTCCTACTTATATAAGTTATCAACTGAATAAATTCAAGTTAACGTCGAAGTAAAACACATAACAGATCTCTACCAATTCAAATCTAGAATAAACACATGCACACATTGACAAAGTGACAGTTATTTCTGGACAAACTGTCCCCAGAAAAACCCAAGGTGGGAAAACTGGTCTCTGGCTGCTGGAGGGTTCTATTATTAAGAGTATTTCTGAATACACAACTCTGGGTTCTAGATTTGGAAAACCCGACAGAGAAAACTCTAGATCTACAGCTCACTGGCTTAGAGCCAAAATAATGACTGATCCACACCCTCAAATGGGATTTACAGAACTCAGCCAAATCTAGGCCTAGAAACCCCAGCGTTGCCCCTGAAAGGCTCTGCGTTAGCCTTTGAAGCCCCTGAAAGCCTTTGCATTAGCCTTGGATGGCCTCCAAACCCTCAACACTGCTCCGGAAGGGACTACGTTACCCCAGAATGGGTGACGCAGTCACTATGCTGCCCCTAAGGTTCTCTGCATAACCCTTGAAGGGTTTCCTGAAAATTATGCTGTCCTTGTTGCTGCTGCTGCCTTTCTCTGTGTTGTCCTTGAGCTGATCTCTTCTCTGCCTCTTGTGTATTCTGGACTCTGGGATCAGATCATCCCCTTGGTCTAAATTCCCCTCTCTGCAGCTGAAACACTTCTGAGTATTCTTAGCAACCCCGCCCTAGAATCTCAGCTTAGCTTCAGTGCTCTGCCTCTGTGTGTCTTTACAAATGACCCCAAGCCTATCATTTATACTTTTCTCGTTGACAAATCAACGACCATGATCAGATCTTGAATCAATGGCTAAGATTAAAAGAAAGCTTGATCCGTGTGACTTAAGACAATTTCATCACATGTTTAATTAAATTCACTTTAGTTATTTTATTTTCCTAAGTTTTAACTTAGGAAATACATTAAATTAATTAATTAATTTAATATGTCCTAAATCAAATGAAATTTCCCAAATACATTTCTACGTCTTGTAGATCTGGTGAACTCTAGTCCTTCCTCAAAATTTGGGATCTAGAGCACAACTGATGCTACCCCAAATACACAAAATCTCAACATATTTGTCCTGAAATAACTGTCACTTTGTCAATGTGTGCATGAAATTGTTCTAGATCTGGATTGGTAGAGATCTGTTATGTGTTTTGCTTCGATTTTAACTTGAATTTATTCAGTTAATAACTTGTCTAAGTAGGAGGAGCATAACCAGATTAACAGTAATAATTTCAGCACAAAGTGTTAGATTCATAAATTTCTACATGGTATCGGAGCAATTGCAAATCTAGGAGGGTCACCAACAGAAGAGACTGAAGGTTCTAGCTGCAGAAGGCAACTGGAAAAGCAACAGAAACGTAGATTTGAAGGGACAGTGCAGTTTTCAGAGGCAGATTCACGCAGAGGGAAGGGTGACGCTGTCTAATGCTGTGCCCTAGCAAGCCCACGCAATTACTGCGCAGAGGCAGCTCAGGAGCAACGCTGGATTGGTCTGAAGTCAACTAGTGTGATTCAGATCTGAATCTGTCAGATCTAGAAAAGACTACAGAAATGCTGCAGAAATTCAGAAGAGCTGGTGGAGTTAAAATTCTGACGTTTTCAGATTTTTAGCCTTAGCACAAGTGAAAAAGAGTGGGAGGAGATCAGCTTCTCAGTGAGTTTCTTGCCGAAGGAAACTTGCTGTTTGATTAGAGGATCAAAGAAGAAGCTGAATCATAGTTGATTTTGTAGATTTCCAAGGAGGGAAATCAGATGTCAGAGGGAGCAGAAGGTACCTGTTTCACCAAGGGCCTTAGATCCATTTCTCTAGCAAAGAGAAAAGGAAGTTCCGACAAATTCTAAGCAGATGGCTCCTCATGGATTGCATGATCAGGATAGGCTGGATGGCCTCTCAAACTTTTCAGTATGGAAGGCAAGGATCCTGATTGTCCTTGAGGCATACAATCTTAGAGACCATGCAGAGCAAACTCTGGCCACACTGACAGATCTGGATCTCCTTCGGAAGCATAAGGAGGCTGCTGGGCATGCTAAGCGGCTGATAATGGATGGTATCAAGGACCATATTGTACCACACGTAGTTGAGAAGAAGACACCTAACAAGATGTGGAAGGCCTTGACTTCTCTATATGAGGGAAAGTCTGTCCAAAGGAAGATGCTGTTGGAGACTCAGATGAGGTCATTCATGATGACCAAGGGAGAAGACATGGAGCATTTTCTCTTCAGATTGCAGTCAATCAGAGATCAGCTGACTGCAATGGGTGCAACGGTGGATGATGCTGTGATAGTCAGGACTGCCCTTAATGCAGTCACGGATGAGTGGCAAACCTTTGTCCAAAGTATCTTGGGCAGAGCGGACCTCCCAGATTGGGACAACTTGTGGTCAATTCTGCGTCAAGAATAACTCCGCAGATTCACCAAGAGGCAACACAGCTCAGGATTGGGCAAAGTGAAGAAGGAAGAGGAGGAAGATGCAACCTTGGCATCAAAGAAGCATCCAAAGAAGAAGAAGGATCTTTCAAAGATCAAGTGCTTCCAGTGTGGTGAAATGGGGCATTTTGCCAGCCATTGTCCTCAAAAGAAAAAGGACAAGGAAGCATCTTCTTCCATAGCAACTGTGGCAAATGATGGGTCAGAAGATGATTCAACCATGAGTGCTCATGAACCACGGAGGTGGGGTGACATGGACATGTAAAGGAGCTACATGGAAGAGAGGTGGGATCCTTGAGCAGCTCATCTCTTGGATCACAAGTGAGCTACGGTAGCCTTAAGACAGTAGCGGGACAAGTGGAGCAATGGGTGCATAGATCACAGATGAAGCAGAGGCAGAGGCAGATCTAAAGACTAGGAGGAACAACGCAGAGCAAAGCAGCAGCAGCGTAGAAGCAGTAGCAGCGCATAGGCTGATGTGACTTTAGCAGCGCAGAGCAGTGCTGCTTACGCAGTGCAGAGTTGCAACAACGCAGAAGGCTTCAGAGGGACATCGCAGTGCAGCAACAACGTGATAGTTTTCAACACAAAGGGCTGATGTGACTTCAGTGGTGCAGAGGGAGTTTGATTACGCAGGCAGAGCTGTAGTTGTGCATCGTTCTTTAGATGCCAACACAGATCTGTAGTCTATGGAGCTTTAGTGATGAGGATGCAGCGCATCAGACTTGTTTGTCAAAGATTGGGCAGGAGATTTAGTTGCAGTGCAACAGATCAACAATGGCAGTGCTATGAGCAGCATAGATGCAACATATTGAGAGGGAGCTGCAGTACATTGGTTGCAGTGGCAGTGGCAGTGTCATGGGAAACATTACAGAATGGCAGCAACAGTGCAGAGTTGAGTGGTAGGAGACCAAGCTTCAACAACACAGAATTAGTGCCCAAAATCATGTAATGCATACGTGTGATGTATTGCTAGAGCACACCCTTGATGCTAAGACTCTAGCTCCCAAACTTTGTGGAGGGACTAGAGTACACTTGATCTACAAGACCCATACATGGATCTGAGAAATTTCATCTGGTTTAGGAGATATTAAATTAATTAATTATTTTAAGTGTATTTCCTAAGTTAAAAATTAGGGAACTTAAATAATTAAAATGAATTTAATTAAACATGTGATGAAATTGTCTTAAGTCACATGGATTAAGCTTTCTTTTAATCTTAGCCATTGATTCAAGATCTGATCATGGCCGTTGATTTGTCAACGAGAAAAGTATAAAGGAAAGGCTTGGGGTCATTTGTAAAGACACACAGAGGCAGAGCACAGAAGCTAAACTGAGATTCTAGGGCAGGGTTTGCTAGGAATACTCAAAAGTGTTTTAGTTGCAGAGAGGAGAATTTAGGCGAAGGGGATGATCTGATCCCAGGGTCTAGAATACACAAGAAGCAGAGATCAACTCAAGGACAACGCAGAAGAGGAGAGCAACAACAGCAGCAAGGACAATGCAGTCCCTCCAAGGACAACGTGATTTTCAGCAGGAAACCCTCATGGGTTACGCAGCGTAGTGACTGCGTCACCTAGTCTGGGGTAACACAGGGTCTTCCGGACCAGCGTTGAGGGTTTGAGGGGCTTCAGAGGCTAATGCATAGGCTTTCAGGGGCAGCGCTGGGGTTTCTAGACCCTAATTTGGCTGAGTTCTGTAAATCTCGTTTGAGGGTGTGGATCAGTCATTATTTTGGCCCTAGATCAGCTAGTGAGTTGTAGATCTAGTATATTCTCTGTTGGGTTTTTCAGATCTGGAACCCAGATTTGTGTATTCAGAAATATTCTTAATAATAAAACCCTCCAGCAACCAGATACCGGTTTTCCCGCATTGGGTTTTTTCGGGGATTATTTGTCTTGAAATAACTGTCACTTTGTCAATGTGTGCATGAACTTGTTCTAGATCTGGGTTGGTAGAGATCTGTTATGTATTTTGCTTCGATTTTAACTTGAACTTATTCAGTTAATAACTTGTCTAAGTAGGAGAAGCATAACCAAATTAACAGTAATAATTTTTGCACAAAGTGTAAGATTTAGAAATTTCTACATTCCCTCCTTCTGCAAATGGCTATCTCAACATCTCCTCTTCTCCTCTTCACTTCTCCAACACTTGCACATGAAGAATGAGAGCCTCCTTTGTCTTTTCCCTCCTTTTTAGTCTCATAATGATGAGAAGCCCTATCCCTAAGATCAATGGCTGAGATTAGATCTTAGCCTTCTTTGATGAATGGTGGAGATCTAATCTCCCATTGACCACCTTTTTATGTCTCCCCCTTCATTAATGAGCTCCCCTAGTCACTTTAATAACTTTTTGTACCGTGCCCCTTTTTTCTCATAAAGTCACTTTATAAAGTAATATGTACTTTTTGTACCTCATAAAGTGACTAAAAAATCACATGACTTTAATAACCACATAAAGTCACACTAAAAGGTGGTCTCATGTGTTTTCCTAGGCTAAGGCAAAAAGCAGTAGGAAACATCTTCTTGGTACCCTTTTCTGAACTCCTTTCACTATCTGCTAGCGCTCCAGTCTTTTGTATCAAACTGTCACATTCTTTGAGGAATTCAACAACTCTTGTGTTCTTGGAAACAATAGGAAAATGATGTAAATCCCAGGAATTTTCTACTCTCATCAATCTACTAACTTGAGCGTATGAGGCCCTCAAATTCATTTGCCAACATTCCAAACCCTAGTGGATCTTTTGTTGGTTGAAATTCTCAAGTGGAAAACTCAAAATTGGGGTCAAAACCTTGTAAAAATGGCATAGAGATATTACCGAGCTCCAAAAGGAAAGTGAATCGGTGCTAGTTAATGTTATATGGGAATTTGCGAATGCAAATGTGATTGGAACGACTTTAGCACTCCGTGGTTTTTTGACTATCAATTTGTGGATTGAATGTTTGATGGAATCCGAGACATTCTAGTAGAGAATGTCAACATCTATGTTGGAATCCAAGTCAAGAGCAACGTTTGGAGAGGTGGGATCATCCACAATATTACATTTTCCCACATATATTTGGACAATGTGACCATTGCAATCAAATTCTCATGCAATACGGATGATCATCCTGATGCTGGATATAACCCTCTAGCTCTTTTGGTCGTTGGAGATATTGTGATGCTGAATGTGGTGGGCAATGGCATTAAAATTGCAGGTTCCCTAGTGGGATTGAAGGGTTCTTCATTTTTGAACATTTGTTTGGCAAACATTCATCTTCAAGGAAAGGTTAGGGGGTCCACTGGTGATTCATGGAATTGCACAAATGTGGAAGGGGGTTCCATTGGCGAAACTCCTAGCCCCTGTTAGCAACTTCAGCTCCCAAGATCTCCATTTTTCCACAATGCCCAAAAATCACTGCCTCAATTTTGATTCGTAGGCTACTTGGAACTTGGTCATGAAATTGGAGAATACTCTACATCTATGTAATTATAAACAATAAGCTATGTATTTGCTAGTTTTGAGGGTTGCTAAAGCTATATTGTCCATTGTTGTGGGTGTCCGTTGCTGCTAGTCTTTGATATATATATATATATATATATATATATATATATATTATCTTTTGTAGGTTGAAATTCTCAAGTGGAAAACTCAAAATTGGGGTCAAAACCTTGTAAAAATGGCAGAGAGGCATTACCAAGCTCCAAAAGGCAAGTGAACCAGTGCTAGTTAATGTTATATTGGAATTTGGGAATGGAAATGTGATTGGAACGACTTTATAACTCTGTGCTTGTGTGACTATCAATTTGTGGATTTGAACGTCTGATGGAATCTGAGACATTCTAGTAGAGAATGTCAACATCTATAGCTCGTCAGTTGGAATCCAAGTCAAGAGCAACGTTTGGAGAGGTGGGATCATCCACAATATTACATTTTCCCACATATCACTGGACAATTTGACCACTGCAATCAAATTCTTAGTCATACGGATGATCATTCTGATGCTGGATATAACCCTATGGCTCTTTTGGTCATTGGAGATATTGTGATGCTGAATGTTGTGGGCAATGACATTAGAACTGCGGGTTCCGTAGTGGGATTGAAGGGTTCTTCATTTTCGAACATTTGTTTGGCAAACATTCATCTTCAAGGAAAAGTTATTGGGTCCACTGGTGATTCATGGAATTGCACAAATGTGGAAGGGAGTTCCATTGGCATAACTCCTAGCCCCTGTTAGCAACTTCAACGCCCAAGATCTCCATTCAGCCACAATACCCAAAAATCACTTCCTCGATTTCTATTTGTAGGCTAGTTGGAACTTGATCATGAAATTGGAGAATACTCTGCATCTTTATAATTATAAAGCATAAGCTATGTATTGCTAGTTTTGAGTGTTGCTAAAGCTATATTGTCCATTGTTGTGGGTGTTTGTTACTGCTAGTCTTTGAAATTTGGGCATATATATAGTGAAATATTTTAATCTTAATCCTGACAGTTAACAATCAAGCTTAGATTTCTCAGCGTGCCCACATTCAGATTTGGTCATTTGGAGTCTGTTTTGTTTCAATGAACTGCATTAGTCTTTGAAGATGTTAGTGATTTTCTTCTTATTGCATGTTATCCTATCAACAATATCTAGCATTAGCAGAGTTGAAGAGAGATTTGCCTAAAGTCAGTGCCATGGACCAACTTGTACTTTTTTGAAAATAAGTTTATCATTTAAATTTGCATTGTAAACTGGTACATTTTTGGTTGAAGCTGACACCCTTCATTTGCTGAGCATGAGTTTTTGAGCAAATGGTTAGAATTGATGAGCTATTTGAGTTACTGAAAACTCTAATAGACTCTACTATTAATGGTATAGTCGAAATTAACAAAGTCACTTCCACATATGTTAAAATTTGCTTACAAGATGCACAAGAGAAGAGCAAGTTTCTCCAACTTGAGTCACAACTCCAGCGAGATGAATTACAACAAAAGAGTCAACATTCTGAACTGATTCTTGTTCAGAACAATTCTCTATCGGAGTTTGAGATAGACTCTTATCAACAACGAACACATGATCAAACTTCAGTTGTTTCACATGAACATGCAGAAGTTCAGCTTGCACTTCCTAAGCAAATCATTAGACCTTGGGAAGAATTTATCAACCACAAACACAAAACTGGTCTTGGATATGAAAAGCAAGTGTCTTTTCCATTCCAAACTACTACAAAGAAATCGAGTTTCATAGTGGAGGGCTTCTTTAGGACGATTCATCTTCACTTGCTTCTCTTCCACAACAAATTCACGTTGATTTCTGGTAGCATTGCGTGTGCTCTAAGTCTCAAAATTTGCAGGGAGGCTTAAGCACATGTATTCCAAAGAACCCACCACCCTTATCTGTTTCTGGTTTGTCTTCTATCGATCTACTGGTATGTTTTATCAGCAAAGTCTCAATATGGTCGGCTGACCATCAATTTCACACAACCCTCAGAACAGCCAAACGGTCAACTCAAAAGTCAACCCCAGAAAAAGTCAACGCTGACAGTGAACGCACAACAGCAGTAGCACCAACAGCAACAACAGTAGCAACAAATAAAAGTCAATGCATCACGATCTACGGTCAACCTTTGACCTCGATTCTTGTGCCAAAATGTATGGACTTCAGAAATTGAAGTCTATGCCAAAAATTAGCTCCTTTGGACCATGCGTTTACCAAAGTCAACGCTGGTCAAACCTGCGGTGGAAACCCTAGCTGCAGCAGAAATATCTTCGACATTCTTTCCCACGTGTGAACCGAAAACTGCATCCAAGGAGCTCGAACTAATCAGAAGAAGAGAGAATGTGTGAGGATGAGATGAGTGAAATGTCCTCCAACGTTGACTCTATTTATATCAATCACTTTGGGTGTGTGACACATCTGCTGCGGTACAAAACCTTAAAGCCGACCTGCACATATTTGAATGTATTAGAAAATAAATTCAAAATAAATGTTCTGCTCATTGGATTAAGATGATCTTTAGATCGATCTTACACCTCTCCGAAAGAGGGACCCAATAAAAATATTGGTATCTTCATATGAGCATCACAACATGGAGTTTGGACCTAGTTGTCCAATTTTAACACAACTCCAACGAGATGAATTACAACAAAAGAGTCAACATTCTGAACTGATTCTTGTTCAGAACAATTCTCTATTGGAGTTTGAGATAGACTCTTATCAACAACAAACACATGATCAAAATTCAATTGTTTCACATGAACATGCAGAAGTTCAACTTGCACTTCCTAAGCCCATCATTAGACCTTGGGAAGAATTTATCAACAACAAATACAAAACTAGTCTTGGATATGGAAAGCAAGTGTCTTTTCCATTCCAAACTACTCCAAAGAAATCGAGTTTCATAGTGGAGGGCTTCTTTAGGACGATTCATCTTCACTTGCTCCTCTTCCATTGTTAAATTTGGACAACTAGGTCCAAACTCCATCTTGTGATACTTAGATGAAGATTCCAATATTTGTATTGGATTCCTTTTTCAGAGAGGTGTAAAATTAATATAAAATTGATTTTAATCTGATGAGCAGAACATTTATTTTGAATTTATTATTTATAATAAATTTAAGTGTAGGTCGGCCTTAAGGTTTTACACCCCCAACAAATGTGTCACACACCTCAATGATGGATATAAATACAGTCAACATTGGAGAGCATTTCACTCACTCAACACACATCTTCTCCTCTGATTATCTACAAGCATTTGAGAAGCAGTTTCCCATGTGAGAAGAAGGACGAAATCTACTACAGCTAAAGGACGAAATTTACCGCAGCAAATTTTCTGTAGTTAGGGTTTCTGGGCAAGTTTGACCAGCGTTGACTTTGGTCAACGCATGGTCCGAATTGGCTGAAATTTTGTGGAGAGTTCGATTTTTGAAGGCCGTACTCATTGGCACAAAAATCGAGGTCAAAAGGTTGACCAAAGTTGGAGCTGCGTTGACTTTATTGTTGCTGCCCTGCGTTGACTTTTTCTGGATTGTGTTGACTTTTCTGGGGTTGACTTTGAGTTGACTGGATGATTGATTTGAGGACTGTTGTGACACATTTTGGGTTGGCCGACCAAGAAGACTTTGTTGGTTGAAGCATCCTGCTGACCGCCGTAACGCACCAACACATTCTCCTGTTTCTGGTTTGTCTTCTATAGATCCACTGGTATGTTCTATCAACGTTTTATTTAACTATTTATGTGATTGCTGTTATAAAAGTAAAATTGCATCAAGCATAGAACATCTACAAAAATTTACATCCACAACAAATTCACGTTGATTTTTGCTAAGTCTCAAAGTTTGCAGGGAGGCTTAAGCACATGTATTCCAAAGAACCCAGAAAGCGTTTTGGGAAATTCCACCTTGATTGTGTATTATGAAAATAATTAATTATTTTTAATGGGCCCTGTTGTCGCACGGAATGTCTAGGCATCGCGACAACGACTCAGATCGGGGGTTGTCACCTTTATCCCCAATCTCTCTATCTAAGCTGTCTCCTTGCAGGCTAAAGGAGG